>CAOLHI010000796.1:0-511803 GCA_948474755.1 Ctenosaura bakeri
TTTGGGTGGATTTGAGGGCAGTTTTTGGCAATTTGGGGGGTTGTGGAAAGCGGCAAGCGAAGCACATTTTCCATGTTTTGGGATAGCTGGGGTATTTGAGGGGGAAAAAAACTACTCAATTGTTCGGGTTTCTGGGAGCTCAGGGGCCAAAAAGAATGTGCCTAGGGACCCCATGTTGGCCATATGCCGCATTTTCATTAAGGGCTTAGAGGGGCTAAAGGCTTCGGGTGGGGAGTGATCCAGGGCAACGTTTCAAGAGAGAGATGCATGTTGGCGGTTAAACGTGTGAAACCTGCTCCTAAGACAGGACACTGTTCCATCTGTGTGATAAAGGCTGAAGAGGATCAGGCGAGATTTCCAACAGCTTTCCCTCCTCGTGCAGCTTTTGCTCTATTACTGCAGCTTTGATTACAGGTTTTGGGATGGCCTGCAACACTGAGAAAGCAGAACACCTGCAATGCTGAGAAAAGTAAATGGAATCTGGCAAAGAGAGCAGCAGTTCACACTGTCAGCACATGCATGCGCGCACATGCGCATGCACACACATAGAGGAAGCCGAACTGTCCTTTCCCCTTCCCATTAATTGACTCAGCACGACTTGACTTGCTCCATGGCATGAGAAGCGCAAGTTATCGGGGTATAGGTAATGCTGACAGATGGAGGACAACTGTTACTAGTTTGCATCGTGAGAGCAAAGACAGCAACAGGGCGGAACACAAATGGTAGTTTGAAGACTTCCCACAGTTCTGTTTGCAAAACTACGGAACCTGTGGGCTGAACAAGGAGCCAGAGCTGAAAAGTATAGGTTGGCAGAGAACACGGCCCTTCTGCTCTTCATCTATCGTGAGGGGTTTACGCAAAGCAGAGTTCCACAGGAGCTGCTTTCCCAAGCTCAACATCTATTTTGAAAACAGAAAATGAGTTACTAGCTCTCACAACTGAAGAGATGTTTGAAATGCTGAAGTCTTGGGAGATAAAGGGCTCATCAAATAAGATGCCCGGCAGTTTGGAGGTGAGACAGCATGGTGTAGTGGTTTGACTACGAACCTGGAGACCATGGCTTGATTTCCCACTTGGTCACGGAAACCCACTGGGTGACCTTGGGGGCATCGCACACTCTCAGCCCCAGAAAGCCCTGTGATATGGAGACCCTAAGGTAAGTTGGAAACCACTTGAAGGCACACAATGAGTTTGGAGGTGGCCCCCGTACGCTTTTCATATTTGCTTCCCTTTCCCCCTAGGGCCAGTAAACTGATTTCTGTTTCTAAAAAAACCCTCCACCCAAGCTAATTTACACAATGTGCATAACAAGGGTTGCCTTTGACCAAGACATCTGAGCTGAAGGACATAAATCCTAAACCACAGATCCATTTTGCTATAAGTGGGGATGAGCCGTATGTGGCCCTCTGTCAATTACCAGCGCTATGCACTTTCCCAGGTTGCCTACTTGGGACTCAGTGAAAGAAAAAGAGGTGACACAGAGAATGGATGTGTCAGATACAGGAAGAAAAGGTTTAAGACAAGGAAGGAAGAAAGGGACTGTCAGGGAGACATAGCACATAACAGTAAGCCCAAAAGATGGAACATACTTTCATTATACAATATAATGCATTTCTTAGGAACTCTTTTTCTGTCCCTCCTTTTTTATTAAAGATAAGTACATATTATTCAAGACTAGGCTCGAAGTGCTGCTAGCATGACGTTGTGTTTATTCCTCAAGTTACAGCAATTGTGAGGATGGTCCCATACATTATGGTGAGATGTTTGTGAAGGGTGGAGGGGGAAAACGGGAAGCATCTCACACCCCTCTCCCTATTGGAGCCTATCTAAAGAAATAATTGCCATTAAATGTACCTTTTCAAATGTTCCAAGGCACACATTTAGCAGGCGGTGGTGGGAAAAAAGAGAAAAACAGATACCCCAGGGAGTACGTTTGGATGCACAAAAAGCCTCCATAAAAACTAAAGAACATTGTGTAAAGGAAGCTAAATGATACATTATCCCAGAGCTTATATTCTCTCTTATTTTGCTAAGAATGTACTGTGAGGGTTGTTTTTTTTTTTACATATGAGTCACAAGGAGTTTATGAAATTACCAAGCAGCTGCTTATGGCATTGATTGCAGATGGAATTGTTCTGGAATCAGACTTTTGGTTGGAAGGATCCCATCCGTAATTGCTTGTGTCAAGGGATCTGGGAAGCAACCCACACATAGGCTGGCATCTTGTTGGTGCACTTTGCTAACGCTTGTGCTTTTTCCAAGGTCACACAGTGGTGGTGGGGGAAGGCAGGCAAAATCTGCTGGCTCTGACTGCCAAAGTCACTGCAGTTATACTGGCATGGTGCACCAAAAGGATTTCGTCCACACTCTCTGTTGATGGCATGGCCATGGTAGTTCCATTGAATAAATGAGATCTTAAATAAAATCAACTCTTATTTAAGTCCTGTAGCTATCCTAGTTGGGACTAGAAATTGATTTAGGCCCCAGATTGGTAATTAGATCACTGTTTCTTGCCCTCTTTCGCACCCCGAATCACCTTGGTAGGGTAAAAGGTGTCAAATCCAAAACCAGGGGGAGGCTGATCTTGAGACATTTTCACAAAGTGTTCATTGTTTACAGGCCAATTATTGCAGGTCAGATTAGAGAGCAAACTTAGTGGGAAAGGATTTGCATGTTTGGAGTAGGAACTGACTCTGCAGTGAATGGACTGAAAAGGCTCTTGTCCTCAGGAGGAGGATTGAGGTGCCAGGTCAAGCTCAAATTGTTCTCTCCTTCCCTTGGTTGAAATGGACCTTTAAGAGATTACAGCCTAATCCAGTTGTGTGTTCCACCTAGACTAAACCCACTGAACTAATGAAAATTTGGTAAATTAACACTTTAAATATATATTCCTATGACTCAAGGGGTCTACCCTAGAGGAAACTAACAATAGATTTAGGCCTAATTCTGCATGAATTTAGGATTATTGATCCAGCCTACCACCACTCCTAAAATGATTTGGGCAAACTGATCTTCTCATTTGTACTGGTGCATCCAAAGAGATTTTTATAGAGGTTGGCAACCATATCTGGGGTCACTTGCCATTTCCTCTCCCCTTCGTCTTTCTGGTGCCAATTAAAATAGATCCATTATTACAATGTTTAAAGGAACAAACATTTTGTCTTGTCTTCTGCTGTTCTTTGTTTGCATTGTATTTTAGCCACCTGGAGCTCCTATGAGGAAGGGCACGGTATATACACTGAATTATGCCTTATATTGTTAGAAGATCTCAACCAGTAGGGAGGGAAGGACTTCTTCCCAAGACAACAGAGGCGTATCAGTTATGCCAGATGATTCACTAACCTACGTATGGAGATTTGTTATAACCCGGCATGTTGTTAAACTCTCACTTGGCAGTCATAAAGAGAGATGCTAGATACTGAGATTGGAAAAATGAGGTACTTCTTACTTATAGGAAACACTCTTTTTAGAAAATCATTCAAGTTATTGAGGCAATGAATGCACATTTGTTTTAAAACGGATGGAAACACTAACGTTTCTGAATTGCTGATGGTTGGGCTTTATGTTTCGGTTTCATATGGCATGGTTGGTCCAGAAATACCACTGGAACCTGCTACAAAAACTCTGCGAATGAGTTGGAAAGACAGAAATTTTAGTGAGAAATAAACCCATTACAACTGCACCATGGTGCTACATATCACGTAGTCCGTTCGAGAAGCAAGGTTATGGTGTTTTTTTAATGGCCGTTCTGTTGCCATCCACGCTTTCTTCTGAGGAATTAAAAATATGATCTTCTGGAAGTAATACTAATCCTCTATCTGGTCAACCTGTCAGAGGAGTTCTTTTAATAACTGCCATCACTCATTTATGTAGATTTTAATTGCTTTAATATTAAAAAGACAGGCTTCTTACTTGGATGGAGCAATGGTTAATCCCTTATCCCTGGGCTCCATTATCAGTTTCACAAAGTGAGAATATACCTACTGCTCCATCAGTTGAAATAATTAATCAAGAGAAAAGAACAGGGTGCTTACCTGTAACTGTGGGGACAATAGCTCGGCGGGTTGGATCCTGCACACTATGCAGGAAGGGGTGGAGTTCCTGCCAAGCTCCTTGGCTCCAGAACATTCCGGTGAGGTCTATGCGCACACGCAAAAACCCACTGTGCGAGGCACAATGTCTACACCCACCAAGAGTCTTTTGGGTGAACTGCTGGGCTAAAACATGTTCAATAAATACTAAAGCTCACTGACTATTTGTGGAACTTTTCTATTCTATTTTTCTCCCTTTTCATTTCCAGTCTGCTCCGTTAGCCCTGCCTAATGGGTCAAATGTAAAAGGCTATATCACAACATACCGTAAAAGCAAATGGTTCCAGCTGGAATTATGGTAGCAGTCCATCATTGATCAACATTTTCTCTCTGTGCTTTTAATAATGCCGCCGTTAAAAACAAAACAAAACACCCACCCTGCTACTATTCTCTTTTGAAAAATGTTTTCAGGTAATTTCATTGAACTTCCGCCTGTATGACAAACGATTCTGTAATTATAGGAAGCTCACAAGATTTCGTATATAATTGGTAATTGCCACTGGCCATTTATAAAGACAAGATAGACATCAAGACAATGTTTTTCTTGAGCATGGAAAAAGAAAAAAAAATAAAGGCAATCTTGGATCCCTGGAGAACAGCAGCTCTGTTGCATTTGGAAAAAGGACAGCAGAAGTAAGTGGGTCAAAAGAAAAATAGGTCAGTAACTATGAATATATGAAATGGCATTTTGCATACAGAAACCACTTTTAGATTTCAGAGCAACCTGTGTTAAAAATGTCAAAGGTTTTTTCTAAGCTTTAAAAAGCAAGATTAAGCATATTACTTTAATTACTTTATTGTAGTTATCATTTCAGTCTGGACTATACACTTAGTTCCTCAGAGATCATTTCAAAGACTGCATGTGACACATTTTTAATAAAAACTACACTTGACCGTACTCCTTTAACATGGCAAGTGGGAGAAACATCCCTAATTTTCTGTGGATTTCAATGACTGCTGATAAGGTGCCAACACTAACTTCACCATACTGATGTTTAATTTTTAAGCCTTTCCCTCACCCCCTGAACAGAAGATAGCTGAGGGAGTGGTTTCTTGCTCAAAAGCAGGCACTCAGAATCTCTTGATGACTATGCATTTTAATGGCCATTGGCTTTATGGCAAACAAGCCAGTTTCTAGCTGGTTCCCCCATAAACCTCTGACACCAGCCCTCTCCTGAAGCAATTGAGAACTTTCCCCCTTTAAGCAAACAATAAAGACTGCTCCTTAACAATTAAGACTGTTCTAGGCAAGATCTTTTTCATTAAAAGCCTTATGCGTAGTTGTCGGTCTTTGACTTTTATCTGCCCTTTTGTTGCTGTTTCTATGGGTCTTTCATGGCTTCAGCTGTCCCTTTCAATTTGTACACACTAATTTGGAGAATGCTGATTGAAAAGCAGGTCTTAAATTGCTCAAATAAAACTTAAAAAAAAAAGCCTCCCAAAAACAGACAGCAAAAAAAGGGTTTTTCTGCATTTTATTTGTGTGACACTTGCAGGAAGGTTGTGTTTACAATATACATATATACTCCTCATGGTTAAAATTCTTATTGAAGAGCCAGTCAAAACATAATTTACAAAACTCTAAAAGGCTGCATTATCAAAAGAGAAGTTCCATGTGGAAAATTCAGTGAAAGTCCAAGGGTAAGATCTTCTGTACATAGTAAGGATTTTGGCTCCTTGATATCTGCTGTTGGTCAAAAGGAGTCGGGAACCATCTGAACGAAGATTCCCGCTGGTTATCTTCCGGCTCAGGAGGCACTAGTTGGGATGTTTTTGGAAGCGGCTAGCATAGCCCTCACCTTGGCCATAAGATCCTGCAACAAACAGAGTGGAAGATAACTGAGAACCGGATTTGGTGAGCGTACATAAAAAGAGTAGGAAGAGGGCAAGAAAAGTAAACAATACAGAGTTCTCTACAAAGGTTTCAAGATTGGGAGTCAAACAGCCTAAAGCAGAGGACTTACCAAGCAAGATGTTCTAGCAAGCTTTTACAACCAGACTGAATTTCCTAAAGATGTCTGAAGTACTGATACACGGTTTCACTCAAAATTTATGCACAGCAAATCCCAAAGCAAAAACATCATCTTTCAGGTAAACTGAATTCTCTGGCAGACCAAATTAATTGCTTTCTGTGGTTTTAAACTATTTCAAAAGAGAAACACCTGGGTTGGAGGATATACATATATTCACAGAAAGAGACATGCCTGCTTTTGAGAGGCTACCTAGTATTGCTTTGCTGGATCAGAACACATTTCATTTGGTCTGCGGTGGTTAGAACATGACTTCTAAACACTGAAAGTTCTTCTCTCTTGCTCCCAATGCTTCTATATGTGCCAAAATTTTATCTTATTTGTTGAATTTTATATCCTGCTTTTATCTTATATGGGACCCAAAGTGGCTCAAACTGTATGTTAAAAACAATAGCTAAAACAATCTGCAATACAATTTAAAAAAAAAAGCCACTTTGAATCCCATCTTGGGAGAAAGGTGGGACATAAACTCATTCATTCATTCATTCATTCAGTCTTAAACAATTCACTTAAAAATAGTTTAAAAGAGTTAAAAACACATTAAAAGATTACAGCATGTATTTATCTTGTCCCCAGATTTAACACAACATCGTAACACATGGTGTGCCATCAGAAAACAGCTCAGGATGAGGCACAGTGATCTTTATTCTGATGTAAAAAATTATTGCTAAGATTTTCTCTATGCCAGGGCTGGGTGACATGTAGCTATCTAGATGTGACTGGATACTAATTCCCATTAGCCCTGACCAGCCTGACCAACAGTAAAGGATGATGGTACCAGCAGTCTGTCAAAACCCAGAAGTCTGTAAGTGCTAGGAGCAGTACAGATTGATTCTTAACACTGGCAGAACGCATGAGGCTGCTGTACAATTTAATAAACTCGACTTCCACATGCCCTCCTGATGTGCTTGACTACAACCAACAATCATAACTAATGCCAAACGCTGCCAAACTGTTAGTGACAGAACCAGCCCGTGTTACCTGTTGGTATATCAGAAACTAGCTCATCCAGCTCCATACTGTCTTTGCACAGCATCTTTTCAGATCTGAGACCTACCTTTGACTCCAACCTGCAGCACAAGACTGCCTTTAATCTTAATGTGTTTCTCTTGGGCATGCTTGTATTGCAAGCATGCTCACCTAAAAGTCTTTTCTTCTCCCTAAGCAGCCCTGGAAAATTCATCTGTGGGCAAGGGCAGAGAAGATGAGAATCTCCAGGCTTTTAATTATGAATTAAACTAATATACAAAATTGGTATAGACGTACAGCATGGAAAATACTGTCACAGACATGCTCTTTTTTTCCTCATCCTTCTCTACATTTTTAAAATATGTCATTATACATTCTGTCCTGACTAGTTGAACATTAATGGCCTGTTGTACCTGCTGGCAATTCTACTATGTTTCAAGTGACAACATATATATGCCTCCCTGCTGTATTGTTACCCATGAAAATCTAAACTAGTGGTTTCCAATCTTTACTTCCCAGATGTTGTTGAACTTCATGTCCCAGAAACCCCAAACAGCATGGGCACAGTTTCTGGAAGTAATTGTCCAACATGTTTGGGGGCCGCTGATATAAATGGATGCCAGGGACTGAATCTGAGACCTTTCTCAAGCAAGATAATGTGCTTTATCCCCAATTACCCATGTCTCCAAGGTACTGGACAACCACCAACAAAGGAATGCTAGGAGCTACATGCATTGGCACATGCTACTGGGAAGTGAAGAATTTTTCTTGCCATCCTTTCAAACCACGACCACATTCCTTTGAAGCTCACACATTTCTTTTGCTAGCTCAATGCTGCTGTTTCTTATTCTGCCCCTACAGGTGTCTTATGCTGTGGGAAGGACAATTCTTCTAGTCAAAACCTCAGCCAAGTTCTGTTACAGGGAGGTGGCAGTGGATCTGCCACTGTGGCAGGCAGACAGTAGGTTCTGCCATTACATAATTGTGTTCAAGTGCAGCGGTTTCTTCTCCCCACAGGACTGAAAGACAATCAGCTTATCTGGGAGGAAGGGTGTACTTGGGGATATTCTATTCCCATGCAAAATCCCTCTCTGCTATACATTTTTCAACTGCACCTGGAGCTTTGCATTACTAGTAAGACAGAGCCCTTGCCTCCAAGACACTTATAATCTAATCTAATCTAATCTAATCTCATCTCATCTCATCTCATCTCATCTCTCCAAAAGGAATATGGACAACATGTAAAGAAACACTCTGATATATAATAAGGCTCTAATGCAAGTGGAATGATGGCTAGGTTGCACTTGGTAAAGGTTTCATGGAAAAGGGAGGACATTTTTGAATAAGAATTTGAGAAGGCACATTGGAGGTTGGGGAGAGGACCTTATATAGCTGGTAGAGAACTCTGAGCAGAAAAAAAATAATAAAGAGAACAGTTGGAATTATTTAAGAGCGCTATATAAAAGAAAATATAGGGTAATTAACAATTGGGGGAGCAAAGATTACAGACACATCAGGAAACAGAAACAAAAAGGTTGTCTCTGGATAAGATTACAGAGAAGAGGCATTATGAAGAGGCAAAAACAAGGGAATTGTGTGGCAGAAAGTGACATAGGGCCAGTGCAGAGACATGAAGGCTGTTCCATGATTTCAGCAAAGAAGTAAACGGTTCCTCTTACCTTGCCGTGACTCTGAAAAATAAATCTGTTCTGACAGGAAGTTAAGTTCTGATTGACTTCCACAATTAAGTGATAGTACTAACACATCCTCTCATAGACCAGAGAGATTTAAGATCTGGAAAAAACACTCGTTGCACATCCATTTGAACTGCTCTTTTTAGAAATTTGTTTCAGTATTGGAACTGCAATTCAAAAGCGATGTAGTATGACTGTGACAAAACAGGCAGATAATTTTGCAATCATTAAAGCCTGTAAGCATGATCATTCCGAGTTGTACCTGAGTTATTTTGCTCTGTACGGATGAAACAATTGCTGAAGAGATCTGGCCATCTTTTTCCAAAGAAACTCCCCTAAAAGGATTTAAAGAGAGAGAGAGAGAGAGAGAGAGAGAGAGAGAGAGAGAGAGAGAGAGAGTGAGTGAGTGTATAGTCAGTGAATGGACAACTACTGCACAGATAAACAAAGTGAGGCACTTTGAGCTGCACAAATAACCCAGAACAAATTTAGAGCAAAGGCTAAGAGAACTAGCTGTGTTCCGTTCTCACCTTTGCCTGCAATCACTAGGTAGTGTCAGACAAATAATTTAAAACTAAGCTATTTCCACCCTCAAGGAATAATACAGGTCTGTCTACTAGGCCTCCCGTAAGGATTAATGAGGCAATTCACATGAGGTTCTTTGCATATTTAGGCTAAGCTTTATGTAATATGCAATTTAAATCAATCAACAGAAGATGGTTTAAATGAATGAATGCATGCATGTCTAGATACAGAAGAGCTTTTCAGGATTGTGTGAACTCTCCCAGCCTTAGTCCCAGCAATTTACAAGTGGATGCTTAAGAGAAATACAGAATTTCATGGGGAGGAACACTTAATGGGGTTCCTTCCAAAATTCAGCATCTTCAATACTCTCTAACTGAATGCAAAGAAAAAAAATCCATGATTACAGAGTATGCAGGTTAATATGAACAGTCTTGAAGATTAAGTATTTCACTGGTGAAATTATTAAAAGGCTAAACCACAGCTGTTTGGAAAAGGTAGGTGTGGACACATCCATGAAAGGAAAAAGACAAAATGCAAACACATTGCATAAAACTTTCAAACTAATGATGTTTGCCAGATGTATACACAAAACAGATGAAGTGGCAGTGGGACTTTAAATTGGTAAATACTCATATTTGGATGCTTCCTTTCCATTAAAAAAAAAATCTGCAAGAAGAAAGCTGGCCCACCAGAGAAATCCTACAGTTTTATTTTTAAAATTCAAACAGCAGATTTATGATGCTCTACTTGCAACCCAATTCTACCAGCCTGCCACCATCTTCTGTGTTGTAGATCCATCTGTACTACTCAACTATGTGACAAAAAGAAGCTTACTACTGTCCTGAGCACTCCAGATTCTGATTAGATGCAAAAGCATAATACAGTGCTTACCATGTAAGCAGGACAATACAATGTAAATAATTCCCTATACTAACACCCAAAGGTAAGCTGCTCACTTTGAGTCATGGGTATATGAGGTCCCCCCTTTTTTTCTGTTTCAGGAAATCTGCACTACAGCCTCATCCCAGGTTTGAGTGAGTAGGAAAGGCCTGTGTTCAGATTTTAGAAGTTTAATTACCCAGTGCGTTCTTGGCTGGATCCCCTGCTCTCCACAGGAGAGACACTGGCAGAATGGGTTGAGTTCTTATACGCCATCTGCTTGCTTGGTGAGATCGAGGGTGAATGAGACCTTGCTTTGGATTTGCTGTGAGAGTGAGATCTCCGCTTCTTCCTTTCATGAGGACTTCTGAAAACAAAAAGGAAAAACAACAATGTTGCTTAATCCAAAACTACACAATATGGTACAGAAAAAGAGAAGCAAAGAATAATAATCTCTTTCTGATCCTCTTTTCAGTTTCCTTGTTGTTACACTCTCTCTCTCTTATACATGTCTTCTTCCCCAGTCTGGAACACTCAGCTTACAAAGTTTAAAACAGATTATTTCCTGTATACACCTCTTCTGTATCAATCATTTTTTTAAAAAAAAAATACAGTAGGTTCCCCTGTACCCAAGTAACGGATATCCACAGTTTCACCTATCCACGATGAAATGCAGTCCAAAAACATTTTGTTCCCATTTCTTTGTAGACCACATGTTGTTAATTTTTATCAGCTGTGCACTGGCTTTGGACTGCAAATTATGGCAGTCCAAACCCACCCCCTGGGGATTCCTCCAAAAGTTACAGCATATTCCACAGGAAACTGTTTCCCAGCTTTTCTGCTCTCCCTGCCCCCAATTCTAAAAAGCTGAAATGTACTGTCTAACATTTAGCTACTGGGAGGAAGAGCTTTAAGCTAAAGGTATGCTGGTAGTTTTGGTCTCTCCCGTTTGTCTTTGGCTACATCTGCCGTTGGAATGCTCCCCCTGCCCTGAGTATATCTCTGACCCAGCATTTGGCCCTTGGGCTGAAAAAGGTTCCTTACTAGTAGAGTCAGAGGAACTCACACTGGCAGTATCAAATGCTAACATGGACCCCTTGCCCTTTGCAAAGGTGATACACCCATCACAATGCTCAACATAAAAGTAATGTCATGTACTTACACCAGAAGCACTGAAAACTTGACAGCCCAATTGATATGGCCATGTCAGTTTCTTACACAGACATCTGTAGGTGTACAGCTACACCATGGACAAGATTAAGAATGTCATCTTGAGAAATGACATTTGTACTGATAAAGGGAGAAAAGCATGATCATGCCCATGTCTGGCAGCAGTGAGAGTTTCAGTTTGTTTTCCAATGCTTGCCACATACTCAGTGGATGAAAATGAGTTGCACTGATCTTGATAGACCGTTCTGAACAATCTGACAATTTGTTCATTCCTTCAATTAAGAGCAATAGATCAACGTGTCAGTCCACACGTTTGCATCCCTCTCACCTCATTTTTTTTGTGCTCAGTTGGTTGTTAAGAATGATGAGAAACACAAGCTTTAACCTCAGCTGCAACCAAGATGCCTTGCTCCAGCTTTTACAAGCTAAACACTTGAGCCATCTGTATGTGGTTGACTGCTTTTATGGGCCTGTAAAAATGCAAAGAGCTGCTTATGAATATATCTGCGGCAGACACATGGACCTTCTCGGTGGAAACTGTCCCCTGTTATGATCACAAGTAATGAACTGTTTTAAAAGACACTTACTAACCAAAGAGATCACTTTCAATCAGAAAAGTCATACCTATCAGTGGAGTGTTCCCACCCCACTCTGACCTCACTAACTGGTTATTTAAAGGGTAAGCAACTCCAATGGGCCAGGAGCCATCTTCTGGGCTGGCCAAGTGTTCATGCCTTGCTCTGTTAAGAAACCTTGGGCTTGCCAAAGGTGAGCTTTCCAGACTGTTGCCAGTTTTCCTAAAGCTCTCTGAATTTAGTAATTACAAACAAAAGTACTGATTTCTAAACAAATGTTTCCCCTCAGTAATTGTTTCTTTCCTTGCTTTCTACCACTTTCAAAAGGCAATCTTGTTTCCCACCCATAGTTAACCCACTTCCACCAACTACCATGCCTTTTAAAAAAGCATGTTTCTAGTTCTTCTTTAATCTTCATTACAGTATAAATTGATTCCTTGCTCCTCCCCACAGCTTTCGTGCACTTAGTGCTTCTTTATTTAAGATGCACGCATGGCTTTTCTCTATTTCTTCCACTATTCTTAATCCTGTCAAGTTACTCTTTTTGGCCAAACATTCTTTCTTGCTGTCCCCACCACTCCTGTAAATCTGCTGGGAAGATCTGTTGTGCAAATTAGGTGCAGTAATATATTGCACAAAATCTAATACAATATGGACCTGCTAATCAAAAATGCCCCAAGACTGATGTCTCTCTCGAGCTCACTGCTGAACTCCTGGACAATCTGCTGAAACCCCTTACACAGCTTCCCTTGGATATGGCCGCTGTTCTGAGTCTTTATGAGCTACTCAGCTCAAATGAGGCGAGATTGCTTTGCTCAGCAGAACCTGTTCTCATTCTGTACTATACCAACAGACCATTCTTCTAGGTACTTCAATACTGCCTCTCCAGAGAAACAGAGGAAGGAATTAAACCCATTATTGATTCTTTGCTATACTCCTTACTGTTTTCCACTATGATACTCCTATCTTACTTGTCAAGAAAGGAGGTCACACTGACTCAGAGGGATGACAATTGTGGAGGTTCGTTCAAGATCTTTGAGCAGATAATGCTTTTGCGATCCCACACTTCCCTGTTGTTTCCCAACCCTGCTACCATTCTTTCATCTACTCTACCCACACCACCTCACTTTTCTGTACCTGATTTATGTTCTACAGGAAAAACCACAGATATGCCTCAAAGTGCTCAATAGATGGCTGCTTTATTTTATAAAGACTAAAATTGGGTGCTCTCCAGTTTTTGTCTATTCTGATTTATGTTCTGCCTTCTTTTCTATTCCAATTGCTCTGGATCACAACTCCTTTTTGTGTTCAAATACTAAGACCAACTCACCTGGACCTGAATTCTACCAGAATTTGGGGGATAGCCCTATACTTTTCTCTTAATATTTAAAATGTGACTTTGATTCCATTTCACTGCTGCATTTCTCTAAGACAATTCAGTATGTGGATGACTTGCTGGTTTGTTCTGATTCTGAACAGAGATACAAAGAAAACATAGTATACCACCTCTGTGCTTTGGCTGAAGAAGGTCACAAGGTACCCCTAAAGAAGCTTCACTTTGCTTTGCCTCAAGTTTCTTATTTGGGTCACTAGATTTCTATGGAAGGGTGCTGCCTCAAACAATAATACATTGCTGCTGTGCTATCTATTCCCTGACCTGTAACTAAGAAGGACACTCATAAGTTTCTGGGTGCAGAGGCTATTGCAGGCAATGGATCCCTAATTTCTCATTTCTCACTGAGCCTCTAACTGATTTCTTTACAGGATTCTGTTCCAAACCCCTCAGACTGGACAGAAGATTGTGAATATACTTTCATTCAAGTTAACCTGTTTTTAACCCTACCCTTGGCTCTTGTGATCCCTGACTATAATAAGCCTTTTACCCTGTCCTGTCATGAACAAGATAGGGGCTCTGCACTTTGTGCCAACTGTTGGGTTCTTACTCTGAACTGAAGTTTCCCTGAAACTTGATTCAGTAGCTCAAGGTCTCCCTCTTGGTCTTCAAATGGTGGCTGCTGCCACAGAGTTGTTAGAGAAAGCACAAACTATTGCACTTGGTTCTCCAGTTTCAGTGTAGGCTCCTCTTCCAGTTGCAGCCCTTTTACGTGTCCACTGGACTTAACAACTGTCTGTCTGACATCAGATAAAATATGAGTGGAATTTGTTAATTAACTTTAATGTTACCATTACTCACTGCAATATTAAACCTTGCTACTCTTTCCCCTCCTCCAGAGGATGGCCTTCCAAATGTCATCCTACTTATCTTGGACTAAGTCCCACTTAATGTAATGGCGTTTACTACTCTGTAGTCACATACAGAATTGTACTGCTAGATTCTGGTGCTAAAGCAAGTTATTCTGGGAATTTAACTGTGTGACATTAAGGATCTTTAAGATGTAAAAGTTCAGAATATTTGTAGTTATTCAGGAGCTACAAAACAAGGAGAATACTGGCTTTTAAGAAAACAGCCTTGAGCATCAAAGGCTTTTTTTTATTTTTTATTTTTAGCCACCACTCGTCCAATAAAGAAGTTTCTGCTTTGTAAAACACAAATGCATGATTTTCCTGTCTCTATACTTATGCTTTCTACACTGTCTCTCTATCTGTGTTTTTAGGGTTTGGTCTAACAATGAGAAATAGATGGCAAAAAGTCCTAAACAGTCATCCTTGGAATAAAAATTGATTCTTGTGTTTAACAAACAATGTACTGGCAGGAACAGTCAAGAATAAAATTCTGTGTGCTGAGACAGCGCACAATGTGGGTATAAAACAAGAGCCAAGTAAAAGGGAGAACAGCAAGACATATCCAGATATGTTGTCTATAATGTAAGAAAAGGCAGAAGAATGTGAAGATTAATTCTGTTTCTTTTGTTAATTCAGTTTTGATAGGGTGTTTGCTTATATCAAACCAAAGCATTTCTCAGAGATTAAAGTGAAAAATCTATTACATTTTGTTCTCTTCAATTCTTGTATGAATTTATTTTGTACTCTCTGACAAAGAAGCCAGCCTTGGGCTTGAGAACATAATCATCCCTTCTTTCACTCTGGAGGAAAGAAAAACATGATGTAGCACAGTTTGCCAGGATTTGCCTGACTCTAGACTGAAAAGAAAAGGGAAGGGGACATAACATCAGTGTAGTGTAGTGCTTAGAGTGTTGGACTGGGCTCTGGGAGATTCATGGTCCCCTTGAGCCATCAAACTGTGTAAACCTAGAGTACCTGACAGGGATGTTGGAAGAATACAGTAGGGAGGAACAGAGATTAGCAGAATGAGGTAGGATACAACTGTAAGTAGTAAATGAAGAAGTAAATATAAATAGGTTCCAGGAGATACAGATGAACAGACTGTGTCGCATCTTGCATAGTACGCAAGCTTCAACTGGGATTCCCTTTTCATTTGTAGTACAAAACCATTCATAATGGATATGTTATAAATCTAGTATTAGCAGAGTTCATGTTTAAAAAACCCCACAATGTTATGCTTCCCTATAGTAAACACATGCTCCAACTTAAAGGATTTGTTGTTTTGCCATTACAAATTGCCTCTATGTTTCTTTCCTTGTCACCTTTTAATTTAACTGTTTCCCTCTTTGTCCTTTACACTGAAAACTATATGAAAAGGGGTAAAAACACCCCCACCTCTGATTTTCTGAGATCACAGAGCAAACCAAACAGTTGCAATACAGTATAATTAGCAAAACTTCAGAGAGAGAGCAAGAACTTCATTGAATTTTTCCATTCTACAACGAAAACTAAATTAACAATTTGGAAAGTGGCACTGTATGACTCAATATTGCCATTCTATTTCCACAATTTCATTTCACATGCTGTCCGGTCAGAAGAAATTTGCAAACCCAACTTCTATTTAAAACAAAACAAAACACCCAAAGACTGCATGGATTTAAAATTAACTATTTTAAAAAAGGAGCACCAGCCTGCTGCAGTGGTTTGACCCACTGGACTATGACCCTGGGAGACCAGGATTTGAAACCCTGCTTGGTCATGGAAACCCAGTGGGTGACCTTGGGCAGATCATACTCTCTTAGCCTCAGAGCAAGGCAAAGGCAAACACCTGCTGAACATATCTTGCCAAGAAAACCCTGTGATATGTTTGCGTGAGGGTTGCCATAAGTCAGAAACAGCTTGAAGGAACACTACAACAATTTTAAAAAGGGTCTTCTCTTCTAGTTAAACTCTGTGACTATTGCTGTCATTTTTCTTATGGGCAACTACAAGATGCTATGCCTCCAACTCTGTATTATGTTTGTTACAGAGTGTCTGTGAAGATGTTCCTTGCTGTGGGGAATCACTGTGGAGCTACAGAGCTGTGTTGGAAGAGGGGAAACAGTCTTTATTTTCTAGTTAAACAGTGAACTCCATCTACCAAGGCTGCATGTGCCTGTTTTGGGGGGAGATTTAAAAGCAGGATGATGGTTCATGTGGCAGCCAACAGTGGCTATAAACCCCAGGCATCTGCACTCAGTCTGTTTCACATGCTCAAAATGTCTCTGCAACTTCAGCAAGAAATATCTGAGAAACAGTGGGGAAAACATTTCCTAAGTGAGAGGAGAGCTGTGTTTCAGCGTTTGTCTTCTGAAAGAGTTCCATCAGCACTTTTCAAACCGAGTTCCTGGAAGTGAGTACAGGTTCTTCCGAAGCTTAGCAGGGGCTTCCTGTAGAGAAAATACCAACTATGGCAAACCATCGCCCCCTGAGAGACAGCTTGACATATATCCATTACTAGCAATCTTCTGCAATGCACGGTCACAGGGAAATGTGGCTTGTGTTCCAGTTTGTGGAGTGATGACAAAAGCTTTGTGGTCTTTATCTGGTACTTAGCGTGAACTAAATGTAGAGCTTAGAATGTGCACATTGGGGTTCCTGAGCAACCAAAAACTTCTCTGGCAAAAGTTCTGAGGGAGAAAACTGCAATTTCCATGTAAAAATTATTCTAGCAGAAATATGCTATTACAGAGAATGCATTGCAAACTGTCACAGCGCCTTCCTTCAGATGAGTAGGAACTGAAGGTCTCTTGCAGTAGAGAATAAAATCTCCGACACAGGTCTCGTAACTCCTACTACAGGGAATCCAGGTCATTTATTACATAGGCTATACAATACAGGACATTCTTGTGCCATGGTAATTATCCAACCCATATACTCTTGACTACAAACTACAAAATCTACAAGATCACTCAGTAAAGAAAGGTGAGACAGAGAGTGTCCACTATATGCAGGAGGCATTTCTGCTCAGAGTGTTTGGAAAATAGGAAGCTGTTTGCCAGGAAGTTGGCCCATCTAACTCAGACACACCACTGATCTTAAATCCAAAGCATAAGATACAGATCTTCATCCAATGCAAGGGTGCTGAAAACCGCTTGCAATGCAGTGAACACAGCCATCTCATGAAGCTAGTGATCAACACTTAATATATTCTTTCATTAAGGATATCTAAAACACTATTCACTGTCTTGGGTTCATTCAAGGAGGGAATTACCAATGTTCCTCTTCAACTAAAACGCAACACCAAGCACCACAACAAATCTAGGTGGAGGTTTCATCAAAGATGCTGTATGAATGTATGTAGAACATGGGACGCCATACTGCTCACAAAAAGAATGCTTCTTTTTAAAATTAACTTGGTACATTCCATTTTAAATTCTTCTCGTGGTCCAAACGTTACCTTGATTTTCAATTTGCATTTGTTTATTTTCCATAACGTAAGCTGCCTCGGAAATTTTGATATATGGGGAAGCCAGCTGAGCCAAGGAAACCTCAACAGTTCCCCTCAAGAAATACAAAAATGCAAATGTAACCTCGTACCTGGAACGTGTGCGCTTCCTGCTCACCCCTGGACTGTTGGTAACACGATATGCTGTTGGGACGCTTCTTTCCTCTCTACGCCTTTCAGGTGTGTGTGTCCTCCTCCTTGGTGACCTTGATCGAGATCTGAATGAGATGGAGAAAAATACGTTAATCTTGAGATGAAAGGGTTTGAGTCTTAGTTTCATTATCTAATGAGTAACCGTCTGCAAGACTCATTATTAAAAATTATTATTAACTCATTATTAAAAATCCTCTGGGAATTCAAGTTCCTTTTTTTCTGAAAAGGGAAATTATATTTTAGAAGATAAACGGTATAAAATAAACTGATGTATAAAGGAGGAGGATGGTATAGTAGTGGGAGAACATGGAGAGAGAAGAATTATTAAAGGTAAACTGATCGGAAACTGTAGATTCCTCCGAGGAACAAGAACTGTCTTTGAAGTTGAATGAGGTGTTGATTTTAGCCCTGCCTTTCCAATTTGCTAATGGTAAATAGTAAGCCATAATCAGAAATCATTCTTCTACAACGAGTGTAGGTGAAAAAATGTGCAGAAAAATCAGATCATTAGAAAAGCTGTAAGTGTTGGGTTTGCATACACTACAAATGTATATCTATTTTCCAGGATGGAGTAGGCACATGGGCCAAGGGAGAGGAAAAGAAAACCTAAAAAATACCTTGCTAGCTTGGTTACTTTATGGCCTACTCATTTTGGCTGCACTTTTAACACGAACCTTTTTGTATTCATTGTAATGGTTGCTTTACTGCATTGCATATCACATCTAGTTCTCCCTAAGCCCCCATAATGCTTTTCATCA
The DNA here is from genome assembly GCA_948474755.1 of Ctenosaura bakeri. Classification (NCBI taxonomy): domain Eukaryota; kingdom Metazoa; phylum Chordata; class Lepidosauria; order Squamata; family Iguanidae; genus Ctenosaura; species Ctenosaura bakeri. The sequence goes on from CAOLHI010000796.1 coordinate 18,576, forward strand.
GAGGCTATTTCTCAACCATCCCTTTTTATTTTTAAAGGACAAAGTCCAGTGTTATGACAACATCGAACAAGCTGTGAAATGCTAATTCAGAGCTGAGATTAGCAGTTTTGAAGAGAAGTCACACTAAGGGTTTTGCCCTGCTTCCTTTTACTAGTTTGAAGTCAGTGATTTGCAGTGCAGCTTCGAGATGTTACCTGGAACTTTTAGACACAAATGCATCTCCAAAGCCTGCCCCAGCATCCTTCACAAACGTGATGATCACCACCTCCACTTCAGTCCAAAACAGCCTTTTGAGCTCAGTTATTTCTCTGCCAGTCTCTGTATATGCTCCCCACATTTGGCTTGAGCTATGAAAAATTGGGTTCTCCTGAAATTAACATGTGTGTGAAAGAGATATTACACACACATGCACATACATGTATGTACATAAGCTCTTATGTACTGCACTCTCAAACTCGCTTAAAAATTTGATTTTTATTAGATTGTTTACAGAAGGATGCAGATAATATGGAGGAAAAAAGGTTAAAGAGCTGGAGGTCAGTCTGACACCTTGACATTTTATCAGATTTGTCTCTAAAGCATTCTGGAAATCACTTGTTTGCGCTGTTGAGACTAACTGAGAATACTTGTACTTTGTTGCTGCTCTCACTGATGGGTTGTTCAGCCAGGGGACCATGCTCAATGTCCCCACAGATTCTGGGATTATGTGATACGGAGCCACATACTTCATATTCAGAATTTAAAAAATAGGTGATTTTGGGGAAGTAGGAGCCTTGACATTTAATGGGTATTGGATATGTACTTTCATATAGCAGCTTTCACTATACTGTAACATGCTTATCTTGAACAGGAAAGGCCTTTGCTATTAGCTTAGAAATAATAAAAAGCTTAATTTTTCACACGATAAAACCTGTGGACCATCACCTGAATCCATATGTGAAATATTCATAAGGCCTTCAACATCCACTAAACCATGTTAATACCCATCATGTTGCCGAACAGGCTCTGTTTAAAGTTTTATCATGCTGAAAGACCTGGTGTATCTTCTTACATCTTAAGGAATGGTATCTGTGCAAAAATAATGTTGCCTCCAAGGGAAATGAATCATTTTTGAAGTGTCTGCTTTTTGTCAACCCAAAACAAGAGAAAAACATTTTGAAGTTCAGCTTAGTTCAGAGGATTCCCACACTACCTTGATTCATGATGCTTTTAGTTTCTCAGCAATTTTTTCATGGTGTTCTTAGGCCAGAAGAAATACCTAACAGTTCTGTTGATTAAGTTGTTACATTCAAACAACTCAGAAGTATTTATGTCCTACCATCTTACAACTGCTCTTGAAGCAACCACTGCTGCTGTTCTTGTCACAGTCCCATATCTGCCACCGCTGATACTGATATTTCTTCACTCCCTTCTCTTTGAGCTCTGCCCATGCACTAGCTATTGCTCTTTGACCGCTCCCCCCAACTGCTTGGCTGCGGGTGGAGCAAGAGCAGGCCCAGATCAGGAGGCTCTCCTTGAGGAGACAGCGAGATGCAGCAGCTTGGCATGTTTCCTGAAGGCTTGGGCTAGGCCGGGTGAAGGAAGCAAAAGCAAAGAGGAGGAAGATGGTGGAGAGGACAGTGCCTTACTGGATGGAGGACAAGGCAGTGGCAAATGTGAGAAGCACAGCCACTTGGGTACTGTTGTTGCTGGCACATACCAGGGACCATCGTGGAATTACCACTGAGCCAAGGGTGTGTGCAGTGGGGACAGAAGTGGTAGCAGCTTTTCTAAAAGCCCAAGTTGCTCCTGTCTTGCCTCATACCCTACCAGGAGGAAGAGAAGGAAGAGGTAGCTTCTGTCCTGACAACTGCTGCTTTGCTGCAGCAGCAACAGCAACATGTTAAGGGCCAAGTCACTGCTCTACTGTTCATCTTTGCTGTTGCTGCTTCATCCATCTGACCAGGCTGCTAAGGGCCAACTCACCACCCTCGTCCTCTGCTTCTGCTTCCTCCACCCAGCAGAGCTGAATCTTCGCTGGCCAAGTAGCAGAACCTCACCACCGCCTTGGGAAATGCTGCCAAGACTGGTTGTGCTGTAGATATTTTGCTCCACAACTATGCTCCTTTCCCCCTTTTTAAATAAAACTGGGAATTGGAGGGAGAAATCAGGACACTTTAAAACCAGGTGAAAAAATGGGAGGGTGGGTTGAAACATTTGCAGAACCCATGCCGAGTTTGTTGCGGTGACTCCCAGTGTCACAGTACTCTGTTTGGAAACCACTGACTTAGTTGATTCTTTGAAAAACTGCAACAATGAACATCTTAAAGTTTACCTATGCCATCAGCTAATCTTAAAAGCTAAATCCCTTAATGATGCCTTTCTCTGCTAATTACCACACAGAGTTTGTTAGCTGGGTAAACATAGCAGGCAGTTTAGTATATTATCTCTTACTGAAAGTACATGAGGAAATGAAATTGAAATGAAATTTCTGGCTCAAATGAAATGAAAACTTGTGGTTTTGCACTGCACTCCATCATTTACTAAGAGCAGCCCAAAATGCACCCCCTCCCACAAATACCACAGAACATTTACTCCCCAAAAGAGATTTTAATGTAAATGGAACTTTTGGAATAAACCTTTCAGGTTCACAGCTGTAAAAGCTAACTGAAACAGCATTAAACTACTCAGTTTCCCTATCTCCTCCTCTGTCTGCAACATCATCCCTATCCAATTAGACTGTTTTGCAGAAAACAGAGAACTCACACACACCCATTAATATGATACTTACTGAAATATTTACTGATACTTGATTGTGAAATTTAGAGCTTCTCAACTAGAAAAATCACACATTAAGGTCTCCATGACTCACATTTCATTTAAAAAAAAAAAAACCCTTCCTGTTGCACTGCTGTGTATTTTACATGAAACTATCATGGGGTTTTGAGGCCTGTTGGGAAAATGCATGAATACTGTGCTGAACTCAGTTCAAAATAAGGGACCCTGAATTTATTCCTCCTCCTGAAGCAGAACAGCTCCTCCACAAGAGCATAAAGCAACAGAGAATGATTGGCCTAGAAGTTTTGATAAGGAAAAGGAACCAAATAAGCAATAACTAATGTTTTTTTCTGAGAGAACTAAAATAATCAAGGACTAATAATTCTTTCTGGCATATGATTTTACTTCCTTCTTAAGTACTTTGGTCATATTTTCATATTTCTGCCTACAACTGTGAGGTTTGGATCCTTTAAAGCTGACATTTAAAATGCAGACCTGATAACTGTAACACTGAGCTTTCTTGTTTCTTCTACAGTATCCTCCCCTCCTCCTTTTTTAACTACTTAGCCTGATGAAGAGTTCTGGATAACTAAGAAGCTTGCACATTTTCATGGCACTGTGGTTGGTCGTCATACAGATATTACCCAACTGTGGATTTAACTGTGACAGAATTAGGTAGAACTGTTGGCACTAAAAGACATTCTCTGTAATATGCAGAAGACATCCTGTAGCAGATGGCCTCTGTACTCACTCTGAAAGTCAATCAAAGGATTGTGCACAGCCTCCATAGAGGGTCAGGAAGTTCCACACAGCCTCATATGGTGAGGTTGCATACTCCACCAGTTTCTTTTTAAAAATGGTTTTCCTGCTCTTTTGGCTTGATCACATAGCATGGCCAAGATGGCAGCTGAGTGGTATTACAAGCATCCCTACTCAGTCTCTGGAATGGCCAATCCCTGCAACATGGAAAGGGAGAAGAGTACCCCCCACACTTTGGGGTTGGCTCCCTTGGCTTGAGTGGCACGGCCAGGTATGAGGCCTTTTTCTCCATGAATAACATGTTTAATTTAGCAGGTGACATTTGGGTGGATGGGGTGGCCACCAATAAGGAGGGTGGGAGAGTCCAGGGCCCTGGTCTCACCCACCCTCTCTGTTGCCTCAAGGATGGCCCCAGCCAAAGCAGCCCATGTGGAGGGGCTGGGCTATGCCTAGCCCAGTCTGGTAGCTGCAGGAATGTTGATATGGCAGGCTTTGTGCTCTGCAGCTGCACAACAACCCAAGCCTGCTGAGATCTCCTTCCTTCCCAGGGCTGAGGACAAGGACTACTCTGACATGCCTAAGATGCTTTCCTCCCTCAGCTGGGGGTGGGGTGGGGAGGATTCCAAATACTGGGATGGGGAGGAGTCAGGAGAAAGAAAGGTTAACAGGAAGGAGGAAATGAGAAGGGAAGAGAGAAGAGAAGCAAACACCTTGCATTGGTGAGCACAAAAATGGTCCTTCAACAGGCACTCTTGCAGAAATGTCCTCTCGGAGTACAGGCAGCCACTAGACTGGCGACCACATGACTATCCTGCCACAAGGAGGAGCCTGAGCACATTCTCTGATTGGCTTGAACGCCTGCCTTTTGGAGACAGTGGGAAGGACAACCATCCGCAGGATGTCCTCTGCTGGCTGTGGGAGAAATACTTTATTCTTACCCTACATTTCTTCCAAGACAAAGCTCAAGGTGGAACACATGAAGGTTCTCAGCTGGTCTCGCATCTAGGCACTGATCTGACTCCTTAACTAATCCTAAGCTTCAGCTAGGATAATAGGCAGGATGGTTATTTATCATTTTCATATCAGAAGAAGTATGCCTCTATACAAGCTGGAGAATGAGAGACAGAGTGCAGTTATACTCATGTTCTACCGGAAGACTTCTTATAGTCATCTTCCTGACCACCTCATGAACAGAATGTTTGGCTAGATAGGATTTTAGACTGATCCAGCAGGGCTCTTCTTACGTCCAGAGGTTGCTGCATCATGCGACTTCAGGCTATTCCTATGGGTCAATTCGGAAACCATGCAACAGTACTGCTATGAAAGGAAGCACGCACAAGGTTTTGCTGGGTATCTGTTACACAGGCGATGCCACTTGTTCCAGACAGTATCACATTTCCATGCAGCATTTATGTCTTGTCAGGTAGCTCAGCAAGAAGAAAAGAGAAGCAGCTTATTCCTAGAAGGATCTCTGGGTGTCATTTTGTACATGATGTCATTTATGTGCCATTTATTCCAATAGTGATTTAAGTTAACATGTTCACTTACAAAAATATGTCTATCTTGACCTCAAGCAATCTTCTGAAAACAAACCAGTCCTAACAGTTATTCAAATGAATCTAACAGGTACTTCTTTAACACTCCTCACCCTACCCCAATAATCTTAACAAAAGTTGTACCACCACCAACTTACTAGTCACTTATTAAAAATAAAAGCAACTTCAGTTGTGCTTCCAAAAAAAAAAAAATTACTAAGCATATCTAGGGTGCACCTAATTAAAAACAATTCTATAATGGGCTAACACTTATGACTGTTCACATTATTTCAGCAACCCCCACAAACTTGGTAAAATAAACCTGTATTATAATCCCACTACTACTGTTCTTAAGCAGATGGAGATAAATGTGAAAAAAGGGCCTTTTATGAGCCATGTAATAAGCTACTTTGGGAGAGTTTAATTGTAAAGTGGCACACCATGCTTCCCAGCACTGCATGAGCCTCACACCCCCGTCTATGACTGGCTGCAGCTCTCTTAACATATTTTTGTAGTGAATTCATAGTGAGCATAAAATATATGCATTTGATTCAGACATAATGATTTTAGGGGACATGTTGTGTAGATCTGTAATGTGAATCTGGACAAACTGTAACAGTTGCACAAGGAGGGGCCTTTTCTGAGAGAAGGAAGATGAGCATACTTGAATTTTCGATGCTAGCACTCACTCACAAGACCCACCTTGAATGCCGGACAGTTCTATAGGCAGTTGGAAGAGAATGCTTCGCTTTTGAATGTGACCGAGACCTGGACTTCGATGAAGAGTGATACTTGGAAGGAGGCGACCGAGATCTGGACCTAGATCTTTTCTTGTGCTTCTTTTTCTTCTTTTCCTTCTCTTCTTCTCTGGGGAGATCTCGGCTTTTGCTTGAAGGACTTTCAGGCATCTTTGCTTCCAAGGTTGGCAACGTTCTAATGCCAGTCAACAGACTGCAGGGCATATTACTGACCGTCTGAAAGAAAAACAGCCTTACATTAGCTTTCTATATATGCTGCATTAAAATCACAGTAGGGAAATCTGAGTTATTATCCAAGTCCCTTCTGGAGCTGCTTGATGGTCTTTGTTAAGTTATTAGCCTGTCTCCAACCTCTAAAAAGGGAATGTTATAGATTATTCTTCCATGGCTGCTTGGAAAATAGATATGGACTACACATTTTGCATATTTAAAAGGAATTCACTGTCAGCCTAAACTCCTATCTTCACAAAATCAGGCTCAAGTCAATGCTAAACAACTTAACCCTATCAAACTGCTATGACCAGTAGATAATGGGGTCTTGCCATTCAACAATGCACCCTATCACATTTAACTTTCCACTCCTCGGTCAAGAGTGTTTTTTTTTAAAATCCAGATAGAGAATTTCTATGCAGAAATTGAACAGACTGCTAATTGACAAGAACTGGACAGTCTGAACCCATAAGTGGACCATGCTCTCAACGAAGGTGAGTCACACCAGCCTTTATTAGAAAATATGTCTTGCTAATATTTCTCCCAAGAAGATGCTCCCATCTGTTAAAAGCAGATGTAAAGAACGGCCGTATAAAAAATAACATTACACATGGGGTTCAAAAATCATTTGCCATTTGCCAGTCCTCTCAACATTTACCTGTGTGGGTCTAGGAAAACCTGGCACAGTGACTGCAAGATGCATTAGATGCCACAGGGGACTGGAAAACTGAAGTCACCTCATACAAATAAGCTAACAGATTTTGTTAAGAGAAAGCACCATCAATTTTGAATGTTTTACTTCATCTAATTTTCAGTTCTTTGAAACCCATGGCCCATCTTTAACTCCATCCTACAACATCCCATTTTATTTTATTTTATTTTTAAATCTGTATGTGCACTGGCTAGCTTGAAAAAAATCCACTGGCTAGCTTGAAAGCACTTTAACTCTTGTACAAAAGAGGGGTTGCTAGTAGCCTATCAGAGAGGAATGAGAAGATGCTGAATTTCTATCTTCACAGCTCAATGATTTATATTTCAACAGTTATTTCTCACCCTTCTGTGTAAGAAAGGGCTCAAAATTCTTCATTTATCTGCAGAATGGTCTTAGGCTCAGGAAACTTAGCCAATCTTTCTCAGAGCATGAGCTGACCCAATAATACCCTACTGTCTCTACTTTATATGCTGATTTTGATGAGACACCTTCTCACATCCAACAAGACACATCAGATGACATTCTAATTTTCACAGCCATTGCATAAATATTCAGTAGCAATTCCCTAGTCACACAAATGGTTTCATCTTCAGAAGGTAATGTCAATTCTTTTCCCAACTTCAAAATTAGGTTTTCAGACACCGTTCACATTCAGATGGGTATAACCATAAAAAATGCACACAAAATACCGTAAAATTTAGAGCATTTGGTTTGCTTGGAAAAGGACTTAGTTAACCGATGGATAGAAAGTTAGCATCATTTACGCTAAGGTCACAATTGCTGAAAAGAATACCCAGTTGTCTACTGGAAAAGTGAAATTTATATGAAGCTGCCTTTTATTAAGTCAGACCATTAGTCTCATATAGAATATTGACTACACTAATTGGCAGCAGCCCTCCAGGGCTTCAATCAGTCTTTGCTAGCTAAACCTGAAGACACGAAGGATTGAAGTTTTGATATTTTGGCTGCAAGTCCATGCTTTGCCACCGAGCTACAACACTCCTCTGTCTCCATACATCCAGATATTTGATGTTCAGTAAAACCAAACAATGTTAAACTCAGATAATCCACAATGTCTTCAGATCAAGTCAAATGCCACAAAAACCATCAAAATCTGGGTGATTTGCATTAATAAAAATATTTAGGGTTAATAGAAACCACTTGGTCATCATATATTTGAAGCCAAATGATCTAAAAATCATTTCACAAATTTTATGATGCCAAAACTTGGTTATACATCTAAATATAAACTGAGAGCAGCAGCAAGTCACACGTCCCCACTACACGTATCTGTTTAAGATGCATTTGTTGCATTTTTAATTCTGCAATTAAAACAGCTCTCCACAATTGTTATCAATTAGACTTGGCCACTGCATGCTCTGGTGAATTCAAGCTTTGCTTTCTCATTTGAAGCATTTTGTTTATCCCTCAGCTGTTATTTAAAGGTGACGGAGAGGTCTCAGGCATTCTGCTAGACACTCTATTCAGCTATCATGACTATTTAAACTGCTTGATATGGAAGGGCTTAGATCAATGTGACTAATGCATTATTAAAACAAAGAAAGCTAATTAAAAACAGCCTATCTAGTTTTGCACTGCTTCCCTGGATCTGATTATGTCAAGACAATTCAAGATGATTCAAAGCTAATTCACATGTGCTCGAAACTCTTTATTCGAACTTTCAGAGGCCTAACTGACAAAGCCTTTTACAGCTGCATTTTATAACCTTCCAACAGTAAATTGCCTTATGCTCATTTTGTTTTAAGGGCTGGCAAGACTTCACAGCATTGTCAAGGTGAATATCATAGACTCTTGGAGTTGGAAGGGACCTCAAAGGCCATCTAGTCCAACCTCCTGCCATGAAGGAATACACAAGCTAAAACACTCTTGAATGATGCCCATCCCAATGTGTTTCAGGGTGTCCAAAGGATGACGGACCACCACTGTCTAAGGCAAACTATCCAACTGCCAAATAGCTCTTACAGTAAAAATGTTCTTCCTAATGTTCAGGTAGAATCTCTTTCCTTGTAATTTGAATCCATGGGTCGCGTTCTTGTCTCTGGAGCAGCAGAGAACAAGCTTGTTCCATCTCCGACATGACATCCCTTCACACATTCAAAGACTGCTATTGTGTCACCTCTCAGATTTCTCTGAGCTAAACAGACTCAGCTCCTAAACTGTTCTTCATAAAGTTTGACTTCCAGACCTTCCACAGTGTGAAGCCAAAAGACACAGGTAGGTCCCTACGAAGTGCACTTTTTTCAGAGGAGCATACCATGCAGACAGCACGCAGTCATTCAAGTTTGCAGAAAAAAAATGTTCTGCATATGCCCAGATGCACCTCCAAACATTCCCTGTTGGGAAGCTCCAACTATCCTCTAGCTGAAATTGACATATAATTTCTTACTCACTTCTATCACCACTCATTAACTTTTAATTAAAAAAAAAACAGCATTTGAAGGACACGCGAAGAGTATACATCTTGGTGAGGATAAGAGGAGATGGAAAAAAGAGGAGAGGCAGAGATCAGTGACAAAACTCAATTGAAGAGGTTGTAGTATGTACTCCCACACTTTAGGACAGCCCTTCATTATCTTATACTTTCCCAACATGTCAGTAAACAGAGCACTTTTGAAGCTGCCAATAACAAAATGTGCCCCTAGAGTCAATGGTGACAACCTCATGCCATTTCTGTTAATTCCCATGGTTTGCCCTGGAAACCAACACTCAGATAGTGAGTTAATTAATGACAACACAACCAATTAATCTGTGTTGGTAGCGATGAATTATTTCCCCAGTTTCTAACATTTAACATTACTGAATTAATTTTCTAACTTGATCTTTCAAACTCTAGACTACAGAATGGTGGGGACTAACTATAATATTCCGAAATGCATGAGTGAGGAATCTTCTCCATGATGAACTGGAAAAGAGGTTGTTTAATTTAATTTAATGGATCACTGGCCTGAATTAGCCCCAGCCAGAGTACACACTAAATCAATTATTGAACTGTGAACCAACATGTAGTCAAATCCCACTAATTCACTGGTACTAACTCTAGTCAGAAGTAACAAAAGGATTCAGGGCTATGTGCTTCTGCCTATATTCATCTAGACTCTAGAATAACCAAGTAAATCATCCAGTCCTCCTGATGCTGCACTGCAAGTCTCACAGCCCTGGCCAGTACAAGCAATGATGAGGAATGCTGGGAACTAGACTGCAAAAATATCTGAAGTAGTTCCATGTATACCTCAGTAATGAAATAATGTGTGCTGGGCATTACCTCTTTAACAGAAAATTTGGTAACTAAGGTCTTCGATGTCTCTACATCAATGCATAAAGATACCTCAGTTAGATGCTGGAAATGTGAACAGTGACTTGTGAAAGGCAAAAAAAATCTGGAATCAAATACCTATTATGGTGCACCGTATTTTCAAAACCAATGTACCATTAAAGTCTGAATTGTATTTGCTGGGACTAGTGGAAGATTGGTTGGGGAAGAAATATGGCAAGATACATGGCCACAGCTGCAAGATTATTGTATGTGCAGAAACGGAAGAGTGCAGAAATACCAATGAAAGAAGACTGGTTGCTAAAGTTGCTGTGCTTACCTGAAATGGACAAACATCAAGATTTTTGCGAGAAAAGTTACTGTAAAACCACTGTTGGGAGTTGATGATTACTGTTTTTGGAAAAGGTAGCAGTGGAAGCATTGGGAGGACACCGGCACTTAGAGATGTTGCTACCTTTTCATAGAATCAGTAACAGTCTGTGTTAGGAAAGTGGGAACCACCTTTGTTGTCTATTAGTAGTTTGTATATAGTGTTAGGGATTAGGGCTAGTTTTGAGTTAGTAGTATTTACGATATGTTCATACGGTATTGTGTCTCTTTTTTCTTTTTTCCTGTAATTGTGTGTGGTGGTAGTTTAATTTTTTAAATTTTGTCTGTATGCGTTGTGTATTCTTAATAAAGTTTATTATTAAAAAAAAAAAGAAAGAAAAAAAATGCTAAGAGAAAAATCAAAGCAGATCCCTAGTGCTGAGACATCTGGCAGAGGAGCAGAGAAACTCTCATTAAAATGACAAAACGTTTGCTGAAGTGTAGATGTTGGAATCATAAGAGACATGCCAGGCAGAGAGAGGATAAAAAACTGGGTGAAAAATGTAAGAACAGAGAGTCAAGAAAGCTTTGCTTTATTTCTTTCCTCTGTAGAACTCAGCTGTGATTGAACAGTCGTCTAGCCAGAGAAGACTGTAGAAGCCCTTGAAATTCAAAGCATCCATTTGACTGGTTACAATTTTATTACAATTTACAACCTGGATGCTTCGCAAATATCTTTTTTTTTATTTCATCTCCACATCACTGCAGAATAATCTGGCTTTCCCCCCGTTAAGGGCAAAGCTTCATTTCATTCTAGTATCTGTTAGGAAGCGGAGGAGCTTTCTGTTTTGCTCTGGTAGTTCAGTTCTCCTGTAGAAAAAGGCGTTCTAGGCTTGAGCACTGCTTTTTCTACAGGAGAAAATACCCTTGCAAGTGTTCCTCATAAAAGAAAACAAGCACATACTAAGCCACAATGGTTCAGTGCCAAGATAAATTACTGCCAGATCTGAAAATGAAGTTGTGCTCACAGAATCATCGGTATAAAAACTGGGACAATCTATCAACCATGGAAATGCAAACCCACATAGGGACACAAAGGTCTTTGGAAAATTAACAAAGATTAGGGCCATTGGTGGTTACTAGTCAAGATGGCTGTATCAGAGACAGTGTGCCTCTGTAAATCTGTTGCAGTAGGGAGAGTACAGTTGCATGGTGTCCTGCTGATCACAGATCCATAGTTAGCTGGTTGACCACCGCATGAACAGAATGCTGGAAACAGGAGTTTTGCCTGATCTGAGACTTAGCTCAGTAACTCTTCCGAGAGTGTCTGCGTGTGTGTGGGAGATGGTCTGTACACAGGCTTGTCGAACTGTATATGTGGCAGCAAAAAATTTAGCAACACAAGTAGTAATTTATGCCTCTTCATCAGAGAGGAGGAAAGGAATATAAAAAAGAATCTGGGTGCCAGAAAGTCTTCTTTTCTGATTGCATGTGCCCCTGTGGCTCAGGGAAAGTCAAATAGGTAACCCATATTCTTCCTTTGCTGCCATTTTTATTGTGACATTAGGAGAACTCTTATTGAACCTGCTTTAATTAAATTTCCAGGAAGCCCCTCCCTGTCAACATCACTAGTCCCACTCCTACCCTTCTGATGCTTGGAGGCAAGCTTGCCACATTCAAGGATAGGAATTACAGGCAAAGTTGAATCTCAGCATTTTTTACAGCTAGCACATTCTTGGAATAAGAGTCCTTTACACTTGTATTCACAGCAAGAGCCTTCCCAATCTAGCAAGCAGTTAATTCCTCTCATCCCTAAGGTCTTTCCTAGCTTTCTTTGTTACAAATTTAATGAAAGTTAGGATCACATGGAGCAGTAATAACCTGAAAATAAAGTAACCTTGAAAAAAAAAAATAAGAGCATTGTTGCTTTTAAAAAAGGGTGGTTTCAGCTTCTATCATACTTTGAGAGGGAAGAAAAGCCCTTTGACAACAAAAATGAAACCACAGCAAAAGCAAAAGCTTAACTGAACTTTAGGAAGAACTTTTTTTTCCACTGTAAGAGCAGTTCAACAGTGGGATAGACTGCTTCAGAAGGTGGTGGCATTTCCACCTTTGAAGGTCTTTAAAGAAATTGGATGGACTTTTTTCAAGAGTGCTTTAGTTGTACTGCATGGCAGGGGAGTTGGACTCGATGGTCCTTGTGTTCCCTTCCAGCTCTAAAATGTTACAAATCTAAGTATTTTGTTTTCAAAGCAGAGACTTATAGACAAGTAGTACTTAAAATGTTAGAAATTAGAGCATAAAAACACTTTTATTATCAATGTCAGGGGAATCAATATTTTGTTTGAAAATGCTAGCTTCCCCCCCCCACCCCCAGAAAGCATTTGATCCCAGCAAAACCTTAAAAGCAACGCTCCACTTCTGCATCTCCTCACACAGAAGTGTTCCTTTGGCCCACCTAGTGATCCACAGCTGGGAGAAGGTATAAAAGCAAAGGGCAACAGAATGTGCAAAACAGCATGGAACTCAAGTTAACATCTGAGTGGGAAGGTGGCAAAGGACAGATTTTTAAATTAATCAATTAGCAATTCAACCTGCTAAAGCTTTCATGAGATAATTCAACTATTGCTTAGGATATGCCCTGCCCTGCTGTGTGGGTGAATCCCATCCATACACAGAGGGTATCACATGCAGAGATGGACTGTTTCAAATACCATCACAAATCTGTATTTGGCTCAACTTAGGGCGATGAGATGTGTGTTGGACAATATCCATTAGTGGCTTTTGCTTAAAGTTGAGATTGACTCTGCTGCCAAACATTGTCTGCCTCAAAGCTAGCTTCCCTCACATCCTCTCTTTCACTACAATCTTCTTCAGAAAGCAAGACCAGCACTGCACACTTGAATCAGCCATTAAGGACAAAAACCACTCAGGTAGGGGACAGTCACTATGATCCATGCATCTGATCCAAATTTATCATCTTCCTTTGCTGGATAAACAGAGAGGGCAAAGGAGAAATAACACATGGCTGCAATAACATGGAGAAGTCATTTTTTTTTCTACAAGTAACACAAACAGCCGAGCCCCCCTTAGCTAGTGCTCTACCTGCCAGTGGCATAGATGCTTGCATTTGTCTATTTTTAAAAATCACTTTTGGCAACACTGGGGAAGTGGCGTGTGCATACAAATCTTTATGCACTCTGCTTCAATTAGAAAAATTACTCATACCACTGTGACAACAGAAAACACCCCGAGACTGCCTGCACAGACACTAGGACTTTCTGGGTGTATGTATTCATGATGAGGCAACGAAAGGAAAAAAACAAACAAACAAAAAAGGAGCCACGGTCAGGGTGAAAGTCAGGACAATGTACAGATGCTGGCAAGGCGACAAGAAAAGGCTTTTGAAATGAGGAAAAGAGGATGCTGCAGCTACTGGAGTCATGACTTTTGGTAGGAAGGATGAATGAAAAACAATCTTGGAGAGGTTAATGTGAAGCACACACACTGGTAAAACAAGGCAAGGGATTATCTAGTTCTTTGGTCATTGTTTGGAAAGTTCAAGGCTGCCCCATGCTTCAGCCTGAAAGATTGCTGAGCAAATGTGCTCTAACAGGTATTTGCACAGAAAGTCAGAAACAGGTCTTTCTTACGCTCTCAGAGGCAGTTTTTAAATCAATCTTCCTTTCAAAATGTCACTTTATTCTTCTTCTATGGAAAGCACAGGCTTTGCTTCGGTTCCTATTATGGGCAGAAACCATTTACTGTGATCTAGTTATTAACCTACCTTTTTGATATACGGAAAATGAAAAGTGCTAGCAAAAGCTTCAGACACAAAGCCAGATAACTGTCTACTAACATTTATAAACCTTTAGTGATTCCAGTCTCATTATGATAGACTATTATTATATTAGAAAATGCAAAGGAAGAACACAGAACCAACAAAATGTTTGGATGGTGTAAACTTGACTATATTTACAAAAAGTAATCCCACTCTTGCTAAAAAGTGCTGAATCAAGATTTGCTATATCAAATGGCAGCTGAAACTCTATCAATCAAAACCTGGGTTCTGGGACAGAATCTGTTCTAAATGGTATAGTGGGTTGCAAAAAGAGTAGAAGGATACAAGGAAATATACACCCTACAAAGAAAAAGGTCTTGTGGGCAACAGATCACCATTATAAATGTATGTGGAGTATGGCAGGCCAACATTTTGCCCAGCTTCTCAGGAGTGGCCTCTTGCCAGTCTTTATGCTCAACACAGCATCCCTGTACAGACAATACAGCTGGTAGGGCTTCCTCATGCTCTCTTCTCTTGTGTGATGTCCCTTAACACTGGTTAAATAGTATTCTACCAATCTGTTTAAAGGCCAAATAATAACTTGGATTAAGGTTGAAGAACCTTTGGTCCTCCACGGGTTTTGGACTATAGTAGGAGTGGAAAATCAGGCAGCTCTTCAGATGCTGGTGAACTGCAATTCCCATCAGCACTGACTCAGTGATAAGAGATAATCTGTGCTTTAGTGTAAAAAATATGTGTAAGTTGCTTTAAAGGAAAGTATAACTTCCATTCAATATACTTCCTGGTTAAACTAAAGCAAACACCACCACCACCCCCCTATGCAGCCTATAGACTTCAAGAACTAACACTCCCTGAAGTAGCTGGCATTGGTGAATAAAATGGAAACTTTTTTTAAAAAAAGAGATTACTGTATAGCACTACAGGTTGTTCAAAGCACTTCATATACATTGTATATACATTGTAATTAACCTACAGAGTTTGTATGGATTGCAAAAATATAATAAGGGCAGACAGTGGACTGCCAAGAGAGCATGACTCAACTAAGGCCACCGAGATATTTCACACAGATGTGATTGAACGTTTAATTTTCCATTTCCAGTTTTGGATAGAGCTCTATCTTCATTCCTGTGAAACACAAGTTTTCAAGACAGATTTTCCACAACAAATTCCATAAGTATTATGTTCTTGCTAAAATAATGTCTACTTCTCCCCAACGCCAAAGAAATTTATGGTATTTTGACTGAGCTAATTCAAGATGTCATTAACAAAAAAGCACAGCAGAAGCACTGTCATTTTTTACAGTAGTGGAACACTGGAAAATAGATCCTGCCACCTATAGCAGTGACGGCTCCTCCCAAAATATGAAAATGTAGAAGTGAAATATAAAGAGCAACTGTAGATTAAAGTAGTAATTGAGTGTGCCAGGGCTGTGACCAATACTGCATGAAATCAAATTACAGAAAACAAATATCTGCTGCTGATTATATGAGTCCTATTTCCAAAGGTGAGAGAACCAGAAATAAAACTGTTCTCTCTCTCCCCCTCCACCATATATAAAGAAGATGGTGCATATCTTAAAATGAAACTGGAGTCTGGACACATGGTAAAATAGAACATGTGATTTTGACACAGGCAAACGTTTTCTCCTGTTTTTCTTGCATCTAAGGCATTCATTTAAGCGTTGTCAAAAAAGCTCAGATTTAGATGGAAATAAAAGTGGTTCACTTGCTTTCCAGCTGGTCAACTAGTCACTGGTCATGCTGACTAGGAATGCTGGAAACCACAGTCCAACATCTGGATGTTTGCAAACCCATCCCTGCTCTAGAGTGACCCAAGTTAGAGAACACTGCTTTAAATGGGATTCAGTTTGTTAGTGGCACAGGACATGCATTCATAAGGCCCCAAGCTTAATCCTTGGTATTTATGTTTAAAGATGATCCTAAAACAGGGCAGCGCAACACCTTTCCTTGGACACTTGATGGTATAGACTAGATGGACAAATGGTTTTATTCAGTATATGGCAGCTTCCCATGTTCATAGACTGATTTTCACATCACCAAGTCACAAACAAATGGATTCACTTTACATCATCAACGACTCAAATGGGGAGATTATATGTCACAGATGGAGAATGTTACAATGTGCTGCCCCTGGCAGTAGCGGTGATAACTGCATCACAATCCAACCTAGTAAGCAAGCTTCCCTGCTCATCTGTTGCCTGCTTTGCTGCCATACTCACCCTTTATTCATTATAATATTTTTTAAAAAGCAGATATTTAAAAAACTCCCCTAGCTTTTATGTTATATGCTGTACTTCAATACACAGTGAAAATGCACAGGATTGTTTCCTCACCTTCATAATTCAGTTTTTAGTTTTGTTCCTCTATGGGACACATGCTGTTCTCTCAAAAAACGAATGCTGAATGATTCCTTTTCAAACATAATCCCCTGGAATACTGCTGCTAGCCTTCCAATGCTCATTAGCTCCAAAGATCAGGCAAAGTTCAGTTTTAACTCCTTGCAAATTTATTTTTTTTCTGTTTATGCCAGATGCTCCCCATTTTCATCAGGCAAGCCTGCTCCAGCCAACCAGGTCCCTGCTCCTCAGTCATCATTGCTTTCAGAATCAAGGTTTCCAAGGTTTCTGCTGGCAATCTGGTAGAGACTTAAAAGAGCTACTCTTCAGCCTCAGACACTAGCAGGTCCTTGCTCCGCAAACAGGCACAGTAGATAAAAGCCAGATGGGTGCATCAGTCCTGAACGCACAAACTCTTATTGAAAATCTAGCAATGTGCAGTCAGCAGAGTGACTGCACCCCATGGCAACTGTTCTCTTCTACTTGCCTAAAGCTGACTTTGTCATTTGTCAGTGCTAGTATAAGCCCACATTTTAAGCTTGCATTTTGCCTCAAATGCCCGGTCTCCAATTAAAGTACTCCTAAATCTTGAATTTAAGTGAAGCCTGGGGGAAAAGTGGTTATGTGTTCAGAAATCTTCCAGTGTCCACAGTTTTTAGAGAGAGATTACCGGGAAATACTCAGTTAACCCAATGAGTTATTCAGATGACCTTCTGATGATACTGCCAAAAGTGATGTAAGCTGATGAAAACCAGGTATGCCCTTGACAAAACCCCAATATGTATATTTACTGGTAGCTAAGGTGAAGAAACTATAGTCAGCCCTCCTCATTTGCAGGTTCAAATTTTCACAGACTTGATTATTTGTGAGTTTGTCCAACCTTGCCCCCCACTTCAAGTGCTTCTTTCCTGGGGAACCTTCCTTCTTGGCAGCTCTGATAAGGATACACAGCCCTTTCAAAACCTGCCCTTGGTCCTCCTCCTCCTCCTTCTCAACCAGCAACTCCATGGCCACCTAAAGATAGCTTGTGCTCTGATTTCTCAGCTGCTACCTGCAGACTGAGAGGAAGCCATTGACCAGCCACTCTCCATAGCTGCTCATCTGAGGAAAAGAGATCAGCCCTTGCCAAGACCAGCAATCTTCTCAAGTGCTGCCCAAGTACTTTTCTAATCCTCTCCCTCTGCAGGTGCACCACTCTGCTGTGAGGAGCAACACTGCTTGCTCTCAATCACGACCACCCCACTTCCATGGCTGCCCAATGCCTCATGGGGCAAGTGACTGACTGAGCAAGTAAGCGAGCAGACCTGCCAAAGTTGGCACTGGAGACTGGGTGCTTGGAGTGCTGGCTCTGCCTGGTGTGATGCCTCTAGAAAGGAGGAAGGAGAATGAACAGCTGCAAAGAGAGTGAGTGGTACGATGTGGGGAGAGAGGGGAGGTAGAGCAGAGCAGAAAAATGGCATATGGCATTTCTCCTCCTTCACTCCCTAGATGGGCATACAGCAAGAGGAGCTTTGCAAGGGAAAGGGGCATGAGGCAGAGATGAGGCCCTTGATCCTGAGATGGGAAGTTAAATCCACCACTGTTTGGAAGACATCTGGAAGAGGAATAGGAAGGAAGGAGACTGCTTAGTTCAGAGGTCAAGTTTGCAACCTTGTCACCCCACTGTAAGAACACTGTTTCTTTCTGATCACTGGAAAGAAGACACACACACACTTGGACTGACATGGTGTGCATGTTTGGGGAGCCTAGAGATATTTGGTTTATTTCCCAATTTTTGTGGGGATCCTGCTTTCATAACTCGCATAAATGTGGAGGACCAACTGCACAAGCAAACTCTTAATGGAAGATTTATGTTACCTGTTATTTACATGCCTGTGAAAACATGTTCTAGTTCATTAACTTCATGACTCAAGTGGGAGCAATCTAGCAAACACTTGCTCACTCACAGAATTCCAAAATCCAAACTGAATCCATACTGTGGGGTAATAACTAGGCTTACCAGAAGGGGCATAAAAATGCATGCAAATTTTAAAGATAAAGATCACTTCATCAGGCAAGATACTGCAGAAATCAGGCAGGAAGGGGCAAGGCAGTGGTAAAACTTGACAACCAAGTCATATAGTCTGCTTGCTTTTGTCTTGAGTCACAGTGAAGAGGAAGCATCTGTTGACTCACAAATGGGGCTCACATTAGGTACCAATACATTGTTAGGTTTCACTCAAAGTATCCCTAGGCTTGCTGGGAGATGAAAACATGTGAAAGTAACTTTTGTTCAATTATGGATCTTCTCTCCATCCCTGGAAAAGTTCTTATTTAAATAAGGAATTTTTGGCATCTCCTCACAGCAGTGCTTAATTGTAGGTCTTGCTGCAGCGTAAGCCAAGATGGTCAAAATGGCATTTGATTTACTCACCTCTATATTAAAAGCATTCTCCTCCATTTTCTCAACCTCTGCATCTGCCAAGGGATTCTTCAGGTTCTGCAAGAACAGAGCAGCTTTCCTTTTCCGTTCTGCCTGAAGTTGCTTTTCTTTTGACTCCTTAGATGCTTGAGCTAGCTTCTCCCTGGCTGCAGCTGCCAATCTGTCCTCTAGTTTCTGCTTTGCTGGAGGGAAAGGGAGGGGTACAGAAAGCGGAGAGTTTACAAGGAGGTAATTCATTTAGCACTTCAGGTGGTCAATGCTTTCTTATTCCAAGGTGCATCACTGAAACAAAATAGAAACCATAAGTCTCTGCTTCCATTAAAAGAATATTTTGAGCTTCTATTTATTATTTATAAAACTACCTTATATGCTAGGTATGGTGCAAAAATAAAATGAACTGGGCCCGCCATCAAGCTCACATCTAAAAATCATGCAATAAGAGAAGCTCAGGGAGAAAATTTTTCATTAGCTGGGAAAGATAAAAGAAGTAGAAACAAAGAATATGATAATGAATATAAGAGCAAGAGGAAATGAAAGTGAGAAAATGGGTTTTTAATGATTTCTTAGAGGGGACCAGCAAGTTATCTACAGGCAAAGGATCTGATACTGAAGGAACTGTGAGAAATACAACAGAAAGATTAAAATAATAAAAAAAATGATACAACAGAGTAGAGGTATACTAAGATCAACAACACAGAAAGCCAGTGAACTGTCAAATGGTTCAGCAGTATCTACATAAGTTGGTAGCAGTTTTTGTTTTCTAGCTGACGTTTTCCCAAACTTATCTGCAGATGCCATAGACTGAGCTATGTACTTGTTTCATGCAAAGAAGTGAGCTACACTATGTACTCAACAGCAGCCCTTTCTCTTTGCATTGCCAGTTATCTATGATGATGCAGTCTAGAATTGCACTGCCTTTTTTGGCCATGCCATCACACTGTTGACTCACATTCAGAATCCAGTCTATTAAGACCCCTAGATTCTTTTCACACGTACTGCTTTTGAGCGAGGTGTTACCTACCTTATATTTGTGCACTATCACACTTTGCCTTTCTTACTGTTTACTCTCCACTTCTACTCCTTCCCTTACCTCGGTACTTAACTGATGGAGCTCTGAAGTCAACCTTACATCTCTCTCAGTGCACTATTTGTGTTGCAGGTGTTATTTTTTAGATCATGGGTAAGTGAAACCATGGAAAATCAGTCAGCAGATATTGGGGAACTACTGTATACAAGAGTGTCAGAACTACAGACTAAAATCAAATAATGAATTTTAAAAATCCCAAACGAATATGGGCCTAGCACACAGAAAGTGACTCTTGTTCCTGTTTACTGTCTATCACTCTACATCTCTATACTCCTTCCTTGCTTCAAGGAGGATTTAGCCATATCTAAGTGAAGGCAAGAGAGCCAGCATGATGCAGTAGTTTAAGTGTTAAGACTACGATGGCAAAGGCAATTCTCCTCTGAAACAAACTGCCAAGAAAACCTTGTGACAGGTTTGCGTTAGGATCACGGTAACTCAGGAATGACTTGAAGGCACACAACAACAACAAATGAGGGTAGCTCTCAAGCAGAAGTTTTTCCAACTGTACAATTTACAAACTGCAGGTATTTTCTCTTTCCAGAGAACTGTTGTTTTTTTTTACCTTGCTTGGCCTCCAGCTCTTCCTGTGTAAGCTGAGGCTTCTTTTCTTCAGGAGCATTACTGGATGCTGCAAATGCTGCACTGCTGTTTGAAGTGCTACTTGCATTCTCTTGGCCTTCTTTGCCTTCTTCCCCTTCCTCATCACTGTCATCATCCAATTTCACTCGGTTTTTCTCCAAAGGGAGCAAGTCATTCTCTTTGACCCTGATTGCAAAACTGATTGGTGCAAAGGATGCTGAAAACAGAAAGAAAGAAAGAAAGAAAGAAAGAAAGAAAGAAAGAAAGAAAGAAAGAAAGATAATGTTCACTAGGCAATTTTTAGTGACTATGGCAAAGTTTAAGATTAATTGGAGGGAGATGGTCGATACAGTTGTGTGCTAAAGCATTCTTACTGTTTTAAGAAGATGCATTAAAACATCTTTCTAATTTGGCCTTTAAACAGTCTCAGCTGTTTTACTGCTTTTAATGATTTCTGCTGGTTTTTAGGTTTTATGATTTTGTTTTACTGCAAACCACTCTGAACGTCTTTACAGAAAGGTGACATATACATGTAAATAAATATAAAGCTGAGCTCAGAATGTTCATTTTGAAAATAATTTTATAATGTTAAAAGGTTAACCAGAAGTCAGTTTCCTTGAAGTCAGAACCTACTCTGAGGAGATTTCTAACTTGTGATAAGTGGATTTATTGTTTTTACACATCACTACTAACAGAACAGCCACTTGAAACCTGACTTCAGAATGAATACAATTACTTGGACGAGTGCTTTCCCATCTTTCAGATAAGCTCAAGTGGTCAGAAGCTGCTTTTTCACTAATTACAGGTATATTAAAAGCAAAAATTGTATACAAATAGAGTTTTCAATACTGACGTACCTTTCACTAGTTTGCCATCATTGCCAATTTTGATGACGGTTGGATCCTTTTTATTACTTCCTTGGAGAACAGACTCTGCATCTTCAGATGTGTGGTCAGTGGAAAACGGAGCTTCCCCAGGAACGGCACTGGCAGTATTCACCGGGACATCCTCCGACAAAGGGGCAACCTGCTGAAAGGTGCAGAATACAGGGCACGCTTCATTTTTCAATGGAAAATAAGGGAATATGGCATAAATGCTCATATATAAATGAAGCCACAAAGAAAAGTACAACCTTATATAGAAGCAAGCTTTGAACAGATACTGAAAGACACTGCATATATTCCAGAACAATCCCTTTAATATTATTCCTTTAAAACATTGTTTGTCATTCAGATTACCATGTATCTGCTATTCCAAAAAGCAGAGTAAAGGGCTATTTTAACTATTTCCTAGTTGCAAAGCCTTTTTATAAAAGATCTGGATGTTCAGAAGCAGCACATAACACAGTGGACTCCAGCACAATCCATCCTTCACAATGGATGGTGGAGCTTGTATGTGAGCAAATGTTTTTAATTTTTAATTTGCCCTACATCAGAAAATTTCCTGCTCATGGCATGCTAGACATAAGGAAGATTTGGACAGGATGTGCTGTAAGGTATATTTTCTACATGAGGGGTCCTGTTATACATGGATATTGACGCATACAGTGCCCCACCTGGGTTATGAATAGAACTGTACGGGAGTTCAGAGTCATGTGCTTTTTTTCTAAATGTTTACATCAGCTACTGTGCTTTTGTTCCTGCAGAAGATCAAAAGGAACATCTATTGTGTCAGGGCATTAAAAAAAAAGGCATCAGATTTTTCTATATGGCTTTTAATTAACTAAAAGTGTGCACTGCACTCAAAGCTTCATATCTGATCTTGTATGCTTCAAAACTATATACATATCAGAGTGGCAGAAAAATGAACCCAGGCACATACGCAGTGTATAAAAGCAGATCTCTTGCTGTATGAAAAGATTTTATCTTCCTTTCAGTGAAGTGTTCATGATGGAAGCAACTTTCGTTGTCAGGAAGAATGGTATATAAAAGGACAAACAGCTGCTCGACAACACCTACTGAAGTGAATGGTGGAACTGACTGAAGTCAGGGCTCCCCAAGTATTCATCCTACCTCATCAAGCTGCACCTACCTGGGAATGGTAGGTTAATAGCACTATGAAGATAATTAACTAATTAGTCCACCATTAACATACACATACACATAGCAAAACATCTTATTTGAATGCCCTTATGTCAGAACAACAGCGAGTACTTTTTGTCACCACTTTACAAATAAACAGCTTGGATGAGATCCCACATTGCAGCTGCATAGCATACATCCCTACATCTGGAGTCCCACACTGTGTTCTGTAACTGTCGTGCGGAACTGCAAGACTGCACGAGTGAAACTCTCAATCAAATGTACAACTGAATTTACAATGGCATGACACAGACCACTCTTCTGCAAGCTCAAACTGACTATACACAAAAAACTTTGGGTAATAGATAGTTTAAAATGCAACAAATAAATAAAACTATAGTTTGCACTAATGAGGACAAGATTAAATTGGAGGACACAATGGAAATTGCCAGGTCATGAGCACAAGAGCTATTTCCATGCAATAGCTTGGTATGTGTAACCCAACTCACTGATTCCAAGGGAGAGATGGAACCTGAACCCAGTTCTCTTGATTGTAAGCCCAAAAGTCTCCATCATTGCTGGTGTAAGTTCTTTACAGTACATACATTACACTGAACTGATACTACCTGATCTTGTTTATTTACTGGGAAACTTCCATTTTATCTACTTTTTATTAATGAACTTAAAAACTTGGGAGATGTTTTAAAGAAGCAAGTTGGCAGAAAATTGTAATAACGATTCAAGCATATTTGAGATTGCTATTCCATACCCATTATGGTGCTCAAGTCATTTAAAAATACCGCACCAACAGCTTTCTAATAAGAAGGTAGAAGTAATATTAATATGAGAAAAGGTTAAGTACAAAGCCTGGGTGTGTTTTTTTTTAACTCTGAAATCTTAAGGAATCTTAATGTTAAGAAACAATCTTAAAAGTCCAGTTTCACTTATCTGATGCAACTAATGGCATGGATAAAATTTAAGAGTGTTTTATGGAACATACTTTTAAGCATCTCTCACTTTAATAAAAAAGATGAACACATTCAGCAATAATAAAACTTCAGCAATAAGATTTTATCCCCAAAGAGACGGAGCACTCAAGTTAATTGACTTAATTTATTCATGTAGAACTTGTAGTGTAATTTGTTTAGTGAGTAGGAGGCACAAATGAAAGCATAACGTCTCAGGGATGGTGACAATGCATGTAATTCATGGGTAATTTGACAATAGACAGACATATGAAGCTGCTTATAACTGAATCAGAGCTTCAGTTCAAAACTGTTTAATACTGTTCACTCCAGCTTTTAGGAACTGTCAGACTTCATCTCCCACCAGCCTCAGCCCACACTGGCCAATGGTTAGGAATGCTGGGAGTGCAGAACATCTGGAAGGCCTCAGGCTGGGGAAGGCTAGTTTGCAGATGAAGGAACGGGGGAAAGGGTAGTTTGCAGATGAAGGAATGGAGACAAAACAGCAATGAAGAATGGGCACCAGAGAAGACATGATTTAGATAACTTCAGAGTACTTAATTTTTTCAAAACAAACCCTGACGACCATATGCCTAAGAAGATCGTGGGGTTTATGCACCATCAACAGTGGGACTTGGAAGGTCAGCTGACTGGCCAATTTTTTCTCTTTGCTATATCACACTGCAGAATACAGGCAGAGGCTTGAAAACCATTCAACTGGCAAGTCACAAAGTGTACTGCTTAGAGATATAAATGACAGTTATCTGGGTTCTAAGTAATGCTTGAGGCATAAAGATGCTCATGAAAACACACTGTACTTGAAAAAAAGAAAATTAAAAAAACAGGATTCCCACCATTTCACTACAAAGTAATCCAAGCCACTAGCATTTTTTGTGAGAATTTACAATCTTTAATGTTTTGAGAGCTCTCAAAGGAAAGTATTGTTGGAAAAGGCATTAATGCTTTTACTGTCACTTCAACAAGACTGGTGGTGAAACAGTGATGAGGAATTCCTTCAGTATTATGAAGCATTACTCAGAACAGGTTCTCAAAGACTTATAAGTTCTTAAAAAGTAATGTAAAATTGAAAACCGAAGATTTTTTTAAAAAAAACTTTAATGTGTCTTCCTTTGAAAGGTTGTTTGCTTTATAGTCACCAATTCTTTTAATCTTCTTTAAACAGCTTTTAAGGATTTCCAATTACAGAGAAAGACTCATATTACCGGTTTAAGATTCTGAGAGTTTAAATGAAATTAAAAGAAAAATGAAAAGAACAGGATACTTAATCTGTACCTCTTGAAACTTTAAACACTTTCAATATGATGACAGATTGGGAGAAGGCTGGGGTATAAATTGAATTAAAAAAATAAAATTAAAATGGTTAGGGAAGAAAAAGCATGCTCGTAGTTAACAGATATCCTGCAAGTTCCAGATCCCATCTTATCTCGGAAGCTAAGTAGGGTTAGCCCTGACTAGTACTTGAATGGGAGACTGCCAATGAATGATAGGTGATGTGGGCTATATTTCAGAGGAAGGAACTGACAAAACTACCTCTGAGTATTCCTTACCTAGGAAAGCCCTAGGAAATTCACTGGGGTCACCGTAAGTCAACATTGACTTTCAAATAATTAAGATGATAGTTTTTAGATGGTTAAACCATACTGGGAAGCTGAGATTTAATGTTATTTTTAGGATCATAACACAGACTTCTCAGAGCTGTAAACTGCAAATAATAGCATGAGCACCAGTTAAAAACTCTCTAGGGATGGCATTCCACCAACGGGATGCCACAACTGCAGAAGTTCCATATCTCTAGTTGCCTACACAGTTCTTATGGTGGGGTCCCAACATGACTCCTATCTCTTTAAACACTTTTTCACTTTTCAGTTTGCAGAGGATTATATTTGCAAATCCTGAGCTTGTGAACACCGCAGACCCACTGTGCAAGTATGTGGAAAGCCAGTTCTCAGCAATATTGAGCAACAACTGGAATTTAGCATTTCTTTCTTCCTGCTGCCCCACAGATTATAGTTTAAAAGTGATTACTATGGTACAAGGGGGCATTTGAAAGCTCCTTATGTCTCCTGTTACAGGTCAAGAGGCCTACTGTCTCCTACATCCTAGAGTAAAGTTATATCTGCTGAGCTTCTTCATACACTCACTGCCTGCCCCATTAAGTAAGCACTTATCTAAGACTCACGGTCAAAAGCATGGTAAACTTGTTTTTTGCTCATTGCTTGGTCTTTGTTTGCTCTGTGTTTTAGGTCAGTCTTAATTCTAGAGGAATTTTCAAAAAGAGGTCAGTGGACTTCTTCTTGATAGTGCATATCTAACCATCAACCTGTCCATGTTCTCACCAGCTGCTCTTTCTGTCTGTTTTCTCTGAATGTAAGAAACCTGGATTATGTCATCAGCTGCCATAGGTCAGAAAAGTCTGCTAGGCCTCAACTTGTATCTCCAATATCTTGGAGCGCGTTCTACTGAAAACTACTTAGACAAACAGTTCTGTACGAAGACTACAATATAAGCAAAATACAACAAGACTATGTCAAGAAACTGTAAGGTTCATAATGCTTCACTTTTGCCTCTACAACCATAAAAAAAATTCTGTGCCGCATGAAAGCTACAAACTGATGGCCCACACCTCTTTGGACACCACAGATATGAAGTCACACATCCAAGTGTTATGTATTTATTGACAGTGTTTATTTCCACCTGAAAAGAGAACCCAAGTTGGGTTTGCAGTAGAGTAACTGCAATACTATATTACATGATTAAAATTGTATCTAAACCAGAGCAAGATCAACATACTTACGGAGGCTAAAAGCCACTCAAATCAACGCAAAAGCTACACCTATGCTTAAACAAACATGAAACATGTTAACTTGATGGTGGAAAATGAGAAGAAATGGACCAAAATAGGGAGAGAAGTTGTACAGTTTGAAAGTTACTACAGAGACTCCCTTTCCTTTGGACCAAACAATTATAAACTGGCTGGTGGGAAAAAAATCAGCTAGACCTCTTCAGTACATTACAGGGTATGGGAAGGAACATAATGGAAGAGGCACCACTTTAGCTAGCCTGGCTCTAATCTATTCTGGGGTTATAAATGAGACAACACGCTCTCTAAAACCGGCTCCAGTCAACATTCTTAAAACCACATCTTGTACACTTAAGTTTTGGCTGGCCCGCATAAGATGATGCATTACATCAACGAGACCTTTATTACTATTTTAACAATTGTACATTGTGAGCTGCTGTGGATTGTCATTTGCAAAGATAATTGGAGACAATGCATTTTAAAAATAAATACATTTACAGGAATTGGTTTCTCTGCTTTGTCTACTCAAGTCAAGCTGCTATAAAAATAACATTATAGTTAAAAAAAAGCACTACTTTTGCTTCAAAACTTTGCAAGCCTACCTTTGAGCTGTCACTGGCCTCTTTCTGGAGGAAGAACTGTTTTTTAAATTCATAGTAGGCATTGTATTGGTGCCAGGGCTGCAGGAACTCAAATCTATTGGAAAGAAAAAAAATGTAATTCAGACACTGCAACCCATCATCTATGATGCCACCACCCTAGGCACAAGGATGTTACGTGACGTTCTCAGATATAATAACTTAGGCCTAAATGCCCAGAAGATATACAGGTTCAGAAAGAAAAGATTCAACAGACTGAAGCAATAGTGTCTTACCATTAACGTTAAGTAATCCCCTGAATTTTAATATAAGAGTTACAGCACATTATCTGAACAGCTTTTTTGCAAAACAGACTGTCAATGAGAGCGGCAAGCCATTCACTTTTACCATGTCACAAACTTTTACGAGACAGATGAAAAAATCCACTCACACTTACCTGGGATCATTCTTGGCGCGCACACTAGTCTCAAATTTAATCCCATTCCTTGCAACATATTCAGCTAGCTTATCAATTACAGGTTGGATGTCTGGAGGTGGGGGAATGATGGCAACCACAGGAGGAATTGTGCTGAAACAACATTAAGAGTTTATTATTTACACTCAAGGTACTAAACAAGAAGAGGGTTCATTTTTCATATCAATTACTGATGGACAAGTGACAAATCATCTGATGTCCCAAAGTGTAAATGGCACAGCTATTTATATTGCTCTGGTTTGGTGAACCCAAGCCAAAATTAAAAGTAGCTACATTGGCTATTGGTCCATTTCTGGGCAGAATTCAAAGTTCTGGTTTTGACCCTTAAAACCGTATATGGCTTGGGTCCAGGCTATCCGAAAGACCAAATCTCCTTATAGCAGCCAGCTTGAGTATGAAGATTTGCAGTGGAGGGCTTTCCCTTGGTCTCACCACCTTTGCAGGGGCACTTGGGAAGGACATGGGAGAGAGTTTTCTCAGTCACTGCTCCATGGGAGGACCAGCCGGTGCCCTCCCTGCTCTTTCTGCTGGCAAGTGAAGACGTTTTTACTGAAGCAGTTCTCTGGATTTGAATTATGGAATAGTCATGTGTGAAGTGGTGTGCTGTATTTTTAATCTTTTATTACTAATTGTGTTTTAAATGTGTTTTAACCTATTTCAACCATTTTTAAATAATACTTTTATTTAATTCTTTTTAAAACTTATAAATCAACATCTGAGCTTACTCTTTTTAAAATTATTATAATCCGCCTTAAATCCCAACTCAGAAGAAAGGTGGCACATAAATTCAACAAATAAGCAAACAAATACCTTTTTGGTGCACTGAAATATCTTTTCAGCTGAGGCACCTTTTTAGTTCCATCATTTGACCATTTATACAAAGAAAAACATACTGTAACTTGAAATACAAGTGTAGTAAAGCCAAGGTTAAAATCCCCTTATTTCAACAGGTAGGAATTTCTGCTGACTTAAGTCTGCATTCTACCCCATCCCTCTATTTATGCATTTCAAATAAAGGAGTCCTGTTCATCCTGAAGACTCAGGATTGGTAAAAATGTGCCAAGAGCTTCCCAAGTGCCTGGTATAGTCTCAATTACAATCAAAAGGCCTCCATGCCATACTAGATATTGTTTTGTTCTCCCTCCCACTCCACATGAGCAGTTCTAAGTTAACTTTCAAATATTTTTTTTTCTGCAGCTGGAGAAGAGATTATGGTTTGAGCAATTTAAGTCCCCATGAGAATGGACAACTAACTGTATGGCTCACTGTATCCTTGTTACTCAATGGAAAAGTGTAATGACAGATAGGCTTAAAATATGATACCTTGTTGAAGAAGTCGTGGCAGGCATCCCGCCACTAGCGTCATCAGATGCCTCGGAGGATTGTGGCGGCGTAGTGCCTGGAGGTGGAGGTGCAGTTATTGTGGCTACTCCAGTAGTGCTAGACACAGTCACTCCTGCTGGCAAAGCACTGTAGTAAGTGGCCATGTCAATTCCCGGGGGTGGAGGAGCGAGGCAGTATGTTCCATCTGGTAACATGTAGTAACTGTAATACATGGCTGCCACAGTCGCTACAAAAATAAGTTTTATGATCAGTGTTTTGTGCTCTCTGGAGAAGAAGGAAAACACACAAAGCAACACAGATAGCAACCCTTCTATATATGTAGCTAGAAAAGTTATCTATCTATAAAAATAACAGTCTACATTAGAGAAGTGGGAAACTGCCTCCATTTTAATTCCTGCAGAGTGAGGCACTGCTACAAATGACCCCTGTAAGTGCTGCAGAAGAGAAAGTACTAAAGAGGTGAAAGGAAATCTGCCTTGATCTTCCAGCACAAGAAAGATTAATTTAACTGATACACTGGCTTATTGCTCTCTGGCTGATTGAGCGCTTGCTGTTAGGGCTGGTCAGAAATATATCTCTTGGTCTGATTTATGACACCCAATGTTAAAGCCTGATGGGCATCAAAAGACCTGTGTTAGAGGGTGCTTAAGAAAAAAAAAATCTGCTTTTGCTTTATATTTGCCTGCTACAACAACCAGTGACCTTGCTGATGTTTCAACTGTGGCTGAAGATCCTGCTGTGTGTGTGTTGGAGTTTGAAAACATCCAGATGTGTCTTTATAGAAACCGCACTGAGTTTGCCTGTCTTTTAGAAGGGAGAAAAGAGTGTGTACCTGGGAGATGTTTCCCTCCAGCCTGCCTCAGAGATGCTGGCAAGGAGGCTACTGAACAAAAGCCAGAGAATAGAGAAGAAGCCTTCTTCACTTATGCAGGCAGCTGCTGGAATATGAATTTACATGAACTGCCACTATGTGAGATTCTGTACCTACTGCATAGTTTGAAATGTATACATGGTGACAGACTGTATGACTCTTAACTAGGACACAGACTTTTGTTACAGAAAATCTGGGTGGGCCCAGATAAGGACTGTGGCACATTCAGAGAGTCCGGAAAGAAAGGACAGATGGCTACCAACATGTCTTCAACACTGCTATTGCTTTTTGCCAAGCTGACGCCTGCTTGTCAACCTATGAGGGCTTGTGTTATTGAAAATGCCAGTAAATTAGCTGTTTATTGGCATTTTCATGTTTGGGGTTAGCTGCTTTGAGTCCCCTCAGAGAGAAAAGTGGGATAAAAGTAAAGATGATACCATTATTATTATTATTGGGGGTTTGAAACTGCCATGGAAATGAGTGGGGTCACAAAGGAGTTCCACTTCTTGATGTGAAGCAGAACATGATTGTATAGTTGAAAATACTGGTGAGATGGGTTTTTCAACATCTAAAAAAAAGGTGGCTCAACAGTTGACTCCCTCTAACATATTTAAAAAGCACAGATCTCTAAGCCTAGCCAACAAGGTGGAAATTGTAAGAAAATTGGAGGTTGGTGAAATGAAAAGTCATCCTTGGTTACATTTTGGAAGAAGTCTCTAGAAAATGTTCAAAATGTTTTGTCTATTTATGTAAGGTTTAGCTGACCTGGTTGTTTTCTTTCACATGTACATATTGTTACTTTTGAATAAAAAGTTTAATGAAACATGTTGAAATGTTCCTCTTTTTTGTCATATAGGCACATATTCTCTCCTCTGGTAGCTACCATGTAACCTTTCTCCATTTTTTAAAAATTCTCTCTCATCACACTGTTCAGTTTATGATTACTTCACAACAAAACCTTAAGTTTGTTACAGCATGCCTTGGTCCTTATTGAATCATTTCTCTACAGCGAAATATACTGGTTTAGGAGCAATGCATACAGCCATACCAGGGAAAAACCAGATATTTAAGCAGCTGTATATTCTTCATATTCTAACTACTGCATTTGCTAAAGCAGTACAAAGGACTACTTATTCGGCGTGCCAGCGCTGTAAACAGAAAAAAGGACCTAGAACGTGACCCTAATCCTACAAATCAATCTGGTATAAAAGGTTCAATATTTGACTTCATATGCAATGTCACTACATGATTAAAATGGATAAAATCTTGTTTGCATGTTTAATTTATCACCTAGCACTGACTGAATCAGATTAGATTACAAGTGAAATCTCAGTTGAGAGTGAGTTGCAGACTGAATTATGGAACAAAAGACTGACCGTTTCCTATCAAATGACAAATGACTTCTTTTTTTGGCTTAAGTACACTGGGTGAATGAATATGATCTCGTACACAGAATTTAGTACTCTGAGAATCATAGCTACATGTTCTTTTTAGGCAAGTTTCTAGCCCATGTGGTTGTAACAGAGGGCAGTGTGATGGTGTCATAAGAAAGAACAACTGGGAGCATTTCCATTAGTGGGTGAAATTTCAATGACCGCGTGTACATCCATCTTACAGAGAGACCACACTAAGTGACAGCGAATGTGCTTTCTGTTAAGATGGCCCCAAGCATAATCCCTTGACTCTCTAGTTAAAAAGGCGCAGTAGCAGGTGATGGAAAACACAGTCTGAGAATCACGAGCATCAGAGTAGACAGTATGAGGCTCAACGGGTGAATCAGCTAATACAATATAATGCACTTCCAGTCTGTTCCGATACACTGAACTGACAGAACATTCACATCCTCAAGCAAAAACTCAACAAGTTCTGAAAACCAAGCATTCACATAAATCCGGCAAATTACACCGTATTTCACAGCCCCTCAATGACTGGCACAGTAACATTAAGATCCATCCTTTGTGCTGGTCGGACTGCATTTTGCCATACTGCCTCTCCAACTGCTTTTATTTTCATTTTATGATGTCTTCAGGGATCTTATCAAAGTGGTAGGAAATTAGCATGACTAAAGAAGTTAAGTTCAGTGAAAATGACTGAGGGATCACTTACTAAGACAACTACTGGTTGATCAGTACGCTGGCCTCCATCTATCTGGCCTTTAATTCACTTTAATATTTAATATGCAGGAAATGACTTTGCTGGTCTATCATTTCAATCCGAATGAAGAGGAGCAACATGGTCACAGCAGCTGAACATTCTTTCAAGAGCAATATAAATGCAAGAATCCCTTGTATTATCTTAAAGTCACTTCTCAACGGAAATGAAAGGAAACAAAAAAACACAGAGCAAAAGAAAAAGAAAAAGATGTATTCTTAGCTTAAAAGACTGCCTCAAAGGGATGAGACTCCAAGGAAATGCAACAATCATTTGATGCTTTGATCTCATGATTTGAGCTCCAATAGTCTATGATTTACAGATGATGGAAGTTTAAACTTCTTGAACCATGAAGAAGCAGAAAACCACTCATGTCCACATGCATTATGAAGATTAATGCTTTACAGAGATTTGCTGGTCCAGAGCACAAGACTAGACCCAAACAGTTTCTTGGATAGTCAACATGAGTTTTCATCTTAGCTCAAGGTCACAGCTATGACCTGAACAACTTCTACAGCATCTATATCTAGATATCAGTCTTCTCTTTTCTAAGAGAGGTGGCACATAAATACTGAGAGTTCCTGCAGCAACAGTAATGAATTGGTGACACACAAATCAAACTGGTTACAACAATTCTTCACAAAGATCTAGGACTAGACCACAAGGAGAGTGCATTTGCAATAAGAACTAACTAAGGAAAACTTGTAAGCAGTTGTAATGTTTTAGTTTTTGGAGCTGATGTACGGGAAGTTAACACAAGCAAATGTCATTTGGTGTCACTTGCTTCTGAAGTCTAGATTGATTTCTCAATTAACTATAGCAGGGGTTTGGACTTGGTGGCCCTTGTGGTCTCTTCCTACTCTATGATTTTATGTACTTAGACTCATTTTTAAATCACGTACACAAACCAGAAACTAGCAATGTTTGATCTTTCAGAAGTTCAACTGCAACTCTCACTTCCACTCATCTTGAACTATCAACCACAAACACTTACCCAATTGATCTGTCAATTTTTAAGATTATCTTGTCTCACTGTAACTTCTGCAAGTTTGTCTGAAAGTATTACCTACTGAAATGCTATATGGTTACTTCCATCTAATAGCAAAATTGCATGACTATCTCAAATACACCTGTATGCACATAGCTCTAGAACTGTTATCATCCTTTTCTCGCTTAACTGCTCAACCTATTTATACTATGCTTGTTTAATTTAGGCTTGAAAATAAACACTTTTGAACAAGAAGGTTTTTTTTCTGGCATCAGACAAACCATACACAGAAAAACTGATCACAGAATAACTGATCCTAAAGACAGTTTTGACATCTTCTCCCTCTTCAAAAGTAACCAACCCCTCAAGATGTTTTTAGAAACCATCACATATTTATTCATGAGACTCACACAGAGACAGATGCTTTCAATGAGAGCTTGGAAGGATTTTACAGTAATGACTGTAATAAATTACTCTTGGGGTAACTGAGGGCGACACATCTGTTTTTTTCACGCATCAAATAACACTTTACAATGCTACTCAAGGGGAGGGAGTTAGCAGGCGAAATGTCTTTTCTCACCACATATATGAGGTGGCTAGACAATGTTTTCTTGGCTGAATGTGGAGCTAGTGGCCACTAGTTCTCTATAGATGCTCCCTCAATCTCTGCCTTGGGAAACAGGGAGAGGGAAACTGGGATGTCCTGCATAGGATCAGCAGAAGAGACAAACAATGAGTGTGTGTCTTTTGGGTTAAGACTGGTTGTTTATCCGAACTGGCTGGAAGCTTTGTGTTTTTATGTGCTTTAGAAATGTGCTCCTCAGAAGCACATGATCAAAGAAGGTGCAGCTGTTGAGAGGAAGCAATCGTTGAGAGAATGGAGTTACTGACTACTTTGGGGCAGAACCAGCAGCTTCCCAGAGTTTTTCCCTCAGTCTCTGTGGCAGGGCTGGATCACAATGTGACAAAAAATGCATCCCTTAGATGCAAACCATCCTCTGGGTCTTACGAAAGTGAGAACCAATTGTAGAGTGACCATGCAGAACTTCTTCAGAAGGATGTATCAATTCACCCCGAGGTCTGAAATAGGGTTTAAAGAACCATCAGATTTTGGTATCCAAAAGTACTAGGAGAAGTAGTCCATGTAGCAGCAGTGAGATGGCACCAACTTGATGGCATCTTTCCAAAGAAGCACGTTGATCTCATTAAGGAGGACAGAGGTCAATGGTATGGCCCAGAAAGTGCTGATGGTGTAATGGTGGATGGTTTTTGTACTTTACTGAATATCCTATATTCAGTAAAGTACAAGTACCCAAGTAAAGTAAAGCACCCAAGTAAAGTGCCAAAGTACCCAAGGTGCAGCTTCTGTTGAGAGGGGGCAATTGTTGAGAGAAGGGAGTTACTGACCAGCTTGGGGAAGAGCTAGCAGCTCCCCAGAGTTGTTCCCTCAATCTCTGTGGCAAATCTTTCATCATACGTTTTGTTCTATACATCATGTATCGTCCTTGCTGTCTTTCTCTGAACTTGCTGCAACTTGCCTTCTCTAAGTCAATGTTAAAAAACGTTGAATGGCCCTCAAGACAGAAACCTCTTTGAGATCTTCTTCCAATGTGTAGCGCAGCCACTGGCAATAGCTCTTTGAGCATGGTTTTCCAACCAACTGTGGATTCATCTGATGGTGTTTCCATCTATTCCATATTTGGTCAGACTGCTAATCAAAATATCATGGGGGACTTTATCAAATGCTTTGCTGAAATTCAGATAAATGATATCTACACCATTCCCATCATCTACTAAACAGATGATTGATGTCTTTTTCTTTTAAAATCTGAGTTTAGCTTGGCAGGATTTATTTTTGACAAACCCATACTTGCAAGAGTATTATAAGGAGTATTATACATGAGTATAATCTGTTCTATTTTTCCTGATATTGAGGTAAGGTTGTCTGGTCTGTAGTCTCCTGGATCTCCTTTTTTGCCTTTTTAGAAGAGAGGGACCATGTTTGTTCATCTCCAGTCCCCTGCCATCTCATGTGTTCTCTAAGATTTCTCAAAAATGATGGCAGTTGGTTCACAGAATACATTAGCAAGTTCCTTCAATACTTTGGGATGCAGTTCATCTGGCCCTGCAGATCTGAACTCGTTTAGGTGAACTAGGTGATTCCTGACTAACTCCTTATCAATCTTGATTTACAATCTGGATTCCTTGCCAAGACTTTGCTGATGCATAAAAGGACACAGTCCTCTTCCCGGGAGAAAGCTGAAGAAAAATAGGCATTGAGTAGTTCTGTCTTTTCATCATGATCTGTTAGCATTTTACCATCCTTGCTGAGCAGTGATCTTACCATCTCCCTCATCATTCTCTTGCTTCAAACATATTTGAAAATCCCCCTTTTGTTGCTCCTTGCATGCCTAGCCAGTCTCAACTCATTCTGAGCTTTAGCTTTCCTTAAGACTACTCCTGAAAGTTTGGGTCACACATCCATCCTCTTCCTTGGTGATTCATCCTTCCTTCCATTTTTCATATATGTTCTTTTTTCCTTTTCCCTTCCTCCTTCAGTTCGATCTGCAGCCACATTGGTTTTTTCAGATGTTTCCCTTTCTTCTTCCACATAATTGTTTGTAATTGTACTTTCAGCAACTCCTTCACATAGTCTGTCCCACGCTGGGTGTATTTTTCCTTCTGCATCTCTAGCCACGGGATTCTACCCAGTATTTCTCTGAGCTTCATAAAATCTTTCCTGAGAGAGGGCCTTCTCAGTGGCTCCTCCCAGGCTCTGGAGCTCTCTTCTCAGAGAGGTTATGCTAACACTCCACTTGCTATCTTTCTGCAGGCAGGAAATCTGAAAAATGAGCACCTGAGAGGAAAGGGGTGTTACATAATGTGCTGTGTATATTTTACCTAAGTTTATTTTTAATTGCTGTAAGCTGCCTTGAGTCTCCAACTGGCAAAAAGGTGGAATATAAACAAATATAATGACACCAACCAATGAAAACAATGTTAAAAGTCAAGTTAAAACCCAAAGGCCAAATTGAATGCCACTTTAACTGTCTGCTCAACTGAAATGGAACCTGCCTGACTTCCAGTAGGGGGGAATTGCTCCACAGAAGGAAAACTACCACAACAGCTTTCATGCCTCAAAGACTCTCTGAAATTATCTCTTCACCACATCAAATATTTGTCAGCATTTTGTCTTCATTGATCACATTATTAACCATAGTTTTACTCATCCCCCCTGTATCTCTATATGTGTTCCAATACAAATCAAACACCGAAGTCACTCTGAATCTCCTGGGGTGGGGATCCTAAATGCAAATCACTGGTATCCCGAAAGGGGAGCACGGGCTTTGATTTTAAGAGCACTAGGCACTCGTGCTCCTTTTGGGGAAAAATACAGGAACCAGGCCTTAGATACAAACCTCAACCAATGTGTGCCAAATAAATAAGCCCAATTCTACTTTCTTTTCCAAATCTTCCAGTTGCATCAAAAGGCTCTTGAAAGAAAAACTACTGAGCAAATATACAATCAAGTTCCAAAGTGGCACCTCTACTAAATGCTAAGGATTAACAAGACTGCTTCTTCAAGTCCCGCTAATAAATCAAAATCTTCTCACATTCTTAATCCTCTTATCGTAATGTACTTACAATCTGAAGAATATTCTATTTGCGATGATGAAACAGCTGCTCCCTCAGCTGCTTGAGGGGCAGCCAAGTTACTGTCGGCCTGCGCCTTGCGAACAAGCGCTGCCAGTGGGTGATCAGGATCCACCACCTTTAAAGGCTGCAAGAGGAAAAACAGACACAGACATCAGATTTTCATTTCCTCTCGCCCTGAAGACTTTCTGGTCTCAGTTTATTAGCTCTGTGTTCAAAAAGGCTGCAGGACAGTTCAAAGTCACATATCTGCAAATGAATTCTAAAATTCTTCGTAGAAATGGGCTTGCTATGAATTAGGGACAAAAGCTGCAGCACTGAACTATTACTTCTCATTAATCCACACTTTAAAATGCAGAGTCTAGCTCGTGTGGCACATCCCACTTACTTATGATTTAGAACAGAGATGGGCAGCTGTGGAAGGCGAGGGACGTGCAGTCTTTCAAGGTCTCCTGGGGGAGGGCTAATGCCCCATTATACTTGGTCCCCACCCCAATTGTCCCCAAAATACCCTCTGGAGGACATATGGGGCATTCATACTATGTTTCTGGGTCTATCTCGGCCACGTTAAGCCCAGGAGAGGCTTTCATTTACCAACAGAAAGTGAGCAGAAGTCACCTCCTGTTCAATTCCTGTTTCAAAATTTGTCTAGAGAGTCTCCAACCACAGAGAAAATGCCTTCCACACAACAAGAGATCATTCTGGGGTATTCTGGAGCAAAAAGTATTTTTGGGACCCCTGGGGAATGCTGGGGTCCCCTAAAACTAACAAAGATAACAAAGCAAACAGTATACCTTTATGGAGACCAACTTGAAAAGTCAAAAGTAGGCATGCTTTCAACTTTATTAAAACTCATTATTGAGGTAGAATAATTAAGTATGAGGGGGAAAAAAACAATGTCTGAGAGAGGACAGTACAGTACAGTAGGTTCAAGGTAGAGAGTTTCCTTAACTGAGTCAATGAAGAAGCCTCTTCTGTTTGGCCTTGTGCTCTGTGATGACATGAATCATCAAAATTAAATTTTAACTTCAGTGGAGATGCCACTATAAAATCGAACCAGTTTCTGATAGCAGTGAGGAAATATTGGCCATGATTAAAAAAAACACAGTGTCACAATCCACAGTATGCTTTGGGACTTACATTTCCTAAACAGCATTGCTCAAGCTACATGGACTACCATTTGGGAATTTCAGAAATGGTGCTGTTTGTGATGACACATTGGCCTGCCAATCCAAGTAAAAAACTCTGCAGGATATTTATGGAGCCTCTTGCTTTCTGGTTCTAAGTGGCTGAGATGTTCTTTCCAAATAAAACAAATAAAAGACGACACGCAACACTATGCACAACTCTCAGGGTATATGGCTAAATACCTTCATAAGCTCTTCAAGTCTATTGCGCTTTTTAGAAGCAAAGAGGCTTGGATGCAGGTAGTTATCACTGTCATTATCATCATCAGCATCATCTTCACCAGCTTCCTCTCTTTCACCTATGGAAAAATGGCATGATTGTAATTTTTGTCCTTTCAGAGTGACAGGGAAAGGAATGGCTTCCAGAATTTTTGAATACACCAATTTTTCTTTTGCATCAACGGCTAAGGAGATTTATAGGTCAAGCAATTAAGATCAAAGACACTCCTTGGCCTCCAATCTGAAGCTTTCCAAGCTTTCCAATTCATGCTTTGGTGTGACTGTACAGGAGTAAAAAGCTTTTACACAAGTTTACATCACAAAACAGTCATTACATTAAGCTGTGCTTTCCAGAATTTTACAAGCAGCTGTAATTACCTTGTATCTAAAGAAACTCCATGTCATCTACTTTCGTCCTGATTCCCACAATAGTTCAATGAAAAAATATGCATAATTGCTTCACTTAGCTATAGAATACAGAAAATAGAGCTACTTAAAAATGAATAAGGTGCTAAAGGAGGAGTTGGAAAAGCCCAGGCACCAGACAAAGACCAGTTGCTTTGCAAAGTGGGCATCTTGCATGCTCCCCAGTGGCAGAGAATCAGGAAGAGAGCTTGCTGCTCTCTCACCTCAACATTCACAGGGCAGGGAGCAGCCTCAGCAGGAACATGGCAGCGGGGGGGGCAGTGCTGATCCTGATCGCTTGTTTGTGAATGAATGACCAGGATCAGCATTGATGCCCTCAACAATCCTAGGGTGGCCAGCCGCTCCTTGCTGAAGTTCCTTACTGCCCTGCAATTGTTGGCAGCGACAGCTGTCCCAGTCTTGGTCGCTCATTTGGAAACAATCTCTCGCAAATATGGCAGGCCCACCTTATATACATTTGGGGAGCCACATCAAAGAGGTACAACAGTAAGTAACTTCACTAAATGTTGTTGAAGTTAAGATGCCACATTTCTAACATCATCTGTCAGCAAGCCCTGTAGCCCTTGGTAACTATTCACAACATTTGCAACAAGTTAGAGAACAATTCATTCTACTGTCTGAAGTCAGAATGGTTTTGATTGAAACAAAGGAGTCTGCAACTGCTATATATCTTTAAAAAAAAAAAAGATAGCTTACTTTTCTCTTCTTTCTTCTTTTCTGCTGGTGTAGCATATCTCCCCTCCTTCATAGCTTTCTGAATAAACTTGTAGTAAGGATTGAGGTAGTGGTCAAAGCGTAGAAAGTCAAACTGAGAGTTTCGAGCTTGTTTTGCTTTCAGCATAATCTCAAATTGGGCCCCCTGCTTGCAGACAAAATTTGCAGTCCGTTCTATGATTGCATGCATTTTGGCTGTCGGTGGCTATGGCAAAAAGTGAAAAGAATTATATGTCTTAGCTCTCGTGGAATTCAGTTCGTCCAGTTAAGATCTCCACCCCCATTGTGGCAAACGTACCCCAGACTGGAAGCAAATTGCCCTCACTTTGGGACAATTCTACAGCTCTGTTGCTGTAGCCAACCTAATTATAAATATTGAGAAGTTTGAAAGCTTGAGAGAAAATGAAAGTAAATTACTGGCTTACAACAACTGCAACAGTATGGGATTGAGGGGCAGTCTCGTCGATCTGACTGAGAGTAACCTTCCTTGCAGGTACAATCAGAGTGGCAAACAGCCAAAGACTCCAACCATACTTCCAAGTGAGATTATGGCTAAGATCTCTATTTTGAATGGATGAGACAACTAGGGAGGACTTGAGATCTTTTAGCTGACTGGCTAAATAGAGGCTGGAGATGGTGTAAAACAGAAGGTTTTAGGGCAACAAAGCACCAGATTTTGCTCTTGGCAAAGCTGGTGCACCTCTAGCCTGCCACCGTCAAGCAACCCATGAGAATCTGAACTCCTACATGTGGTAAAGTATTCCTTTCTGGATGAAGCTTGTTATTTAATACCAAACAGAATGCCAGTGCAGAAATAATTGTAACCAGACACTCTAGGAGAAGTACTGTAACACTCTACTATATAATTGAAACAGCGGTGAAAGTTTGTTACAAAAATGTGCCTGGACTGATTCAATGTCTATGTAAGCTGTGCCACACTGAAAACTCAGATCTTTATTTAGAAGTTGTGACTCTAATGAAATATGGTCCAAAACCCCAAGGTGTACAAAAAAGAGGGCAGAATGCCAGAGCTTGGAAAAATTACTTTTTAAGGACTCCAGCTCCCAGAACTGCCATTTAACACGGCCATGGAGATTGGTCATGCTGGCTGAGGGATTCTGGAAGCTGCAGTCCAAGAAAGAGACTTTACCAAGCTCTGGGGTTGCCACAGTACAGGGGTACCTCAATTAACAAAGTCTCTGGGGGGAAAAAGGAAGAACCTTCTTTTTACAAAGTTTTTTGATGCCTTCCAACAAGGTTTAAGACCACTCAAGCCAATCAATTTTTTGGAAGCTTGCTAAATTAACAATTTGCGGCTCCAGACTGTTTTCCCACAGTGATGCTGAACTCCCTTCCAAATATAGGCACAACTATTATCTAGGAATACAGACAAATATATTCTTGTGTCTATCAACAAGTAACCTAATTTCACAGTAGACCTTCTTCTAAAAATGCCACAAACAGAGGTGAACAATCAGGTAGCCTGTTGCACACACATGTGCTATAGATCTTCTGTAGCACTTAACACCACAGCACCCCTGTTCAGTATCACTGGCTGTGACAACTTGGCCTTCTTAAAAGCAAACCATCCATGCAACATATCATTTAGGAGTTTTACAGAATTACACTGTTCACAGTTTATGCTTAATTTTCCACTTCACTAGCTCCATTGCCTTTAAATTCAAGAAACAAATTTTAATTCTTTTCTTTTCTGAAAAGCAATTTTAAAAAGACAAATTGCTACTGCAATCAGATAGCAAAATAAGCCCATTGCATCATTCCTTTCATAGACTTGGCAGTAAATTTCCTATGTCTTCTTATGTAACAACTCAGTATAAGTCCAATTGTGCTGTTGTTTTTAAAAGCACCAGGGGAACAATATGAATTCAGAGACACACAAAACTGGTTCAAGGACAAATGTAATAGTTTTAAGATATCTCAAACACATTTTCATGATACACACTTGCCCCTGTGACAGGATTAAAAGAAAACAAATACTGCAGTAAATAATCTTGATATTGACAGAAGGACATTATAAAGTGGTCTTACTTGGATAGCTATAATCACTTGGTATGACTGATGTGTCAGGTTAAAAAATGACTTTCATCATTAACTACAAGTATGGTAATAGTATAGAGCGAAAACCCATCAACTAGAAAGTTAAAGAGGTTTAAAAATAGGCAGAGGACCACATCTGGTCTTCTGTGGTACCTCTCTATTTGCTAATATCTCTCAAACAGGAGTGGGGAACTTATGGCCCTCCACATATTACTGGAGCATAGTTCCCATTATCCCTAATGACTGGACATTTACTTATAAAAAAATATGTCTCAGTTTTCTTATATTTATGTAACTGCTACAAGTAGTTTATATACAATAACAGTACAAAGCAATATAAATAGAAATTGAATGGCAATACAACTTAAATACATTTGCCTTAAGGTCTCTGACATAAAGTGAAATGCAGCAGAAGAGGGCGTCAAATCAAAATCTCCAGAAAAAGACATCCATAATCAACAATAATCCCCAAGATCCTTTTCACTAAGCTAAGTACCCCCTCCCCATCCTATATCTGTAGACTTGGTTTCTGTGGGCTAGAATTTTGCATTTGTCTTGCCAAACTTCATCCTATTAGTTTTAGTTCGATTATCTAGTTTACCAAGGTCCCTTGAATTCTGCCCCCATCTTCCAATGTGTTAACTACTCCTCTCAGTATCATGTACAACCTTGAAAAGGACATCCTCTACCCAATTATCAAAGTCATTGATAAAAATCCTGAAGAGTGTCAGCCCCAAGACAGAACCCTATGGCACTCTGCTCAAGAACTTTCTCCAGTCTGAAGCACAGCCATTGGTGATGATTCTTTGAACACAGTTTTCCAATCAATTATGGATCCATTTGATAGTGTTATTAACCCATTCCATATTTAATTAGTTCACTACTCACAATATCATGGGGGACTTTCTCAAATGCTTTGCTGAAATTCAGATAAATGACACCTATAGCATTCCCACTATCTATCAAACTAGCTATCAATTAAAAAGATGTAAGATTATTCCAGCAGGATTTACTGTTGACAAACCCATGCTGCCTCTGAATTCTATGGTTGTAGTGTACATCTGTTGACTTCATATAAAGTCAAACACAGGACATCATTAATTTGGGCAAGATTTATAGGAAGCAATTCCAAACTGACTTTTAAGAACTGCTTACCAGAATGTATCAGTATTAAACACAATTTCAGAAAGACCAGAATAATCTTTAAAATGCTATAGATGAAACACCAAGTTTACACACACACTTACCAATTCTACATCAGGAGGTACATTCAGTCCCAATGGAGCAACAAAAGGTTCTTCATTTTCTTCCACATTTTCTGTCTTAGTCACAACAACTATAAAATTAGAAGATAGGCTAGGCTGTAACATGCTACTAATCTTCCAATTTAAACACAATGCATCAAGAATAACAAATATTCTAACATTTGACAGTCAAATCTTCTAGCCTCGCATTTTCATGCTACTCTATAATGTCTACTTTATTTAATGACTTCTGTTTATTTCATTAACTTATCTCTGCCTCTCATTTGAAAACACAGTTTTCAATTCTGTATGAGTCCATGAGAAGTTAATGCACAGCAAATCAGGACATACAGTAAGATTTATTATTAATCCATTACAATGAAATCTATTTGTTGCATCTGTTCAACACAAATGAAGATATTTGCTAGATCAGAATTAATAACTGAAAGGAAAACCTTCTCAAAGCATATGTGCAAACAAACCAAAAGAACAGGTCAGATCCAGGATCCACCTTCCACTGGTAAATGAAATCTGCTCACAGAAGGCATCTCCACTTTCAGGTGCACTCTCCCCAGTGCAAACCTCAGCTCATACTATTCAGCAGGATACCTTGATCCTTTGGGTAGTTTTTCTCAGAATCCAGAGTATAGCTGTCCCTTTTCACAAGCCCAGCTGCACATACCTACATCTGTATCCAACCTAAGAAGCAGTATAAGAATATACTAGCAAGCATAGAGCATCCCATCAACCTCAATATAGTACTTAAACCAAAAACACAGTATTTGTCACTGGCTGGAAATCTGTTCTTTATGACCTAGTTTATGGATAAATATAAGGAGTCAAGAAGAGGGCATGGGTAAAATGGCAAAACCTTATGCAAATACTTTTGAGGCTGTCTATAACCACAGAAATCTCATCCTGTTAACTGAAAACAGGGTTAATGTGCTCTTTAACCTCCTTCTTGCAAGCTCTCATATTTCTAAATCATAAAAAGACACTAGCTCTTTTTAACCAGGGTTCGCAACTGCTACTACATTTCTAATACATAAAGGGCAAACAAGCCAGACAAGGAAAACATTCACAATAGTTTTGACATTGCTATGCTGTTTCAACTGATCTATGATTTTTGACTTGCATAAGCACTGTGTGGGGGGTGAGATCAGATTTAACATACAAAACAGATTTGACACACAAAACGATTCCTCCAGGACTATATTCACATGCCGGATGGACACAGGTCACTCTATTGCTTGTAACAGGTAAAATCAACAGGCACAAACCCCAGAACAAAGGAGGGGGCTCAAGCCCTCCCAGACTAGGCTGGTGGGGTTGATGTCCTTTGGAATGATTCTGTAAAACTGGAAATCCAGCCTCCTGTGTAGCTGAAGCCCCTCAGAAACTATCAATTCAAACAAAATTCAGACAGCTACTGTAGTTGAGTACTCCCAAGAATACCTAATGCTGCACACACTATCCTATGTAAATTTACATATCCTATGTAAAGTTACACTGAACAAATGGAGAGGACTTTTAAGTACAATATGTACTGGCAAGACTATTCATAATCCAAGATGGCTGAATGATAAGGGCTGTAAACTGTAGTTTGCCTTCCTCCTGACTATGTTAACCAACACT
Organism: Ctenosaura bakeri; assembly: GCA_948474755.1. Lineage (NCBI taxonomy): Eukaryota > Metazoa > Chordata > Lepidosauria > Squamata > Iguanidae > Ctenosaura > Ctenosaura bakeri. The sequence continues at coordinate 62,526 of CAOLHI010000796.1, forward strand.
ATGATAACTGCCCTGATGTCCTGACTGGAGTTCCCAGATTCCAGCAGGAGACAGATTCTCTTACTCCCAGAGGCAAAAATGGTGGTACCTCTTGGAGTGGAGAACAGTGAAGGAGAATCTGCAGCAAACATTTTTACTTTGTGCTGAGGAAGAAAGCCTACTACAACACAGTGACTCAGAGTTATCCTTAAATTTGCCGTTGTAGTATCCACAAAATATGGCCATTTATTATAATTTTTGTTTGTATTCTAGATGTGAATACTGATGGCTAATATTGGAATTGCAGCTTTGGAAAAGACCTCAAAGGACATTTAGTACAAACACCCACGAGCACAGAAATCCACGTATAAGAGGTAGCCCTCCAACCTCTACTTAAAAGTATCCAATAAAGGATTGCTTCCTTCCCCCTTTGTGGCAAACTTTACAGTGACCCTGTTGTGGATGATACAGACATACAACTATGTGTTATGCGCAAGCCCTCTAAAAAATTAAGAGTTCATTTTTTTGTTCTGCAGTCATAAACAACAGCATGATCAATGAACACAACAACCAGTTTTTAACTAGAATAAAATACAAACTCAGCCATGGAAACCCATGGGCTGATCCTGGGCAAGACACACTCTTTCAGCCTCAGCAGAAGGCAATGGCAAACCTCCTCTGAACAAATCTTGCAAAAACAAAAACAAAAAAAAAAAAACAAAACCCCATGATAGGTTCACCTTAGGGTTGCCATATGTCAGAAATAACTTGAAGGCACAGAACCACAACAAATTCCAAATACCATCAGTAAGAGGGAACCAAAGAGGCTGCAAGAAAAACGTCAATGGTACTGAGACTTTATACTGAACCGAAGCATAGGGGGCCTTTTCCCCTTTCTTTGCTGGCCTATTTTCCAGATTTTCATTTGCCTTTTATCTAGGATATCCAGGATGTCTCCCAGAAAGTGGCCATCTTTTGCCTCAGGCCAGGAGGAAGTCCTCATTTTACCCACTGCTGTGCTTCTGCATAACCTGTATTTTCTATATTTTGGTTTGAGACGTCTTTAAAAAAAATATCTTTTTTGTTCAACTTTGGGCTGATTTAAGAATAAAAAAAGAGTCCTGGTAGGTCAGACTGAAGTCTTCTCTGTTTCAACATTCTGCTGACAACCAGGTTGTCTCCAACCAGGTGTCTATAGGAAGCCTGCCAATAGGGCATGAATGCAAGTCCATCCTCTGTCTCACGTTCTCCAGAAACTGTTACACGGAGGCATACTAGGCATACTGGTTGTGATACTAGAAGCAACACACAGACATCCTTAGTAGTAGTCCTTGATGGCCTGTCCTCCATGAATTTACCCAACACCCTTTTTAAACCACGGAACTAGGTAACCATCACATCAACTTGTAGAAGCAACTTCCATGGTGTCAAGTATATTGTGCCTGAGGAGGCAGCTTCCACCTATTTAATTTATCCTGAATTTTCCACTGTTTGGCATCAATGGATAAGCATAGCTAGTAGCATTTTAGGACATGCATAACTTATTTCACCACTGCTTTCAGGATAGTCTATTACCTACTTCAGTTGGTAGCACTATTATCATGCAATATATTCTGTACTTTCATTGTTTGGTAAATATGTATCCGCCAAGAAGCAATATTTACACAGCAACTTGCCTGTCACTGTTGAGCCCTGACCCAACCAGCTCAAAAACAATGTTAGGGTCCCTCTCAACAGGCTCAAGCACATGTGAATAGTAGAGTTTTTATAGCACTGCGATGGTGAATCATAGGGCAAAGTAACAGTTAAGTAGTAAATCTACTCTTTGGCCTAAATCTGCAGGGACTCCAATACACAGAGCAGTGGAAAGATCTAACAACTGCCTACCCTTTTCCAACATTTTCAAACTTTCCCCACAAAACTCCTTATGTTACCATAAAAAAATGTTTTAGAAGATACTTTTTGACAACCAGGTTCACTACAAAGAGCCTACTTTAATTAACTGCCCTAAGAACATCTGTTTCTTTCCAGTAGTTCTGGAAACTCTAGTAGTGCCCTGTAAAATCTAACACAACAGTGAATCTCAGCATAACCAAGGGTTAAAAGCGTTCTGAATTTTTCAAAGGGAAATTGGGAGAGGAAAACCTCACATGCAAATTTTAGAAAAAAACATCCATTAACCTACACCTTCATTCATAAGAAACCTGGCAAGAAACAGAAACAAAAACAAAAATCAGATACTCCTGCCCAATCTCAATCACCACAAACCTCTCTGGTTCTCATCACTGGCACTGCACAGAAATGCAATCATACCAGACTTCTCTCACTCTGCATCCCAAACAATAGCACCAGTGTGTTTTTGTACCAAAGATATTTCAGTTGGGGAGGTCATTAAACACAGTCACACACTTGGTAGCCTATGACAGGCTAGCACCCTATCCATTTCAGCAAACTGCTGTTCTCATACCACTATCCTCACTGCAGTTAAAACATATGTATGTGAGAAGCCTGCAAGTAGGACATGCACACTCTTAATCAGGTTCCCCCAACAATTTGTGTTCAGAGACACACCGTTTCCAACATTAAGGCAATGACAGCCTTATCTTCCCCAAATTTGCCCAACTGCTCTCAAAGCTGTCCAAGCTGATGGCCAATCAACAAAGAAGCCCAAAGCACAACCACATGGAGAAAACATAACTTTTCTATTATTCCACAAAATCTTACCTTTTCCTTTTGATGGCTGCTCTTCTTCCTCAGTGGGTTCTGAAGGATCATAATAATCACTGCTGTAAGTGAACCCCACTGCATTATAGGTATCATCTTCTGCCAAAGCTTCGCTCAGCCTCTTATATTCTTCCTCTTTAACAAAAAGGTAAAATTCAATTAAGAAATGAACATGGTTTTAGTTACACATTTCTTTTAAAATATATCACAGTGTAAACCTAACATTCAAGCATTAACATTACAGTAAATTCACTCCAGGGGTGGCCATCTGTGATCACTGAGACTTTTGCCAGCCCAAAGGGACAGAAGGTAATGTACATTTTGGATGATCATTTTTCTCCTGCTGAGATGGGTCTTAAGAGTTAAAGTCATTTCTGCTTATAACAAAGAATAAGACATGAAGTTTTCATTGATACAATACTGTTAAAGAAGAACAGTTAAAAGTGTCTCATTTCTCAGCCTGCCCTCAAAACTTGGGCAATTTCTGTGTGGCTCTACATATAAACTATCCTGAGGTCCTCTCAGATACGCAAAGACGCTTGTTTTTCGAATCCACTGGGTACTGTCAAAATAATATCAGAAAGAGTGAGTATATAATGAGTGGGAACAATTCTTTTAAAAATTTAAAAAAGTTATTTTAAATTTGCAATTAAAGATATTCTAACTCAGGAAGTTGTCCTTGAGTAATACCTTGCCTTGCCTCCTCCTCAAGCAAGTCCGTACGCAAGGCTAAATACCTCTCTTCATCACAGAGGGCTTCTATTCTAGCCTCCTCTTCAGATAACTGATAATCTCTGTTCCATGTGGAATATTCAGCATCATATTCAGAAAGGTCGTGCAGGTGACCACGCCCATCGTACCTGCAACATGAAGAACATGGTCAATGAAAAGAACTTTGGGCTTTAGTTTCTGCCATTATACATATACTTACCACATACAATTGGGAAATATGATTTAATAAGTTAAATTAGGGATAGTTTAATCTAACTAATTATTGCTCACCCACCTCCTTCTTTTAAAGAGAAGTCTCAATTCCCCCTTAAAGACTGACTACTGCAGTTAAAGGCAAAAAATATCTTAATAGTTAAAGAGGAATCAATTCCTTCTCGCCTTACCGTCTATGGTTCAACCATTCAACACCCTTGCCAAAATACTTTTTTTCTGCAAAGGCAAATAGCTTACATTTACACAAACCCAAATACATAAATACCTATCCGTAAGAACCAAACGGTCGCAATTTCCTCGCTTCTTTCTGTTAGTCTTGAACTCTCAGGAGAAATCTTCACCAAAGAAACTTGCGTCCATTGGAGGTAAAATGATGGCTAGGCTCGGCCCCTAGCCATGCGGCTGAGGAAAGAAGTGCTGGGTTATGTGATAGAGAGACAAACATGTATAGGTACAGTAACATATGTGCAATTTAAGGAGGTTCTCTACAGAAGTTGCAACAATAATGTTGAGACACACAAGCTTCCTCACTGATACATATGCGATTTACTTTCAGTTGGTAAGCAGCTGTTAACCTGCTCATTTTTGGCAGGTTAGAAATGCCTTAGGAAAGGATACTTTTAATGAGTTTATGAACAAATGTATGAACTAGATGTTCATGGGATAAATTTCTCCATGATTTTGTGCAAATATAACCCAGCTTGGTTTACCGAACAGGGTAGACTAATAAACAGTTCAATCCTTTTCTTGTGACCAAGAAAAAAGCAAGTGGTCACAATGAAAACAGTAAATTCCACCACTCTGGAAAAGACATTGCACGCTAAGTATGGCTGAAAGGCTTGCTTGATCAAAATAAGTGTAACTAACAAATTGTTACTAGGAAGCCAGTCCTGCTAATGAAAAAGCATTTTCGTAGCACTGAGATGTTTCTCTGAACGTATTGATGTCAATTTTGCTTCCTTGAAAGGCAAAAACTGCTCAAGGTAAATATGGATGAATCTAAAAATAGTGATTAGCACAGGGCTGGAAAATGAGGTATTAGTACCTCTACCTGCACAAGTGAAAGCAGTTCTGTATTGTGCTTGAGTGTATATCTGTCAAACCTCCTTAATTTACAAATGTAGATTGTTTAAAGATCATAGGCATATGTAGAATTTGCTCGCACCATTTTTCCACAGCTGATTCATTCCAGACTGTAAACCCCTGTAAACCCCCCCACCCCCACTGAAAGATTATAGAAAAATATAAAATAGTCTTGTGGCATCTTGAAGGTAGACAAAATTCATATGGTGTTAGGTTTTTGTGGATAACAGAATGAGCCACATGGAGAAAAATATAAGATACTCATGTTTAAGCTGCTATTCAACCTGGTTATCCTAAAGCTAAGTCCTCCAACCACTTCAGCATTAACCTTTGCTGCTGTGGAGTGCATTCAAGTTGTTTTTGACTTGTGGTGACTGAAGGAGAACCTATGTCACGGTTTTCTTGACAAGATTTGTTCAGAGGAGGTTTGCCTTCACCTTTCTGAGGCAGAATGGGTGATTTCCCCCAGGTCACCCAGTGGGTTTCCATGGCTGAGCAGGGATTTGAACCCTGGTCTCCAGAGCTGTAGTCCAGTGCTCAAACCACTATCCCACGCTGGCTCTCTATCAACCCTAGAAACTAAAAATAACTTGTTTGACCATATATCCAAAAAGACATTTATCACTTGGCATGGGCAGTACTCTTCCATATACAAATAACTGTTACAGAACATTCATTTTAAGGTGCTACTAAAAATATTATTCCTTAACTTTCATCCAGCCTCAAGAGTGCTATCACTTCATGCACATTTATTCCAACATGAATGTTAGTTCTCAATTTGGAGCCTGGAATGTCATCAACTGGCATGGCTTGAAAGAAGCAACAATGGAAGGAGCAAACACTTACAATATACCACATACCCCTTTTCAAACCAAAGCCCTTTGAACTCTACTGTACTGAGTGATGCTCAGATTTCATCACTATTTGAAATAATGTCACTTCAGCCTCACAGCCTGTGAAAAAATCTCTGCCTAGCCACTAACAAACTACCTAACCATCAGTAAACACTATCTAGCTTTGGCAGAAGTTTGGTTCCATAGGGGAATCAAACTCAGTCAGGTAAAACCACAAAAACATTCAACAAAAAACAAAAAAGGTCTTGTTTAAAATGGAGCCCTACCTAGGAACTGCCTATGGAACATATTGAGGTGCCATTACCTACATACTGTAAAACCTGTGAAAATAAGACAGGCTTCATGAAGCCACAAACCACTACAAGATTTTGATTTTATGATCAACAAGTAGAGAAATACACAATAAAGTAAAAATGAATTACTTTGGTAGAATCATTAGCAACAAGTGGCTAGGGATTTCCTGTTATATGCACCTACATGTACCTGAATTAATGTAAGTGTGGTAAAATGTCTAGAATATAAGGCAGTAAGGAATCTCTGATTCAAGTCTGTATTCACCATCAAACACCCCAGGAAGCCTTTATAGCTCAGCCTGAATTCTCCTTATAGGGTTAACTGCAAAGATATCACCCACATACTCCTGAAACATGTCAATTGAAAATATTATAATTGAGAAAAGTATCATAATTATGGGGGTGTGTCTACTGTGGGGCAGCAAGACAGGAGTTAACTACACAATCCATCAACCTGTCAACATTTTGAAAATCATGTTGGAAGTTACAGTGGACAGGCTGCCTATGGAAAGCTCTCCAGAAATGTTACAGAAAATTACTCTCAGAAATTATGTAAACATGCAAGCCAGGATTATCTAATTTATAAAGTTGCCTGGATTCCAAAGGAAAATCCAGCAAGTTGTCTTGTTCTCCCTCAGAAGTGACGTACATAGATGTGTGTGTGTGTGAGTGGGAGAAACATTAGTCTTCCTTCAGTTCTTAAGAGGAGCTCTTATGAAGTTTGGTTTGAAAAGGAGATTACTTCAGTCCCCAACACACATATACCCCACTCCTACAAAGGGGAGGGGTGCAATGATCCAGTACCCTCTGCCAGGAAGGAGGGAGCACAGTGGGGGAGAGACTCCTAGAATGACTGAGGCCAAGCTATCTTGACGTAGGCCTCTGATACATGACAAGATGAAACTTGCTCTCATCAAAGGCTGCCCATTTTTTTTTGCCAGTTGCACTTCTGTGTCTTTACCAGCTGTTCAACATGAAGAAACGAAGAAGTTACCACTGTTGAGTCTTTCCCTAACTCTTCCTCAATGGCTCATCTATTACCACCATCAAAACCAATTCCAGAGAAGTAGCCATGTTAGTCTGTCACAATAAACAGAATGAGGAGTCCAGCAGCACATTACAGATATATTGTGGCACAACCTTTATTGTATCTACAAGTCATTATAACCTGAATCCACTATGTCATGATTGTAGAATGACCTGCCAGAGGAGGTTTGTTAGCTGGATGTGCTGTCTGAGCCTAAAACATCAGTAAAGACTAGTCTCTTCTGGCAAGCCTATCCAGGTGATTTTCAAATTACGAATGTTAAAACATACACTGAATACATTCTAATATGTATTGATTTCACATGGTCATTTAACTAGCGTTGCGTGTCCATTTGTTTTTCCCTGCCTTAATCCATGAGGAGAAGCCAGCAATCCTCCTCCCCTGGACCTGCTTAAGCTAGTAGATCAGTGCTTTTTTAAAAAAATTGCCATCTCTCACTATTTTATTCCTTTGTAAACTGGTTGATGGATCTGTTAGGTCAAAAATATTCTAAATTAAAGACAGCTGAGGCAGAGATTTTAAATATTTCTATGCACACATGTGCATGCGGGCGCGCACACACACCTTTTGCCCTCTCAAATGAATATGTCACACATGTATTTTTGCAGCCTGAAAGCCACAATCGTATGCCACAATAAAGCTCTTTGTCTTTAAAATTGATGCTCGATTTTAGTATGTGACTGTTCTGGCATCACAGCCAAGTGAGGGCAAAGAAGATTCCACATTCACCCTAAAGCAGCTGCTTTCGTCCCAAAGCGGCCTTTATTTGCACGGCCAAACCACCGCCAACTAAGAAGCAACCACATTTTGGCAATGTAACTGCTCTCTTCGTATCATTCTGCAGTTGTTTACTCAGAAACAAGCGCCAGGATATCTGATGAAGCCTCTCCTCTCTCAGGTACATATGCACTGAGCTTCAGCCCGAGTCAAAACTTGGGGGAAGCAGGAATGACAGAGTGTCGTTGCCACCTCCCGCTTGCAGAATTGCCAGAGAGATTGGTTGGCCATTTTGGTAACATGAAGCTGGACTAGATTAGCCTTTGGCACACTCCAACACGGCTACCTTACAAAGCAGTCACTTTGGTCTTGCCAATGGCGTTGGCCTTCAACTCCCAGCAGCCACAACCAGGGTGACCAACGGTAAGGGGATTCTGGGAATAGATGTCCAAATCATCTCGACCGCCAATGGGCGACAGCCAAGACCCTAAGGGTGCCATGTCATTTTTTTAACTCGCCGACCCCACCCCCATTAAAACAGCTGGTATCTCCAATTTGGATGGGCACCAATCTTTCGCAGTCAGCCACCATGATTGCCAGCAATACTCCTAAGGCAGGACTTAGGGCCTCCAAGCGCCTTGCCTTCCCCTTTTCGGCCTCCCGCGCCCTGCATGGCAGAGGGTCGTTCAAAAACACTCCCCACCGCCCACCCCTTTGAAAAATAAAAAAAAACCCACACACAATCTCAAAAAAAGAAGCGATAGGCGGGCGGGGAGTTGGCTTGCACCGACCTATCGATCATGATAGAAGAGTCTCCCATCCAAGGGATGAGATGGCGGCCTTGCTCTTGCTGCAGCGCCTTCTCGTCGTCTCGGAAGAGCTTGCAGGCGTAGCCGAAGACCAGCAGCTCCACCCGACCGCCGCTCCCGCCCACGCTTCCAGCGTCGCTCCTGCCGCCGCCGCCGCCGCCGCTCCCGCCGCCGCCGCCCGGAGCCGAGCCGGTAGCCGGAAGGACTCCGACGCCGCCGACCGACAGGATCGTCCGCGGCGCCGGCCCGGCCTCGGCCACCGCCGTCGTACGTCCCACGTACATCGCCCAAAGAATCCCGGTTGGTTGCCGCCCGAGAGCGCGAGGCAAAGAAACGGGAGAGCTCGCTCGCTCCTTCAGTTTCGTCGGCCGCCTCCCGCCTCACCAGCTCTCGCCAGCCGGACAACTCCTCTTCCGCCCCTTTAGACTCGCCATTGCCCGCAACAAAATGGCGGAAGGCTCATTTCCTCTGGCGGAGGGAAAACACCGGAAGCCCGACTTCTCTCCCTCCCCCCCGAGGGAAAGGAACAGCTCGCTGCTTCTGCTTCGGCAGATTCGTCACCGGGGGGGGGGAAGGCGGAGCGGGGAAAAAAAAACAGCGGAGGGAGGGCCGGTTGCCGTTTTATTTGGTCAGGAAGACTGAGGAGCGGTTTAAAAAAAAATTAAAGGCGACGTCTGAACTTGGCAGACGTCGAAAGAGAGCCGGTGGCGAAAGCTCAGTCGGGACTTCGCAGGCTGGATGGCGTGAGAAGGGCTGAGGAGGCGAGGAGGGGGAGGGAAAGGGACGGCGAGAAGCGAAGGGCGAACGAGGTGGGCCACCCTGGAGACCGGGGTTCAAGGGCCATGGAAACCGGCTGCGTGGCCCTGGCGCGTCACACAGTCTCAGCTCCGGGAAGCCCCGCCTGTTCTGGGTCGCCCTGGGTGAGAAACGTCCGGAAGGCCCGTAAGAGAAGATACAAGAGGTGTCAAAGGGTCAGAGGACCGAATGGCCACGAAGAGCCCAATGAAAACTAATGGCGCTTCTTTCCTCCTTCAGGACATGAAGGGGGCCGTGCTGGGTCAGACCAAAGGCCCAGGCAGTCCACCATCCTTTGGCCAGAATGGGCAGTTATCTTCTGGCAGAAGTCTGCCTCTGTCTTAAAATAAAACATTTTTTCCCTTCTACTTTTAGGTGGAGTCTCTTTTCTTGTCATTTGAATCCACTGCTTTGGGTTCTCTGGTCTCTGGAGCAGCAAAGAACCAAGCTGGAGCCATCTCCTTGACCTCCCTTCAGATACGGAAAGATGGCTGTCACATCTCTCAGTCTTCTCCAAGCTTAAATGTACCCAGATCCCCCAGGAATACAGTGTGGGTTCCAGAAGTTCGATCATCCTTGCCCTCCTCCTTTGGTCATCCTTGTCCTCCTCCTTCCCCTTTTGAGTCCAAGCTCAGTACTGCTGAACTGTTGTGGCCCAGGATGTCATCTTCTCTTCCTCCTCCTCCATCTTTGGTCAATAGAGGAATTTCCAGCTTGCAAGGGGGAGCTTTACTTTTTGGAGCTCTCCCACTTGTATTTCTCTCCCTGGGCCAGTCCTTGACGGTGTCCTCTCATGATGCCAGGCAGGAAACTCCTCCTCCAGGTCTACCACTGTTCCATCCTCTTCTGCACTATCCCAGGATGCCACTTGGCTAGGTGTCTCCTTCACACTTGGCATCGCTGGCTCACTTTCTCAGTCCCTCACTTAGCTCTCCTTGCCTCTAAGTCTGGGGGCTGACCTGGGTAGACCAGCCAAGTCTTGATCAACCCACCATCCTTCTGAGTTCTTCCTCTTTCCTTTCCTCCATCATTTTAAACTCTCCATTGTTCTTTGCTGCCTTTTGCCCTGCCCTTTCAACCCCAGAAGTTCTCTCTCTCAAGCTGCAGCCAGGTGGGGAAATGAGAGGTGTCCCTTACCCTTTCCATCCCTTGGCATCATCACTTCTAGTTTGCAGACAATCTCATCCTCCATGCTGCAATCATTCATGTATGTGCCCTGGTGGTGCCTCAGGACCAGCCTGTCTAGGCACATGCCTAGACTCTAAGTTAAACTTGGATAAACTGGGTGTTTGACAGCTCTTCAGCTAAGCATCAGGAAAACTGTGGGCCACCCAAAAGGCCTTGGTGGGCTGTGTGTGGTCTACAGGCCACACTTTGTCCACTCCTGTTCTACAAGACCCCACCTTGCTATTTACATTATTTGTTCACCATATAGTTCTCTTCCTCCCTATTTTTCTCATCCTGTCAAAACTGTGTGGTAGATTACACTGAGATAATGAGTGGCTCAGGGTCACCTAGTGATTTTAAGTCTGCAAGGAAGGCAGCTAATTGTTAAGATGACACTAGGCAGGAAGAATTTCTAAATTCAAAGTCTCTTTGATTCAGATGTCTTCCTCAGCTGTTACTTTTAGTCTCTGATATGTACTTTAAAAATAAATAATTGTTGGGTGGAAGAAAGAGCTTCATTTCTTTAACTTCCTAGACTCAAAAGAAAACAGAAAGAGAGAGATGGAGATCTATTGCTTTGAATATTTTGCAAATTCTGGCCTACCTATCTCAGTGATTTCACAGTGTTATGAGTGGCCACTGTGCAGGAAGTAGTTATGGAGCCTGAAGTGAAACTGGCTGAAGGATTCTGTCCTGCCAATTTTTTTTTAACCAATGCCTCCCCAGCTTTTTTTCTCTGACATATAGGTTGTGCAATGTGCACCCTCCAGATGCATTGGATATTGAGTCCCATAATCCCCAGACAGTGTGGCTGTTGGGGATTATGGAGGTGTGCCCAAGACATCTGGAGGATGCCAGGTTAAGATGGCTGGCATAGACCACCAGCCTCTAAAGCAGAAAGAAAGTCTTAATGCTCTTGTAAAACTTGTTTTGCGAAGAAAGAGAAACTGAAATGTACCATTGAGAATTGCTACTGAATTTCTTTATAATATTCCCTTGGTTTTTGTTAACAGTTTCTTTAAAATATATACTAATAGTGCACGAGAGCACTTGTTTCTTTAACCAAAGCACAAAATGCTGTCTTCAAGCTCTGTTTGTCTTTGTTGCTATGGAAATTCCAGACTCCTGTGCCCTCCACCCAAGAAGTAATTTCTTTGAAATGTACATATGATTATAGGTTGCAGTCAGGGGGGTGGCATATTACTTACATATTTATTTTTAATAATCATTAAAAATAGATAAAATGACACCAAGTCTCCCTAAATGACCCTAAAAATAAAAATGTTGAATAAAAAACATTACTAATTACATCCCAAACCGTAACACATTAGGATTAACATTAAAAGGAAAATAAAAAGGAACATTACTGTGCCCTTATCGCTTCAGAGGATAATGAGTTACAAGTAGTGTTGTTCTTTTAGTGCATTACTTATACAGTCTAGTCTTTGGTTTTGTACATTCTCTACAATTCATCAGTTCATAGCTCGGTGGTAGAGCTACTTCTTTCCATGTATAAAATCCTAAGTTACAGGAACATAAGTACAGATATGTTCATGGTAAAACTTGGAATACTGGGTTTGAAAATTCAATAATTTTAAATGCTAGAAATTGGGAATTAATTCACTAGTAACACTAATTGAATTTGTTTAGTTAGTTGGCTTATCATTAGATAATTCATTTCTGAGTTACCATTAGTTTGAAGCACAGTGTGGGATTTACAGAAAGTGTCCTGGGGATATCAAGGAATCCTGTATACCTTTCAGACTAACAGAGAAGAAAATTTCTAGCATAAGCCTTTGTGAACTGCAGTCCTCTTCATCAGATGCATAGAGTGAAGCCTCTGGCGACAGATGTATATACCAATGGATCAGGGGAACAAAGCTGTGTGAATGGTAAAAAAATGCAAAATGTGGGTATGGTGGTTGAGAGACAAATTTAGTCTCAGTGATGGTCAGTGGTTGTAAAAGGTAGTTGGAGGGACAAAGGTGGGAAGCAGTTATAATATACAAGCCAAGGTGAGTAGGTAGATATATAGATGGGGAGAAAGTTCTTGATATAGTGCATTGGACTGCGCACATGACCAGTAAAATGTTTCAATAAAAGGCACAAGAACCCTACTAGTAGTTGGAATATCTACTAGTGTTTTAATATGCATGGTGTGCCAGGAAACCATTGTCGCAAGGCCTTTCTGCACTAGCCTGTTATAGTGCTATTATTCCACTTTCAACATCCTGTGGAATTCTGGGGTTTGCAGTTTAGGGAGGTGCATTCAGAATTCTCAGCCAGAGAGCTCTTTGGCCTCAGGAAACTACAAACCCCAGAATTCCATAGGAGGTTGAAAGTGGAATAATAGCACTATAACAGCCTAGTGCAGAAAGGTCCTCAGTTCAGACTACTACCAATGGATTGGAGTTTGTGGATAAATTTTCCCAGTTATTTTCTGTTGAGGCCTGAAATTTTCTGTTTACATTTACAAAAAAAGGGAGAAGAAATTATATATGCCTCTGATTAACAGACGAGCCTGAATAGCTGGTTTTGACTCTAGAAGTGTGTTATTAAGGAGTTATGCAGGAATCAGCCACAGTCTTAATAATTTCTGCCTCTCTTTTATTACCTTTCCCTTTTGTCCTGCATCATCTTTTATTGGTTTTTCCGTCTTGTGTACTCCTTCCTTTTGTCATTTGTCTTCCTCTTGCTCTCTCCAAAAGATGCAAATTGTAAGTAACTAGAAAAGAAAATTCAGTAGTATGAGTCTGGATTTCTGTGTAGTCTTTCCTACCATACCAGCTGTAGTGTAAGATTTACTGTGTTCATTATCCTACAATATAATGTTGCTGCTTGTGCCTTGGAAGGTGCGTTTGAAGAGAATCGTGAGTAGAATCCATTGTAAACTGCAGGTGGCTTATAGGGGGAAAGTATTATTGCAGTGGAAGATTCAAAGGGGATTTTATTCTGGTAGTCTTGAATTAGTGCAAGGTTTAAACCACTTGTACTTTTGTCCTAGAAACAGACTTGGGCTTTTAAAAAAACCCTTTTTTATCCAGTAGAAACTCAAGTCTTTTATGTCCACCGTATTCTAAGAATTCCTGTGATTGTGTGAATCTCAAAAGTAATGTTCAGACACTCATAACAAATGGTGTTAACACATTTCTATCTCATCTTTGCCTTTTATACTTTGCTTTCATGAAATTCTGTTTGTTCTAAAATTGGATTTGATAAGCAGAGTTCTTTAAATCTTTTTGGAAAAGATTTTATTTGTCAAAGTGGGAACTTTTGGTGGGGCTCTAGATTAGCACTCCATGGGGCTCAGTTGCCGCTCTGCTTGATTGCCAGTCTCTTGTCTCTCTCTTTGGCAATGGTGAGACGGATTCCCTTTCCATGAGGCAGGGAGATCCAAAGCTTGTTACCCTTGCCAGTAACAAAGATGTTGGCCAGCTGTGTGGCAAAGCTGTCCCATTGTCATCCTTCACATGGATGACATCGAAGGTAATGACCCCACTATGACCCAAGTTAGATGTCTTTTCTTCTGAGAGGCAATACAGTGGACCCTTGGTATCCACTATGGTTTGGTTCTTTTCAGCAGTCCAGGGTATCCGTAGAACCCTTCTCTACCACCAAATTTCAAATGAGTTGATTCTCTTCCTATCAGCTTTTTTCACTGTCCTGCTGTCACAGCCATACATAGCAATTGGCCATATGATGACATGGACAATCCTAACTTTAGTGTTCAGTGGTGTATCTTTATACCTCAAGATCTTGTCTAGTTCTTTCATAGCTGCCCTTCCAAGTCCTAGTCCTCCTTTGATTTCTTGACTGCAGTCTCCATTCTGATTAATGACTGAGCCAAGGTATGAACAATTTTGCACTATTTCATTCTCTTCATCATGTAATTTAAGGTTATGTAAATCATCTGTGGGCATTATTTATGTTTACTTAATGTTCAACTGTAAACCTGCCTTCACACTTTCTTCCTTGGCTTTCTTCAGTAGTCATTCCAAGTTTTTGCTGTTTTCTGCTGATAGTATGGTATCATCTGGAGATCTTAAATTGTTGAGGTTCCATCCTCCAATTTACACACCTTCTTCCTCTGAGTCTAATCCTGCTTTTCGTGTGAGATGTTCAATGTACAAGTTAAAGAGGGTGATAAATTTACTGGAGGGAATAATGTTGTACCTCCCCAAACTCCAACACTTTCCTTCTATCCGGGCCCATGGGGGTGGCTGCCTTTCAAACAAGAGTCCTGCATTTTTGAGTGATTAAATCTCCACACAAACCACTCCTCCACCAACACTATTCCAGTTCATGGCTCACTTTTTTTTCCCTTTTAATCATTCTTTGACCTGCACTCCAGAAAGCTAGATTGCTTGCTGGAGTACAGATTAGCCTGGCTAATAAGAGAGTTTTATTGAATCTGACAGAGAAAGTAACTCACTCTAATGAATTCTAATAAATTCTAACGAATTCCAATGACCTAATTTGCTAAAGCATATTCTCAGCTTCAGTGTTAATTCAGGAGTCTACTGAATTAAGGCAAAAATGCTAGAAAGGCCTATTTATTTAAAGTATTTCTGTATTGCCTCCCAAGCCCACAAGGGCTCCCGAGGCGATGAACAAATAAAAGCAAATTCAAACAATACAAAGATAAAACATGCTTAAAAGACATTCAAATGTTCTTTGAAAATTCCTAAAAGCAGCATAAAAACGGAAAGAAAAGCTTCTGTTTCTCACAAAACCCTTGGACAGAATAGGGACTATACATTTTGCTTCATAACTCTGCACCTAGCAAAGCCTATAGACCAGTGGTTCTCAACCTGTGGGTCCCCAGATGTGTTGGACTTCAGCTCCCAGAAGCCCCAGCCACTATGGTCAATGCTCAGGGCTTCTGGGAGCTGAAGTTTTTGAACATCTGGGGACCCACAGGTTGAGAACCACTGCTATAGACTTTCAAAAAGCAAGCTTGTAATCTAGTCCAAATGGAGACTTCATGGTATGCCCAGAATCTAGGTAAAATCTAGCTAGCTAGGTAATATGGCGACTCTAGGCCTATGCACAATTCCCACCCCTGTTCTAAGAGGAAATTTTGTATGAATTTAAGGAGGCAACATGATGAAAGGAAGAGTGACAACTTCACCTCTTTTTTGTATTCCAGGGAGGTTAAATTTCAAGCATGGGTTGCAAAGAAGTCACTGGCACTAGTTGTTACTGAGGCATGACCACCTCACAATGCAGCAGACTCTCCTTCAGAGGTCTTTAAACAGAGTTTGGGCAAGCATTTTTTTCAGGACTGCTTTAGCTATATATTCCTGCATGGCAGGGATTGGATGAGATGGCCCTGAAGCAAGAAATCAGGGCCCACTATTTTGGATAAGATGATTGTGGGAGACTTTTAGATTTTGTTCTTCTAATGGGTTGGGGAGGGAAAAGCAATTTCCTTTAAGCCTTTTCCATTTTCTCTCCCCTCTCCCATCACCCTGATCTTTGATTTATACCAGGGCAGTATACAAAATGCAATAATACTTTTTACTATGAGATGCAATAAAAAGACAATACAACAGTAGCAACCCGGGGCTCTCCAGATGTTTCAGCTACAAATCTCACAAGCCCCAGACAGATTGGCCAATTGTTCGCAATTACAGAATTTATAATCCAAAATACCCAGATTTTTATTTCCCATTCGCTCAAGATACATAGCTCTTTGTTTTGGTTGTTGTTAAAGCAGAGGCACACGAGTAGACATCAGTCCCCTTTTCTCTTTTAAGATGAAGATCATTTCAGAAATCAAGGAGAAGTGATTTAACAGGCCATATGAATTGCTAGTGGGTTGCTCTTTCAGCAGGTTTAGGCTACATCATTGCTCTCCATTACAAAGCACTAAATAGTTTGCTATTGTACTAAGTGCAATGGGTTGACTGTGACCTCCTTTTAAAGGACTAGCAGGTTTGTTATTTCACACAATGGCATGCTACTCTGGATCTTTGACCTAAATCCAATGGCTTCTCTCAACCAGAACAAACCCATTGAATCAATTTCTGAATGGTGTGTCAGGTTATATAAAATTTCCTGATTCACTGGGTCTATGATGGTTAGATTCAGGCTTTTCTGAACTTGTTGTTGTGTACCTTGAAGTCATTTCTGACTTATGGCATTGGCGATCCTTATTTATTGCAGAGGGATGAGCTACTCTTAAATTGTGTTCCCATTTTAAGTTCTGCCTAGGTTGTTATTGCACAGAATATCATGCTACTCTAGATCTTTATTCCCCCTGTAGTTGTTGGATAAGAGGTGAGCTATCACTGTAGAAAGTGCTGGCAGACATCAGTCAACTCCTGACGGGTCAACCTTGTCAATTATCATGTTACCCACTGTGGCCATAGCTTTAAGGGATTGAAGCTGGTAATAATGAAAGCAAAAGAGATGCAGTTGTCCAATATCACGGAACAGAGAAGCAGCTGGTTAAAAAAGAGCCTGTGTCTCTTTTGTGGAAACTAATGGTTATTGAAGCCATGTTCTGATTGCTCGTGGCTCATTAGGGGTTCTGGATAAGGTGTGAAAATTTGCTAGGTCAGGTACTTTTTAGATTGCCTTTGCCACCTTTCTCGGCCTGTCATTCTCATTCAGGACCAAGAGGTCATGCCTCATCTCACTTGTCATTCTCTGTGGATCTTAGATAAAATGCAATAGTACTGCAAAAAACTGGAAAGCTAACACCAGGATAAGAATGTGTAAAGTGTGCACTTTTCTTACAGTACTTAGAAAACAAGATGACCGATCCTTTCCTCTTGTTCTTCTTTTCATGCCTGTCCTTTTCTGAAATGTCTGCAGTTGGCTTGAATTTGCCTCCTTCCAACCATTCTTGAAAATGATGCAGGGCAAATTTTGATGATGGTCCAATTAATAATCCTGACTTAGTCATCCTCAGATGATAATTATGTTGTTTTTTTAAAAAAAGCCCAATGTGATAAGTTAGTCATGAATAAGAATAACTCAAGACTTTCTCAGGTCACAATCAAATAATTTTCAAACACAGACACAGCCAATTTAATCGGATTAAATAACACCCTGTTGAGAAATGAAGAAATATTAAACCATGCCAAAAAGATTTAAAAAGCCTATTTGAATAAAGGTCCTGACATTAGTAGGGTTTGGGATGCTAGTAAAGAAGTTATGAGAGTTTCAATACAACAGAATAAAGGAGGAAAAGACAACAAAAGAACCAAAGTATGTTGTACGAGATTAAGGAAAAAAAAGAATAGAAGTTAAAGAATGCAACTAAATCATCATTGCTGAAGGAAATAAACATTTTACAAAAACTAATATCTATGAGTATGGTTCAAGAAATAAATATGAGATATGCTAAACAGAAGCGTTTTGAATTTGCTAGGAAGATGGCGTGCCTCTAAACTAAGAGAAGTAAAGAGGAGAAACTGGTTTAAAAGATAACAGACGGTAAGGAACTGGTGTCAGATAATGGAAAGAGTTTTTCTTGCTCTCTGTAAAGAGCATCATGTTTCTATGGAGGAGACTGACAAATATTTGGATTTACAGAATTTACTAGTGATTTCAGACAACCAGAGAATGAAACTTAGTGCTACTATTATGATGGTGGAAATGGTAGAGGCTTTTAAGAAGATGAAGATAGGAAAGGCTCCAGGGCTGGATGGCCTTTCAGCAGGTTATAAAGTCTCGTAAATGGATGTGTACATTTACCAACTTTGGGATAAGGCCAATGGTGTGGTATAAACAGGGTTTTATGGAAGGTACCCACCGTACTCAAAAAAGAAAACTGATATACACAGAAGTCCCTACAACAAGATTCCCCACATGCAAATACTGTCTCAAGGCTAGGCTGAGAAATATAAGAAGGGAAGAAGAAGAAAGAGAATCATTTCTTGCACAAAGTGTATGATCTCATTCCCTTACCTCCTAGGGAAAATGCTGTGCCAAGGCTGGTAGTTTAATGAAGCTGTGTTACAATGGTGACCATTTTATGCACAAGCCCTCCATGCAAGGCTCCTAAGCCAGCCTGAGTCCCCTGAATGGTCCTTTGGAGTAAGAAAGAAACTGTGGTTCAGTTTTTACTTCTTTTGCTATGTATTTAATGTAGGATGTAGTCCAACCTTGAAATACATATTCCAAGGGCTGTGCCTCTTGCAGCGACAACCTGGAGGTGTGAGGGACCAGACCTGCTCTTCGGGCCTTTGCACACTACACTGTTATGGTGCTATTATTCCACTTTCACCATCCTATGGAATCCTGGGGTTTGCAGTGTAAGGAGGGGCATTTAGAATTCTCAGCCAGGGAGCTCTTTGGCCTTCAGTAAACTACAAACCCGAGAATTCCACAGGATGTTTAAAGTGGAATAATAGCACTATAATAATGTAGTGTGGAAAGGCCCTTGGTTAGAGTGAGGTGGTTGCTTCAGGCAGGAGCAAGATGGTGGATGAAGAAGCTGTACGTCATCTGATTTATCCTGGCCCCCCAGTAAGTAGGTCTGCTGCGTTCACATGTACCTCTAGTACTCAAGGAAGATGCAACAGTCAGCTCAGCTGCCTTCTTCCATATTAAATGGGAGGGAGCTCCATCTTGTTCTTTGCTTTAGGCAGGAAAATACCTTGGACTAGCCATGACCTTCTGAGCCCAAGGAAAGTTCTGTCAGCACAGCGGAAAGAATACGAGTGGCTCCTTAGAGCACCTGGGAGCAGGGAAAGGCGCATGGGGCTTGATCATGGCACCCCCTACTCTGCTGTTGCTGCAAATCGGGGGGAACCTCTTTTGTCCATTGCAATATACCATTCCAAGCAATGCATTTATCATTCTAGTATATTACTGGATTCAGCATCTGTGACATTTTGTAAGCGCAGCATTGATTTTACATTATTCCTCAGCCTTACATTTATTAGTTCCTTTGTCATTATGCATTTGGTATGGTGATTGCCAATGAACGGTTTTGTTTATGGCACATCATGTCTATATTAATTTTAATGTTGGCATTTTCGTACTGATGGTCATCCACTGATTATCAGTTGCTCAGGGATGATGAGGGAGAGGATTATACATGAAATGCAATGAAATCGCTGAACAGAATGTGAAATGCAGGGGGCTGAAGGACTAGCCATAAAATTCTTTGCCTTATATATACACCAAAGAAAAACAGAAATCAACAGAATGCGTCTGTATCTTACCAAAGTACACAGCCTCAATTCTAATAATTAAGCAAGGGTGGAAGGCCAACGGTTCTTGCTAGCTGGGATGGAGGAAATAGATCCAGGACCGGAAGTCACGGTTGCTGTTTTTATTACATTCATATCCTGCCTTGGAAAAGTGATCTTTTTGGACTACAGCTTCCAGAATCCTCCTAGGGATTCTGGATATTGTAGTCAAAAGCTCCCTTTTCAAACTTACAGTCTTTCTCCAAAGAGATCATGGTGGTGTACAGGCGTCGTCTTTTACCTGCTTTATTCTCACAACCATCCCCTGAAGTAGGTCAAACACAAACTATGAAGGGGTGGCTGGCCCAAGCTCATGCAGTGAATTTCATAGCTCAGCAGGGACTAGAACCTGGACTTCCCCAGCCAACACTCTAACCGCTATGTGACACTACGTCTAGACAGGATGACTCAGAACAGAAAAAAAAATAGAATTGTTTAAGCCTGGTCTTAATGATCAGGTGGTCGATGGGTCCCTTTCACCCCATCATAGCTTGGAAGCACGTCTACATTTGCCTGGGAGAAAGCCCTGTTGAATCGTTTGTATCATATGGGAGCAGCAAGCATTTGACAAGCGAATGAAGCTGCACTTTTTGTGGAAGCTGGGGAAAAGGAGATACAGAAGACAGATACCAGAAGCAGCAAGCAGCCTGTCGGAAAGCCCTTGATTTATGCTAGAAAGCCGACATCAAAGTCCAGAGAACTTGCTTATCAGGAAGGTTAAGTGAAGATTAAGCGTAGGCACTGCAAATAATCTACCATCTGGAACATCTTACTGTTTTCTCAGTTCTTCCATCTGCTGATATGGGTAGGAGTAGGGAAGGGAGATAGTACTACCTCTACAACAAGTGCTGTTGAGGGGAGGCACCACCCTAGGGTTTCACTCTCAAGAATGTGGAGCTTCGAATTTAACAAAACCGAATTTCCTCAGTCGGTTTTCCGTCTGGAATTTACAGCTACTCCTGACTGAGGTGCTAGGACTAATAGCCGCACTCTTATGAGAAGAGGTTTAAGCACTGCTGAGTTGCTACTGAAGCTCAAGACCACTTTTGGAAGTCTCCTGGAAGCTAATACCTCTTGAGAAGATAAGTCCTGACAGCCTGTCATGGAGTTTTCTGGGGCTGAGAGTGTGTGATGTACCCAAGATCTCCTAGTGGGTTTCCGTAGCTGAGCAAGGAATTGTACTACAACCCTGGAGACCAAGATTCAACACTCAAACCATGACACCATGCTAGTTCTCTTTTTCACTAGGGGTGTAAAATTTCTCCCAGCAGATATCCAGGTTGTTAAAGCTAAAATTTTCCTTCAGGTACTTTTTGGGGCCCCAATTTGGTTTCTTCTAAGAGCTCTCTTGAATAAATCCCATCGCTTTTTCTGAGGCTTATATTCCATGTCCCCAGGTGTGTTCCTGGATCTGCTCTTTACCTGGAGTCTGGCTTACGTTCTTTAAAACGTCTAGCATGGACTTACACTATTCATTTTTGGCTTCACTGTTGCCTTGTGCTTCATCCCAACTCTTTGGTGTTCAAGATAACATCAGACTCCTTCAAATCGCCCTGGATGAAGGCAGTAGAGCTGCCTTGGTAGGCTTATCTCGCTCCTATCTCTTATCCATGGATTTACATGAAGCCAAATCAACTGTCAGGCCAAAATTAATAGACATAGAGCTACAAAGAGCCGCAAGGGGACCTTGCTCTCAGTCGCTGGGTTTATCATGCCCTCCCTACAAGGATGGAATGCCTTACCTAGGCTGGCTAACTGTCCCAAAATACAGAAAGTCTTCTTCCATGGCTAGGTTTAATACCCTTCTCTCTACCCTATTAACCCACTGATTTAATAAAATTCCACTGAACAAGAGATACTGCCTCTATCATAATCATGAAACAGAAACCATATCGCACGTACTTTTCAACTGCAGTTTTTACCAGGGGGCCAGGGAAGATTTACTATAACCCATCATACAATCTTTACCTGGGCGCTTCTCTGAGTCTCTTGTGGTTATCCTGCTCCAGGGCTCTGACAAATTGCTTACTCAGCAAGTGGCTAAATTTTTAAACCTGGCTGTGTTAACCAGACTATGCTTGTCGGTGTAATATCGCTGCATTTAACTCATTATATTTTTATAAGTACCAACTTGTTACAACCATATTTATGTGTTTTAATCTCAATGCCCTAATGTGCTGTTTTGAAATGTATTTAACATGCTGTTTTAAGGTTCTGTTGACTGCAATAAAATGTTGTTGTTGTTGCGCCAGTTTTTTCTCAAAGGGACAAACAGTGCTCTAACCGGGGTGTGGGGAGAACAGATGATGCAGTATGGGGACTGAAGCTCAGAACTAGTATACAGGTAGTAAAATAGACTAACAGATTACCTAGCTACTCTAAATGAATTCAAGTCTCCAGGGCCAGATGAACTGCGTTCAAGGATACTGAAGGAACTTGCAGAAGTGATTTTAGAGCCACTGTCAATGATATTTCAGAATTCCTGGAGAACAGGAGAGGTATTTAATACCATGTTTGTTTCAGTCTTTTCCCAACAGGAAAACAGTGGTCTAACTTATGAATATAGAATAAATCACGCAGTAAATGGAGTGTGGCCCAGAATAGGTAAAGGTATGCCTAACAACTCTAAATGAATTCATGACTTTAGGACCAGATGAACAGCATCCAAGAATACTAAAGGAACTTGTAGGTATAACTTCACAGCCACTGTCAATAACCTTTGAGAATTCTTGGAGGACAGGAGAGCTCCCAGCAGATTGAAGGATGGCAAATGTCCCCATTTTCAAAAAGTGCCAGGAAGAGGACCCAAGCAACTATCAACCACTCAGCTTGACGTCGATACCATGAGAGCTTCTAGGACAAATACTTAAAACAGTCAGTTTGCATGCAATTAGGAAGAAATGCTACCATTACTAAGAGTCAGCATGGGTTTCTAAAAAAGAAGTGATACCAAACTAATTTTGTCTTTTTTTTAATAGAGTTACAACCTTGGTAAATCAGGGATGTGGTGTGGATGTAGTATATCTTGATTTCAGTAAGGCTTTTGATAAAGTCCCCCATGACGGTCTTGCAGGTAAGATAGTTGAACATTGTGCTAGACAGTGTATAATTTGTTGACAGACACAACCCAGAGACTACTCACCAGAGGTTGCTCTGCATCCTGGAAAGAACTGACTGTTGGGGTGCCTCAGCATTCTGTTGTAGACCTGGTGTTGTTTAACATATGTATAATTGACTTAGCTGATAGAAGAGAAAGCATGCTCATCAAATTTGTAGATGGCACCAAATGGGGATGGTAGTGGTAGCTAATACACAAACAGAATTCATAACCGCCTTGACAGCTTGGAATGCTGGGCCAAAACTGTCTGTGTTTGCATTGGGGTCGTGGGAGTGGAGCATGACACTAGCTTTCAGAGAATCTAGACCTAAGCCATATGGTTAGCCTCTCTTTGTTCCTTCCCAAACTTGTTAGAACTTGTACAAAGTTCCCATGTTGGGCTTGGAGCCAGAAAGGCATCTATCAAGCCATAAGGTAAATAAAAAGAAGTGTGAACTTTTGTATGTGCCGTTTGCATTTCCACATTATTACATCCCGCAGAACTATATTACGTTGTATATACTCTATAATTTAGTGAAAGCGAGCAGCGCAGGGCAAGAGAAACGTGCGCTTGTGCTCCAATAATTAATGCCAGCAGCCTCTGCTATTGAGAGGTGTTCCAGGTGGAATAACTTACACCATGTAAATAATTACACTGCAGAGCCAATATATTCAAAACCTGTGCTAAAGACAGAAGAGAGGGAGAAATGAGCGTAAAACACATTCGTAGCATTAGCAAAGGAACAGTTGGGGAGAGGAAGGGAAAAGAAGGGAACAGGGCCTTTTGAAAAGAACAAGGGGATAAACCAACCATAACAGGAATCTTTTGGAATGTAATAGAATCCTGTAAAGCAGCAGCAGCAGCATATATTTTAACAGATCATGTAGCAAATGAATGATAACTGAAGGTATTTTTTTAAAAAAACACAAATTCAGGATTACTCTGAATGCTAAGGGGGAGGGGATTGATAAGTACCTCCATAGCTTGCCCCAGTGATAATGCTCACATTTGCAAATAGACACCTATGTGGACCAGACTAATTTTTATGTTTTTTAATGTTGCTGGACTGCAACTCCCCGCCTCCCATACCACTGGTTATATTGATTATGGCTGATAGGAACGGCAGTCTAACAACCTCTCAAGGGCTACACTTTGTCCGCACCTGATCTGTACAGTAATAGAGCAGAACAGCCATCAGCACTGTGGAGCTTGACAATATTTCTTGTTGAATTACACCTCTTGCAGCACTCCAACTAGCATGGTCAGTGGCCATCTGGCTGGGGGATTCTGGGAGTGGTGGTCCCAACAAACAACTTTTTCAAGCCCGGCATAGCTCAGCATTCTCTCTCTCTGCTATGTGCTAGCTATTGCACAAAGCCATTAAATACAAGGAACTTGGGTTATCTTCTTTGCAAAGCACGATATTGTTACTTTTTCTGGACAAGAGGCTCTCAGAATACAGGATTAGGCATTTTGGAAGCTGAAAGCCCAGCACCAGATGCATCCTCTCATATTCTGCCATGACAACCTTGGGTTGTCCCAAGTGGCCCTACTCAGCTGCTGGGAATGCTCTGGGCTTTGTTTTCTGTAGTGAGTGAATGTGATCTGGGAAAAAAGGAACTGCCTGTAGTTCTGTTTTCATAGACAGATCACCACCTGGTGGGGTTTGGGCTTGCTGGAACCTCTGTGGTATGGGGGAACCCCTTAAAATTGTCCACCCCAGGAAACTGGTATTTATAATAATAGTAGTAGCAGTAATGAACTCTTCAGTATGAGCCAACGCAGTATATCCTTCGTCTTGCTGACGACTCTTTGAGAGCTTCTTGGTTGCTTCTGATTTGAGGGATTTAAAACCAGCATGGAAGCAGCTAATACATGCACAGCCCACTCTGAGAGCTGTTAATTTATTTGTAGCTGTCACCAGGCTTAATAAATGCTGACTCTTTGAGCTTGGATGAGTCTGGGAGGTGGATGGGTGGGAGGAAGGAGTCTTTTCCTTACCCGTGAGCTTGAAGCTTCCCATCCCTCTCATTTAAGCAAGCATTTGTCACGCAAGGTCAGGGGAAAGATATTGCTTGAGCAGGTGGAGAACTCACTCAAAAACCATGTCTGGATTGATGCGAAGAGCTCAGGTCATGATCCCATTCACTGTCAGCAAATAAAGTTCTACCAACACATTTTAAACATTTTCTACAAAGCAGAGATGGGAAAAGGGGGTGGTGGTGGTCTATGTTTCCCAGAATTCCCCAGACCTCATAATTGAGGCATTCTGGGATTTGTAGTCTTAAAAAATGGTTTTTGAGGTGGATAAAAATAATTTTTGTGGTCCTCTGCCTTCCATGGTGAGGGCAAGTCAAACACACCAACCGGCATGCTGATTATTTAGTGTCATAACAGGCATTCAATAAGTTTTATTGCCATCCAGCAAATTCTGTTGGACACACAGATGAATCCCACCCCTGTACTTGCACCCCTTTTATAGCAAGATGCGAGTAGTACTGAATCAGGACTGGTTACTGTGAGTCCTTTCAAGATGGGGATCTTGAAGAAGTCAGGTAGTATTGGCACAGGCTCACTCTGGACTAACTAACAGGTAACTGAGTTAACCAGATAAAGTTTGGAGTCTGGGGTTAACAGCCTAACTTAGTTGGTCACATTAGGTTGTTAACATTAGACTGCCAAGTTCTCTGAACACCATGAGGATCCACTTCTCACCTCTGAGCATTTGAGCAAGGCCTAAATTTTGCTTTGGGTCAGAGCTCACTGACTCCAGTTCTGGGCACCACAGTTGAAGAAGAACTTTTACAGGCTGGACTGTGTGCAGAGACGGGCAACCAAGATGGTCTGGAAACCAAGCCTTACGAGGAATGACTTAGGCAGCTGTTTGTATTAGGCAGGAAGAAGGAAGACAGAGAGGAGACACGATCGCAGTCTTCAAATATGTTAAGGGATGTCATGTCGCACATGAGGCGAGCTTGTTTTCTGCTGCTCTGGAGACGAGAACACAAACCAATGGCTTCAAGTTACAAGAAAAGGGATTCCACCTAAACCTTTCGAAGAACTCCTTTACTGTAAGAGGTGTTTGATAATAGAAGAGATTTCCTTGGATGGTAGATTCTCCTTCTTTGGAAGTTTTTAAACAGAAGTTGGAGGGCCATCCTTTGGGAGTAGTTTAGTTACGTATTCCTGCATCGTAGCGCATTGGACTACATTGCCTTTGTAGTCTTTTCCAACTTTCAAGTTTACTTCTGTTTTAGAAAGTTTTTTTTTAAATGAAACAGCGCAGAAGGTCCCTGTAACCTGTTTAAAGGGTGTATTAATGCTCCTGGAGTCTTTCAGAAGAGCCAATTCAACTTTTTTAAAATCAAGAAAGGGCAATCTAGGGGGGTTAAGGATAACAAAACAACCCCAGAAGATAGCGGGTCACATTTTGCCCGTTCCTGGATTATAAGGACTAAATAAATCTCTCTTCATCCCAGCTCAGTGATGGCTGATGGACTTGTTTTCACCAGCTCTTCATCAGGAATCAAGAGATCATGCTGATAGGTGACTGCACAAAGCAGTTGCAATAACAATTGTGAAACTTCTCAATATGAGATTGTTTTTTCTGGGCAGTCTATGTCTAAATTCTGAAACACGTCCTGAAAAACAGTATGCGATCAATCTCAAGATCAAAGCTGGTTTAGCAATTGAAAAATAATAGCAAACATGCAAAGAGTCTTTACCTTTAAGAAATCCTTTGATGAAAGCTCCAAAAATACACATTTCCTTAATAAGCCATTTTCAGCTTTCAGAAGTGTCTATTCTGCAATACAAAAGCCAGTCTAAATTTAACCTGGCACAAAATGGTTATGTGTACGTACCCTCCCACAAACACATGGAATGCAAACGTTTTTCATACATTTGACAGCACCAGCTGCAGAACTGCCATGGAGTTAGAAAATCAGTTATCTGTAGTCCTGCTCACGTACTGATATGTTTTGAAATAAATGCATGGGAGAGAGGGGTGAGATCCTCTTAGTTTCCCTTTCCCCAAAGTTCATTCTCCTTGTGGCAGTACTAATTCCCACGCTCTTGGGACGGCAAATCCACTCCAGG
Organism: Ctenosaura bakeri; assembly: GCA_948474755.1. Classification (NCBI taxonomy): domain Eukaryota; kingdom Metazoa; phylum Chordata; class Lepidosauria; order Squamata; family Iguanidae; genus Ctenosaura; species Ctenosaura bakeri. The sequence goes on from CAOLHI010000796.1 coordinate 89,345, forward strand.
TTTTAGCCTGTCTAGAGGAGCTTTCCAAGGTGCTGAACTCATTTTCGGGACAGAATTCGACACAGATTAAAAAGCCAGAATGGATTCACCACCACACTTCGATGGACGGCACCAAGTGCCACTACTTTGCAGTACCTTCAAGTCACCTGTTGAGGAGGAGCAGAAACAGAGAGGAAGGCTGTGTAAAGCACCTTGAATTCCTTGGAGGAGAGAAGAGAGATAAAACTAACCAATGTGTGTATGGGCCTTCGAATCACCTGTCCACTTATGAATTCCATAGGGTTTTCTTAGGCAAGGAATACCCAGAGATGGATTGCCAGTTCCTTCCTCTGAAATATAACCTACAGCACCTGGGATTCGTTGGCGGTCTCCCATCTAAGTACTAACCAGGGCTGACCCTGTTTAGCTTCCAAGATCAGACAGGATCTATTGCCTTTAGAGTATTTAGGCCATTCTGAAATGGGGCCACCAAGAAAAACAAACAGGAAGGCTCTCAAGCCTTAGAAATCTGATATGATGCGCAGAGTCATTGTGTAAAGGACAAGCCTCAAAAATGGTGATCAAGGAAGCATGAGCACTGACTATAACAGACTAGAATGACACGCAACCTGAACTTTGGTTCAAAATTGAAGGCTGCAATTGGTGTGGGGCAGGGACAAATAGCCCTCTCTAACTGTCAGGGCTCTCTCTCTGTTCTGGAAACCTATCATTATTGTGTCTGACTTTGTGGGAGATTGGGATGAAGAGAGTATAATAGAACAATTTGTCATCTTTCCTTCTAATACCTAAGCTTACCACCTCAGCACTGACAACAATAAAATAAAATAAGAACAAAGAAAGAAAAAACTAGAGAAACAAGAAGGAGCTGCCAACATGCTGTGGTGCAGATCGAGGTTTGCATAATTACAACCCTCTCCCAGCTACAAATAAAATAACAAATCCCCCTACCCCTGCCCGAAACCAGGAAAGATGTGGGTTACACATGCATGGACATGGTCAGTAGTCTCTCTTAGCCATGGGATGCTCAGCGTCCAGTGGGGGGGGAAAAAAGGAAAAATGAGAGGGTGAGAGTTCATTGACTTGCTTGAGCTTCTATTAAGTTTGTAGGATCCTGAGCGAAGGCAAGGTGGGCTGTGGTGGGAGAAAGGGAAAGCAGGGCCATCATCCACACTCCTGAGAAGATATCTTCGGACGCTTTGTTTTGTGCCCAAGTTTTCTGGGTCTCCTTTTTCCTCTCTATGGCTTCCCCCCCTCCTTTTGTGCTCTGTCTTTTCACACTGTATGCCTAAGAGGCGGGACGACTTTTTCATACAGATAGAGAGGAGCCCTTTCAGCAGTTGAATGGGACATAAATTCTGCTAAAGAAGAGAATTAAATAGTGGAGAAATGGGAGCGCTCCTTCTATGAAATAAGGAGAAAGAGGCAGTGTTTTTTTGTTTTTGTTTTTTGACAGGCTTGATTTTTTTTGTTTTCCTTTTTGGAATAATATCTTTGATCTCGTACCACTTTCAATATCCTGTGTACTTTCTGGGCTGAATTAATGCCTCCCGTTTCTCTCTATCTATAATAACTTGTAGGGCGATGGACGGCTTGCTCGTAACACGCCGTGGGGGGGGGTTGCAGGGGAACGTGCTACTCCGAAAGGCTTCGTGGGACCTGACAGTTGCTTCCTGTGTGGCATTCGCTTAAAATGATGTTGACACAGCGTGAGAGTTGTGTATGTTAACAGTCTTCCGGAGTGGTTTCAAGCAGGCCCGCCGTTCTATGACAGCTCAGGTCTCCCTCGACGCTATAGAAAGCCTCATCAACATGATTAATCAGAGATCCGTGGCTCATGCTGGGCAGCTTCTGCTCGAACAATTCCACCAGAGCCGCTTGCCCGAGTATAGAGCATTTACGCAGGGAAGGGAAGGGTTTTGTGGTATTGATCTAATTGTATTCAGGCTAGAAATAGACATTTCATAGAACCATTTCCCTCTGATGCAAATGGCACTTAACTGTTGCTTTGTTGTTGTTGTGTGCTCTCAAGTTGTTTCTGACTTACGGCAACTGTAAGGTGAACCTATTGTGGGTTTTTCTGGGCTGAGAGTGTGTGAGCGCCCAAGGTCAATCAGTGGGTTTCCATGGCCGAGCGAGGAACTGAACCCTGGAATCAAACATTAGAAGGGACTTCTTGATGGTCAGAGTAGTTCAGCAGCAGAATTAATCATCTAGAGAGGTTGTCGGGTCTCCCTCTCTGGACGTCTTCAAAAAGAGACTGGATAGCTACTTGCTTGGGATGCTCTAGCTGGATTTCCAGCATTGAGCAGGACACTGGGCTCAATGGTCTATGAAGCCCCTTCCAACTCTACTGTTCTATGATTATATATGGGATTTCATATGGGCAGGCATAGCTGTTGATAAATCTTGCTAAGAAAACCCCATAATACATTCACCTTGGGGTCACCATGAGTCCAGAACAACTTGAAGGCTTTTCCATGTCCAAGAGGAATCTAGAATATGGAAGGCTGATGTTCCAAAACCAGCAATTGCAGATGAGAACAAATAATGCTGGAAGTAATACTGGAATTCATACCCTACTGTGTTCGTAATATCAATAACAGTAAGGCATTATTAGAAATCTCAAAAAAGAAATGTAAATAAATGCTGAAGAGACAGTAGCTCCAGAGAAAGAGGATGAAGTCATGTGGACACACTTTGAATGAGGAGGTAAGGATTGGAAACCAGATTTTTGGAATTTACCTCACCCCAGATGGAACTTCTGCATATTTCTTTTTCCAGTTTTAGGGTACAGATGGATAGAGATTCCAGGGACTAATGCAACAGGTCCAGAGAATTAACGGTTCTGGCATGTGACAATGACAGTCGGTGCCGCTATCTTTGGTTCATGAGCTGAGATTTCTAAGAAACTACAGCAAACATTAGGGTTTTCCTGCTATCTTGTGATAAAAATAACTTTTCTCAAATCTCAAGAGGATCCTTGAGGGAGCTTGATAAAAGATAGGGAAAAAGTTCTAAAAGTTTCTCAAAAGTGTCCACTTGTGAAGGAGCAAAATGCATCAGCTCCAAAACCCATCATTCTGTAAATGAGCAATAAATTTGTTTTGCCCAGCACTTCTCTTCTCTTTCTTGCTGATTTGGTGATGTCCTCTCCACTGCCCCCCTGTAAGGTTTGCAACAACCAAGTCCCAGGTGTCTACTCTGCTTCTAGAAGTGGTCTGAACTTTGGATTCTTTTCCAAACACCTGATGGACCTTCAGGGCATACATTCTGGAAGAAAATGGGGAGGATCTGCCTAAACTGAACAACCTCTCAGCTGTCAAAACCATTTTGAACTCAAGAGCTTTCTCCCCCATTGACCTGCGTATTTCCTCTACCATTCTGCCCTTGAAGCCCTGGCAGGGCAATGCATTTTGATGGCATGCTCATTAATTCTTGTTGCCTGCAGATATTCTGAGCACTTTTTCTCTTTTCAGCAGTTGGCACCACGAGCTCATCTTTGTTTTTCAAACGATTACTCCGAGCAAAAGGTGCAGATACCTGATAACGCTCAGCGGAAGCTAGTTTAAGATGCACCCGGCACTGCAGCTTTTCTGGAGGATTATCTTAGTTGGGGAAGAAATGTCTGTCAGATGCTGGTGCAGAACAGCCATGACAGCAAGTAGTTTGCCTGTCTGGTCCTAATAAAAATGATCATGGGTAGGCTTTGTTCTGGAAATTGCTCAAGCATTTGACAGTCTGCACTTCAACAAGAAGGGACTTAGTGCTGTAAACCGTTCGATTGGCTTCTCTGTACCTGTGGATGTGGGGAGAGAAGTTGGTCCCCGTACACCCTCACTTTTGAGAACAACCTTTCAAATGATGCCTTTTTGTCTGAGCTCAAAGAGGAATCGTTGCCCACAGCACACACATTCTGTTGTTATTCACCTCCAAGCTGACCCTGACTTATGTCAAGCCTATTTTAGGGGGGTTTTTTGGCAAGAATTATTCTGAGTAAATTTACCATTGCCTTTCCCTGAGGCTGAGAGACTGTGATTTTCCCAAGGTCATCCAGTGAGTTTCCATGTTTGAGCATGGATGGATAGACTCAATCAAGGAAGACACAATTGCCGAATTTTCAAGAACCTGAGCAGGGTGGATGAGGACAGGGAAACCTGGAAATCTCACATCCATAGGGTCATCCCAAATCAAAGTCGACTTGACGGCAGTGAACAACAAGAGTTGGTAAATATACGGGAAATATATCATGTTATCCTTCTGTTTTATACTTAATCAAATAAATATGGTTTATGTTCCATCAATATATGGTAAATAGATCATGTTATTCTGATATTTTATCCTGAAGCAAATAAATATATTTTATGTTCTATCCATCTAAGTAGCCTGAAGGTTCCCTTGGTGGTGATGAAATGCCTTGTGCTACCATTATACTGCAGTAAATTTGTGATTACTAATTAAAATACGTTGGCATTTATAAAGGAGCCAGAGTCAGATAGTAGAAAAATAGAAGAGCTGGAGTCAGAAGATTTTGGGACTGACTCCTCAGCCCCAGCTGAAATTAGTATGTAAACACACACATGTCCATATGATTTCTTAACTGGGTCTTTAGCATTTTTAATCCTCATTTGGATGGAGTGGCATATATTTGGTATCATTAATATTACACTGAAAATCTTCTTAACTCCCACACACAAAAAATCACAATGGTCAAAGCAGTGCTGTTCTTTAGACAAAATAAATAGATTTTAATATATTATTCTGTATTTCTGGCCAAAAACCAGCCCCCCCATAGGCACTCCTTTTTCTGGGGGATCCTTCCCTCCTGGTGACCCTAATCAGACTGCACCACCCTTTACCCCCTCCCTAGTTCTCCTCCTCCCCCACCAGCAGCTGCCTGCCCAGAAAAGGACAGATTGCAGCCCATTTTCTCAGCCCCACAAACTCTCTCCCATTGCCCCCATACATACCGAAGGAAGGAAATGGGTGTGAGGGGGAAGTATGATGACCTACCCTCTTTCCCTCTTCTTTCCCTGACCTGATTTGGACACGGGGTGCCCACTCTCTCCCCCATGCCTTGCCCCCATTTCTCCCACACTTTGATTGTTGCAATTTTTGCACTTTGGTGGGGGTCCTGTGCCCCTAACCCTAGCAAACGTGGAGGGCTGACGGTACGGTACGTTGTGCTCTTTGGTTAAAAGGTGGGTTAGGAATATATCAAGCGAATAAACAAAATGCACAGCAGACCTGTGTATACCCAAACATTTAAATAAGGGCTTGAGCTGAAAGTGTTTAGAAACACATTTCTCTCAGCAGCAGGGAAAATGAAAAAGAGACGGTTTACAGTTGAATCTTTTAAAATAATGCACTGGAGGACTAGCAGCATCTGATAGTGGATGGGAAACACGGCAGTAAAAATGGAGAGGCCCCAGCCCTGGAGTTTGAAGAGATTCTGGTGTGTAAAGCACTGTTTTTAAAGTCTTTTGGTTGGCTGGGTGATTTTTCAGTTTGTTTGCTTTCTCGAGGTTATTTACACTGAAAGGAGAGCTAAGTAAGCAATGAGAGTTCAGTTCATTAAAAGCATGGAGACAGATCATTTATACTTCCTGCAATAAAATTATTTTTTAAAAAAAAACCAGCAGCAGAGATCAGTTTCAAGAAAAAGATGTCTTTATCAACGTCTAAAGTGCATCTATAACACTGATGGCAAAGTAATGGGAAAGCAACCTCTCTCCTACCTGAACACTGGTGGATATAAATTATACTTTGTCGAGCATCCTGACCTGAGTTTAAAAGCTAAAGGGAACAGCAGCAGGAGGTTTGCTTTTAGAGCACAGTGGTGTCATGGTTACATTTCCAAGGGTAGGCATTCCTCATGATAGTCACTATGGTATGGTATGGTATGGTATGGTATGGTATGGTAGAATCCAAAATGCAGGGAATTATGATGATCCATATCAACAGATCAGTTCTTGCAGTTTTCATCTCCACCAGGCATTGGTATTTTGTAAAGCTATGGGCTCTTAATTGCCCATTCAAGACCAAGCCACTCCCCAAAAATTTACATCACAATAGAGATAGTGCTCAACAATATGGGAAAAATCCACAGACCTTCCCAGCTACTTTGAAGAATATTGCTAACCTCAGAGGGAGCTCTAAAGCCTGAGCAGAGAGGCTCATGCTGTCACCATCCCTGCTAACCAAAAAAGGTCCAGCGTTCTGATTGTATGTGATCTAGAACCATAAGATCATAGAATTGGAAGGTGCCCGGGTACTGTTGGACTAGAATCCACAGCATCTTAATCAAAAGGATGAGATTGAGGGATGATGGGAGCTGTATTCCATCAGTCTCTGCAAAAGGCTTCATTGCATTCAATTGCTTCATCGGACCAAAAATGTATTGTGAGAAAGGCAGCCACTAAAAATGCCATAGCAATCAGCAGCAACAGAATGTGTGGGCCACGTGTACATATGTACGAGACACTATGCAAAGAATTTATGTGGCCCACAGGTGAGTAGACTCTGAATGTTTCCATTGCTTCTGAAAATGTGAAGTCCCTCAATAGGTTCCAGCGGCTGTATCAAAGACACTGCCCATTTACTGAGCTCTCTTCTTGGCTTCCAAGAATGGATTGCCTTCTAGAAGAACGTACTGTATTTGTTTCCAGCCAGACGGACCCTGTGCGTCTCGGCTTACCAGCAACCTGTCAATGTTGGCTGCTAATTTTACAATATTTATTTAAAGAATTTATGTATTGCCTCCTAGCCTACAAGGGCTCTTGAGATGATGAACAAATAAAAAGCAATTAAAACAATGCAACGGTAAAAACATTTTTAAAAATACATTTAAAAATACTCCTGAAAGCACTTAAAGCCAATCCTGCAATCCAGTTCAAGCTTCTGCCCGAACCCATGGAGCTCCATTAGCTTTCGCTTTGATCTGGCGCTTCCGATTGGCCAGAAATGAAATGCTTGGTTAGCATAAGTCAGAGTAATTCTGGAGTTCACGGGGAAAATATAGCCCTTCATTAGCTCTACAATGTGAAGAAAATGAATTATAAACTATCTGTATAATTCATGGCTTGCCTCTGGTTAATTTGATGAGGTGATGCATGAAGTTCAATTCCCCTTTCTGTTTGCTGCTAAACAAACTGTTTACCACTGTAGAGCTCAAATGGAAAGCCATAAACAACCATTATAATTTGGCTCTTAGTAGTGATCCTGGTCTTAGGAAAACATCAAGAACCTTTCTAAAGCCATTTCCACACTATACCATTATAGTGCTATTATTCTGCTTTCAGCCTCCTGTGGAATTCTGGGGTTTGTAGTTTCCTGAGGCCAAAGAGCTCTCTGGCTGAGAATTCTCAATGGCCCTCCCTATACTGCTCCTACGCTGCTACATTGCTAGTAAGCTTAAACGAGTTCAGACCCCTATTGAAACAACATGTTTCGGAAGCAGAGGGTTGGATTAGATGGCCTTTCAAGTCCTTTCCAACTCTGTGATGTTATGATCATTGATCTTTGGTCAATATTGGCCGCGTTTAGTTATGAAGAGCTCCCTGCCCTCTTTAATGGGGTTTACTGCCAACAAAGTTGTCAGTAAACTAGCTGTACTTTTTCTAGCACTGATGAGGGAAGACAGATGAAGGCTAGAATCCTGTTATAGTGTGTTGGCCTATTTCAAGTCAGGAAACAGCAGAACGAATCTGATGTGTCCCAGTTTGGCTCACCTATATGCTTCATTTAAATTGGATACACTTCCCTAATGAGGCTCGGAGGTCATGGGAACAGATGCAAGCGACTGTGGGAAATGGTTCATCTCTCCTAAACTACTTTGCTTTTAACTCACCAAGTTCTTCACTGTCTAGTACACAGAATCAGAGACCATTTCCACATTACGCTGTTATTCCACTTTCAACCTCCTATGGAATCCTGGGGTTTGCAGTTTAGGGAGGGGCATTTGGAATTCTCAGCCAGAGAGCTCTTTGGCCTCAGGAAACGACAAACCCCAGAATTCCTCAGGAGGTTGAAAGTGGAATAAGAGCCCTAGAACAGTGTAGTGCGGAAATGGCCCTAGTTTCCTCTAGCTTGAAACCAGTGATTGCGTAGTTGGAGAGGTTCTGAATCCTTTGTGTATGGTTCATTGGAATTATTTCTCCCTGTTTCCTCTCTGTAATATCTATACGGGATATACGGAATATAACTGTGTGCGTCACAAGGTTCCCAGAGCTTTGCCTCTCTAATATGCAAATTCCACTCTTTCTTTTGTGCAGGAAATAAAATAAAAGCATCTCCAAATCCTTCATCTATTTTCTTCCGAAATTTTCCTTATCACGTTACAAACCACTCAGAGTTTAATCAACTGGTGATTAAACATTCCGTCAGCGTTGGATGTAATTAGCTATGTCAAATAGAGCTAATAAGGCTGTTAATGGAACACTTCCTTGGGGTTTCAAGAGAGAAAGTGTTTTACGTGTATATAAAATAAATGCATGGCACTGGCATTCTCTGATTTCATGTTTGGGCTCCATAATGAGTTAGATTAAAGTTCTGCAGTTTGGCTGAGAGGTTAACTTTCGATTTCACTTGATGGGAAGTCCTTTCCCGCATTCCATTGAGAATGAGTCTTCCCCCTGGAATGTGTGGCTGATATTCCTGTTGAGTCAGCAGTGAACATTTGTGGCCCTCCAGATGTTGTTGGACTGCAACTCTCATCACTCCTATTACATCCTATTTGTTTTGCTGCCTTGGGAGGTCAAGTTCATCTTGTTTATTTCCCATTCTCTGTGCATTCATGTAGAGGCATCTAAGACTATGGGTAATTCTCCCTTGGCAAAACATTCCTGCCAAAGATGGCTGACACTGGTCTCCTATGCAGGCGTGTGTAATATCAACTTCATTTATCTCATCAGCTTTCCCCCATCTATCTCCAAATTTAAGAACAGCAGTCTTCTCAGAAAGGGTCAGCATCTGAGGCTTTCAGCCAAGTAGAATTTACTGGCATCCAAATCATTCATCTTGGCTGTGCCAGATACATTCTGAGGTACAACTGAAGGTAGTCCTGGGAGAATTTAAATTTTGTTCTTTCATGGGTGAAGCATTTGGCATTCTTTCCTGAGAGAGGACAAGGTTAAGAGGTTCAGCCTTTGAGTGTACACTTTGTAATAAGTTCTTAAGATACTTCAGCATTGATGAAATAATCTCCTATTCTTCTTAGAAAATACTCTTGAAGACTTAAAGGAATGTTTTGTGCTAACATAGAGAGAGTCTTTGGCTTGCCAAGGACAGCTTGAAGTTCAGCTGCCTTTTTTTTTTAATCGACGTGCTAATGTAAGAGTGATTGTTTCCATGTTGGTGCCAACAAGTTCCATGGGGTCAAGGCTAGCAGAGGGTGAATTATCTGTACTATTTGTCACTGGAGATACGAGGAACTCATTCTGGAAAACTACTTACAGAGATTTAAAAAAAAAAAAAGGAGATAAGCATGAGCATTCTTATTAGCACCAGGAGAATTGTTGGCTGGTCAAAGGACAAACGAATTCTCTCATCCCAAAACATGTTCCTGGAAGATTTTCAACCTTACCTAAATCAACGAGGCAAGACTCCAAGTCTTGGGACAGTCTGTGTATCAAAGCTCTTCTGGATACCCAGTGACCTCCATTCGAGTGGTTATTTTCAGTTTAATACACCGCTGGGTTATTTTGCAACTGACACATAGGACCTGACATCCCATTACTCTGATCATGGCCTAAAAGAGCAGATTGAACTTTTGGTAGCTTCCGATGAGATGAGCTATAATGGCTTGCTGTACCAGTTTGCCACATATCCAAAGGAGATGGGAAGTTCAAGACCTTCTGGTTACACTGAGCTCGTTTAAATGAGTCCAGATAATTGCCGATGAGTTAGGTTGTTAGAAAACAGACACAACTGTTTTTCCTGTAAATAGTTTTCAAACAAGTAGCCATGGTAGTGTTTTGCAGCATAAGAAGGAGAGAAGGGGGGGGAAGAATGTCATAGCACCTTTAAGACTAACTGGCTTTTATTTTAGCATGAGCTTTCATGGATATAAACCCACTTCTTGAGATACAGTACAGGGTGCTATTAAAACCTCAGGTATAAAGCATATCTTGACAGTTGTGGGAGTGGGACAGAATGTAATGTGATCCAGAAAGAGACAAATCATGTTCCTTACCCTAAATTTTCCAAGGGCTAGGTACCGTGATCGTTCAGATTTTTATCAGTGGTCATTTAACATTGGGGTGCGAAAGCAGTAAATCTGCTTACCAAAAGTCAGTTCCCCTGAGTTCAAAACTCTCTCTGAGAAGATTCTTTTTGTTCTATGTGCAGTAGCAGGGACTCTTGCATGAATACATTTAATGTGCCATGAATCCATTGTCTTTGTTCGTACTTCTGCTAATGGATTGGAATTTGTGAATATAATTTACTTCTGCTGTTTCTCTTTCTAGTCCTCCTTTCTAATTTCCTTGTTCAAGGACTGCAGCTTGTCAATACCTTACTGTATGTCCAGGAAGGCTCAAATGTTCTGCAACTGGTTTTTTGGGTATTGTCATTTCCACTGTGACATTTATGTCCATTAATTCTTTTGCATTAATCCTGTTTGTCCAATGTAGAGCTTAGAAGACTACTGCTGGTATACAATGGCATTGGAAGAAGAGTAAGTAAAGGCACATCTGGACACACACACCAACATATATACACACAGAAATAAAGAAACAACATTTAAGCATACAAAGATACCTATGAATTAACATGTGAACTGAATAGTAACAAAGAAAAGAGAAAGAGAGAGAAATAAAGAAAATAGAAAGAAAAAAGAGAAAGAGAAAAAAAGAAAAAAATAGAAAGGAATCAGCTTCTCTTTTCCTTCTGTAGCTGAGATATTGAGATAACAGAGATATTACATAAAACCTTCCCACTCAATAAAATAAAGAACATGCCTAAGTGGGACGATTTCTGCTAGGAATAAATATCGTATGAGATAGCACCAACTGAGCTTCCTTAGGCAACAGGGTCAATCTAAGATGTTTTGTTGCTGGAGGCAAAGTACAAGATAGCACCCACTCCCATTCTATGAACAAAAACTGCCTGGACTAGCCGCTGAAGTTTCTTCAGTGCTAGAGATGGGCGAGCATCATCTATGCGGCATACAGTTCTTTCCTCCAATGCTGTGTCATGGTGTCCGAGCATCTGCTGCCCGAGGCAACTACCTTCCTCTCCCTAATGATAGGGCCGGTCCCATGAGCAAAGAATTCCACAGTTCGGGTGTACCCACAGGGAATGGACTTTCTGTTGTCCCTTCATTATGGCAGATGATGGTCAGTGACTGGTTCAAATCAACTGAATTGATATCATGCACCAAAGCTTTTTCTCACCCCCTCACTAAAGAAAGAGGACCTGCTTATAATTTCTTTGGCTACAGGCTGAGCGCATAGTTCTGGTTGCCTTGGAGAACCATAAAGGTGCGGTGGTTGATAAGTGAGGGGCCGTCATTGCTTTCAAGATTAGCCCTGATGCTCTTTATCCCTTCTTGGCTCATCCGTTCGGCTTCCATGTTTGCAAAGAATCAGCATGCTACAGAAAGACACGCACTTATCACAAATGAAATGTTCAAGTCAAACTGTTCTAGGAGCCTCTTACCAGGCAGAGAAGTAAGGAGTGAGAGAAAAGATTAATCAAAGCTTCTGGTCTACAGAAGTTGCACAAAGCTGAAGTCTTGCAATAATAAACAGGACGCCATGCAGCCAAATGGGAAAGGACCTTCTCAGTGAAGGAAACAGGCTTTCCTAACACATTGGCCAGAGAGGAGATTTATGGGACACTTGATGTCATCAGGCTAGCAGCTGGCTGTTGCAAATGGAATCCATCACTTGAGAAGAGGTCTATAAATCAGGAGAAAGAGAGGATGGTATTAAACACTGCAAGCTGGCTGCCTCTCCTCCAGAACAGTGTGTCCAGGCTTGGTTACATTTACAGAAAAGAATTGTCTAATAACCTTTGGGGAAGGTCACAGAAGACTTGGAAGCATTTCCAAATGGATAGTCTGGTTATGAAAGTTGTCACAGCAAAAATGAGAAAGAGAGTAGTACACCAATGGTCCCCAAATTTGGAATCCCAAATGCTATTGGATTACAGGTTCAAGAACTCCTTGCCAGCATGCCCACTACTCAGAGATTTTGGGATTTGCAGTCCAACATCTCTTCATCCTGAAGAGAAGAAACTAGTGGGCTGCCATACGGTTCTGTCCTGAGCCCAGGGCTATTCAACATCTTTGTCCACAACTTGGATGATGGAATAGAGGAGAGGGTATGCTTAGCAAATTTGCAGATGACACCAAATTAGGAAGGGTAGGTAACACCCCAGAGAACAATTCTTTATCCATAATGCGCACAAAAACATTTGTGGCGACATTAGAAAATCTAAGATATATATTATACCTCTTGGCTGGTGTGGAGCACGCTGGGCTGCCGTTTGGACTTTCCTTCAACACTGGCAAGGAGATAGACTCTTCTACTGGACCTGAAAGTGGCAGACCAATTTAAAGAAGTGGAAGACTGGCAGCATTGTGCACACAGCGCTTGCTTCCAAGACAGGGGAAAAGCCTAGGGGCTAAGCAGAAACATCTCACGGGAGGTCGCAGGGTTGCCTAAGGCGACTGTCTCACTTTGTTGCCTTTGTCTATTGATAGGGCCAGCACTGTTTACAGTCTAATGTAAGGCATCTCCCGGAATCATGGTGCATGCTGTGGAAATGGGAGTTGCAGTAACGCATTCATAATCACGGTGGGTGGTGTGGAAGAAGAAGAGGGAAATCCATCTCATTTAACAAGTCAGATTATTAAGCTGAGTCCTCTCTGTCTCTCATGCCATGACACTGCTTTCTGAAGCACCTGACAGGTGAGAATATTGCACAACTAGACAGGTTATAATAATTAAGACATTATTACTGTTTGATTACATTGGGAGTTGGGGAACTGGCTTATGAGCCTCTGGTGTAGCTTCCACAGCATGTTGCAGCAAGAAATCGTATTAGGTGATCCTTGTGGCTTGATAAAACTTCACAGAGCAGTGGATCTCAGCCTTTGTTGCTGTTGTTGTTAAGTGCTGTCAAGTCAACTTTGACTTACGGCCACCCATAAGCCTCCAGGTCACCCTATCTTCCCGACTCAGGGCTGTGGCTGCCTTGATTCAGTCTATCCAACTATAATGCCTTCATCCTTTTTCCTGCTGTCCTCTACCTTACCAAACATTATTGTCTTTTCTAGGGATTCATGCCTTCTCATGATATGGCCAAAGTACGACAGCCTCAGTTTAGGCTTCTAGAAAGAGTTCAGGCTTGAATTTGTCTAGGACCCATTCATTCATTCATTCATTCATTCATTCATTCATTCATTCATCTTTTTAATAGTCCAAGGTATTCCTAGAACTCTCCTCCAGCACCCCATTTCAAATGAGCTGATTTTTTTTCCTACCAGCTTTCTTCATTGTCCAGCTTTCACAACCATACCTAGAAAACAGAAATATGATTCATGGACAGTCCTAACTATAATATGGAATGATATATTTTTACACCCAAGGAAGGAGACGGGTGAGAAAGAGGATGTATATGGGCACCACTGTGACCCACCCTCTTTCCTTCTCCTTTCCCTGATCTGGTTTGGACCCTGCTCTTCCCACCATGCCTCAGCCCCCTTCCTCTCCACACACATTTTGATATTTGTGGCTTTTTCATCTTTGCGGGGCTCCTGGGCCCTTAATCCTAGCAAATGTGGAGGGCCAACTGTAAATTGCATGAAAAAAAAATCCCGGTTCAGTTCTTGCCATTTCCAGTTCGAAAGAAAAGAAAGATCAAGGAGCTGAGGGGATGGAAGGACCTTTGCCTAAGATCCCCAGAGCTAGGGTGTAACTGTAGGACCTGTAACTCTGATCAGCCCTAGTCAGCATAGCTACCAAGAAGGGATGCTAGGAACTGCAGTCTAACAGGGCTTCACCTTGCAACACTTTCTGCAGAGCAACTACCAGTCAGAATAGACAATACTGACTTAAAATGGACAATTAGTACACTGTGGAGTAATGCAGCTTCCTATATTTGAGAGCCGGGTGCTCCTAACACTCCAAGCAGAATACTCTTTCTTTCTCTATCCATCGCCTGTGAAACCAGGGCTTCCGTTCCAACCAACAAATCACTTTCCCAAGGACTCAGGCATCTTCATTTCTTTTAAAAAAAACCCCAACACCACTGAGGTGGGGAAAGTAGAAAGCAAAACTCCACCAACAGATCCATATTGCGGTACTTGAGCACTGAAAAACAGTATCTAATTCACCATCCCCCTTTCGCACACCAAGAGGGAAGGTGAATACATAAAGAGAAAACCTATCAAAACCTCATTATCAAGAGATAACTCTTGATAATTAGGTTTTGACAAGTCTGATAGGCTGGCATGAAGGTATTTGCAACACTGTTTTAAGTGTTGTCTTCATAATAATGAAAGCAACGCTCGGAAATAAGGTGTTATGGAAACAGGGGTGTCTTAGGAGTTTGATCTTACCAAAATTCTGAGACAAACTGACTTGGATCCATAGTGTAAATGAGAACTTGGTGAACCACCAGCTTTCACGCTTCTCAAACATTCTGGCGCGGTTGTCTCCCGAGAAGTAAAACTCAACCAGAGAAGTTCAGCCAGAGAACTCGATGCAGAAGGAAAGTTAAGGGGACCCATTAAACTGTTTTAGATAGCAATCAAACTTTATATAGCCAAATTTGGAAGAGCAGCAATCAGAAGCAGAGGGAAAGAAAGGCTAGAGATGACAGAAACTTGTCTTACCTGTACAGATACTGCAGACAAGCGGAGAAGCTTCCTGTATTTATTATTTCCTGTTGAATAAACAGTAAATGTTTAATGGAGCGGGTACAAAAATAATTAAGAACCAAAAAGACTAATCTGTGATTAAATCTTACCTACTACTGCAGTGGGTGTCAAATACATAATTAATCATGACATAAAGCAATAGATGTTAATTACCTATCACCATGTTTTATTTGCTGCTCTGAGATTATCCCACCTAGTATAGTTTTACTGGGACAAAATCCTTGTTAAATGCAATATCCCCCCGGAGGAAAAGGTGATGAATAAGCAATTCCTTAAATGAACAGTGGTTTGATTACTTGAAAACGTTAATATTAATTAGGAGTGGATTATGCTTCTGTGGATAGTCCAGTACATATTGTTGAGGAGATATACTGAAGGTGTGACTAGGGTGGGGAAAAAATGGGTGAAGGCGTTGAACTTCCAATCACACCATACAACAAATAAAGTGTTGTCAACTGGCTAGAGGTAAGATGGTTTGACAATCCAGCAGTTTCACCACCTGGACCAAACCAGAGCAGAAGATGGTGGGATTGTTACTCCCCTTGCCTTGGAAACTATCCATTTGTTAGTGCAGGCTAAGATAACATTTGCCTTCTTTGCTGCAGTATCACACTGCTGGCTTGTGTTCAACTTATGGGCCGAACAGGGCTGAACTCTTGACAGCAGGTAGGTTTGATAGAAAGCTGGTTTGGTGGTGGGGTAGAGTGCCAGAAAGTGCAATCTTGGAAGAGGAGGATCTGTACATCAAAAGCAGAGCTAGAAAATTGACCCGTGCTGGCCTTAGCTTTCCGTGCTAAAAATAGCGTTTTCAGTCATTGGCATCTCCATTTGAAAGGTTCCAGGCTGCAGGGCTTCAAAAGACCTCTGCTGAGTTTTAGAGCAGTCGCTTTGAAAGCGTCCTAGCGTTCAAAAAGAACACTGGGATTCTGAGATGAAGTCAGTAAAAAGAAAACTGCTGGTAGATGTCTCCTTGTGTCAAGAACAAGTTGTCTGATGTTTTCATGTGTGATAACAATATGGCAGTTCTGAGGGGAAAAAGGATTGATCTACCTTCCTCATTGTTAGGTTTCTGTGCCCTAGTGAAAATATAAGAGACTTGGCCATTTACTCATACACTGGTAAATAGGAAGGTAATGATTTTAAGGAATAAGAGAGACCCAATGAGTATTATATTATGTTTGCTATTTCTGCAGTGCTATGAGGGCCATAATTCAGTGCTGAAGGACAATGTAGTATGCAAAAAAAATCAAAACCCTTCTCACATGTTCAATGCCTTGCAGCACCACCTAATTTTTAGGTTCTAAAAGGATCTCATACAGTTAGGCTGGGAAAAATCCCAAGTGTGGCTGTAGAGAGCTGCCACCTGTCAGAATAGATCAGATTGCGGCCCGATGGGCCAATGGTTTGCCTCATTACAAGACAATTTCCCATACCCATCCATGTTCTGCACATCATTCAACTGAAGACTGTAGTTGTACCTGTAATATTACATTTTTGACAGTGCCTTCAGTTTGTGGTTGGGATAAAGCCACTGGGGATCTGGCCCACGAATTTTTTCTGCTCTTATTTATGATCAGGGGTTGCAGATAAGAGGTTATTCAAAGTGTGGGAAGCTGTTGGAGGAGACTGAATTCTACTTTATTCCAGAATAAAACTGGTGCACTGAGCTTTATTCTCGAGTAGGCATGAATACAATTTAGCTATGGATTGTATGTTGGTGGGGGAGCAGATAACCAGTATTAAGAACTACGTCTCGCCTGTCACACTTTGCTTTTCCCCAGCCCTTTGCCACTCCTGTTGCTGAAATTTGGGTCCCAACAGATAGACACAATCATGAAGAATACGCCCCTGAATCTGCAAGACCTGAACAGGGTAGCTGAAGATAGAGTGACGTGGAAATCTCTCACTTATAGGGTGGCCATAAGTTGAAGTTGACTTGACGGCAGTTTACAGCAACAAATATAAAAGAGCCCTTCAAGATAATGCTGGATCAGTCAAAGATGCATCCAGTCCAATATCCCATCACCTACCATGGTCAATAAGAAGCATCTTAGGAGCCTCCAAGCAAGACCCAAAGGCAATCGCACCCCCTCCTACAGTCGTTGCTTATTATCAAATGGCATTGAGTTAGAGGCTGTGCTGTTTTTATCGCTTGCTGCTGATTTTGTCTTGTTTTCATTATGTGTGATTTTATTGCCACTGCTTTATTGTAATCTTGGATCTTAAGTTTGCAATCTACAAGTACACTGCGCAGAGAACTCTGATTATTGGATAGTATACGAGAGAGAGAGAGAGAGAGAAAGCAAACATGCGCGGCAAGAAACAAACAAGTAAGCTTTGCTAAGCCTCACTTCCTCCTGCATGGATTTATCCATTTCCCAGTTTAAAGCCATCTGTGACAGTGTGCCTGACTATACCTTGTGGCAGTGAATTATGTCAAATTTCCCATTATTTGAAGTACTTTGGGAGGATGTGTCCCAAATTGCCTGCCCATCAGTTTCATTAGAGACAAAGCCAAATTGACGTGGTTTGGGCACGGGAGTGGTTTCAAAAGTAGGGCTCCTATTATGTGCATTGTGAGCATAACATGGCATGAAATGAAATCATTGAATAAATAGATAATAATTTAAATGCAAAATACTTCCAACTTCAGTGAGGCTAACAGCTTGACACCTCCCCCCCAATTCTTACTCAATTTAGGTAATACACATATTGATGATAACAGAAACACTAGTGGATTTAGGAAATGATTGGAGAAGAAGAGGAAGAAAACTATACATTCAGCTCTTGACTATGAGCCAGCGAGGGGTTTGGTACAGTAGCACCAAGTGAATCAGTGATGGTCTGACCCAGATTAGAAGTGCTCACTTTCCAATATTATGAGAAATGGAGGAGGAAAAGATCTTTGTCGTCTACAGCAGGAAGGAAGAACCCCTTGCAGCATAGGGACTGAATTCCGTTTCAGAGAAGTATTCTAAATACCAGCCAATTGTCCCCATTCGGGAAGGACAGTCCCACTTCGTCCTCCGCTGTTCACTCTTTCAGATACTTTAAAAATGTTTCAGTTTCCCTTTCCTCCTCTTGCTTTTCCCTTTTATCCTCAGCTTGCTTCAGTTTGCTGCAAACCTGAGTTAAAAGTGCAAAACTGTTTTGTACTCAGTTAAACTGAACAAACTGCTGTGGCCTCTCCTAGCTTATTCATTAATAACTTTTGGAATCTTGACCACACACTGAGGTCGCTTGGCCACATGTCCGGGTTTTTGTCCATGAAATGTTGAGAGGTATGGTTCTAGTGATGGGTGGGGCCAAAGGGCAAAAAGACCACCTCATTTTAGCTTAAAGTTCTCATTAGCAGTAACAAACCCTTAGAAATAGGTGTTTTCAGCTTTTTAGAATGCACAAAAGCAGGCAAGCACTGAATGATGGTGTCACAGTTCACCCTTCCAATGTGTCTTTAGTTGGCTGTCTTCCTAAGCTGAAACACCACAAAATGGCTGCCCATGGGCCTCCCTGGCCTAGTTGCAGGCTGTCTTTAGTCTTGTTTCAAAGGGAAGGAGGGAAAGTTCCAAAAGCAACCTCACCAGTGGTTGGACCCACACAAGTGGAACTCTTGCTTTCATCTACCAGTAATCCTAACTGCTCCAGAATCTGTTGAGATAGAGCTGATGATCTTTCTCCCAAAGTTCCATAGGTAGAGATAACTCCCGCAGTAGCAACGGCAGCAGCAACTGGATGGAGGAGTGTTTGCTGTTGACTGTTCCTGAGGCTTCCTCGCTGGGCAGAAAGTGCCAGAAAGTTGCAGTCTGACAACATCTGGAGAGCTACCCATTGGAGCCCGTCTCTGTGTCCCTTTGTTTGTGTTTGAATGAACTCCTTAATGTTCTAACGATCAGAGCCTGAAACCAACCACTACTCCGAGAACTGGAAAGCACAAGACAGTATTCTTCATTCTTCTTGGAAAAAATGTATTCCTCGTTGTTCTTTGATTCTGATACTTCAGAATCAGCAAAAGAGCACTCCACTTAAGAGCCCCGTTGGAGGGAGAATGGCTTTCATAGATTTGATTGTCTGCGGCTGCCTGTGGGAGGGAACCAGGAGGGCTGCCTCCTTGTCTCCTTCTGTTAGCAATTGCAAACACTTGTATGCCGCCAGGCTTTTTAGAAGCTGAATGGGCTGGGCCTTTGATGATGCGCTGCGCTGTTTGATGGCTTGTATGGTCTTTTAATTAATTTTAATGTTTTTGATGTTGCAACTTCATAAATTGTTCAATTGCTTTTGAAATAACTTTTGCATTTATACTTTTATCAAAGTTTTGTATAGTTTTTGATTGGTATAGTTTTAAAATGTGTCCCATTATTGGGAGAAAGGCAGGATATAAATGAAGAAGAAGAGGAAGAAGTGGTGTTCGTATGTGGGTGAGAGAATGAATACTGGAGGTACTTGAAAAAGACGGGAGAGAAAGAAGGAAAAAACCCAGTGTGTCTTCACTAAAGGAACAGACAAAGGTTAAAGCCATGCAGTTTCAATGATTTCTGGTACAATGCTCATCTTACAGAGCTGTTGGGTTGAAGGAAAAATGCCTAGTAAGGGCACAAGGAAAGATTAAGCGCTCTGCGCCCATGAGGAATTAATGGTCAGTGCAAGTTCACAAGTACAGTGTGCGTACATTTATGTCAGGCTGTGATTCTAAGGCACACTCACTGTTCAAACCTACTTAAGATGAGCCCATAGTGGAGTCAAAGGTGTTCTGACTTAGTTGAGACCTGTTAGCATGAATAGGGGCAATGAGAAGAGTCAAGAAAGTGACCAAAAAGGTTTCCAAGAAGGAGAAATGAAAGCAAACGTGGTCCTTCAGAACCTGGTCCTTCACAGCTGCAGTGTCATAAGCCAGGGTCAGAACTCAGAATCTGAAGTTGAAGAAAGCCCTCCAGGGCCAGGACTCTGTGACAACTGACCTATCGGAGTTATAATCAGGTAAGGAAGCAGCACAGCCTCCCAGTCCACAGACCCAGGGTGAGGACGAGAGAGCAAAGCAGAGACAGCCAGTGAGGCTCCTTGCCAAAAAGCATGAGGAGCACTCTTAATCACTGGTAGCTGGCTGTAGCCATGTAAGAGCTGGTGATGGCTGTGTTTGCTGCTGGAAGCAACTGTCTGCTCCCAGCTCAAGTACCTGCTTATGGCTCACTTAGTTCTTGGACCTTGGAGTACCTGATTCTTGGACCCTCGCCTCGGCTGACAAGTCCTGCTTTATCTCAGATCCCAGATTGGCTTGACCACACTTCTGCCAAATGGACTTTCACAGGGAAGAATGCTTCTTAACGCTTTGTTGATTTATGGCCCTTGCCTTGGCCGTGATTTTCTCATGAACGAGGAGCTAATTGCCTCTTCTCCCACAGACTGTAGCTGGGCCAGGAGGCACAGCAAATTCCTAGGAGCTGGAAGTGAGATCATACCTGTTGCCTCCCCTCCACCATCTATGCTTTCAAATTTAATCACCAGCCTCATGCTGTCCAAGCATATATGGTCTACAACTGTGAAGCTCTTAGTGTTAGATAACAGCACAGGAAGAGCCCTGCTGGATAAGAGCCCTGCTGGGTATCTCAGGGCTCCCATGATCACTCTCTCTTGCTCATCTCACCTGGGAGAGATGTGTATTATAGGCCATAAGATGTGGAGGGCCCAAAGTTCTCCACCCCTTGGCTGCTATCTAGTGCATGTTCGTCAACAGCGGCTGACTAAAAGCCTCTAGAAAGTCTCTCTTTTGCTGTTCTTCCCTAGAAATATATTCAGAGACATTGTGACTCCCTTTAGCATTGCCCTGCTGCATACTTTCCTTCATGCAAAGCATAACTTGAAGATGGAGATAGCAGAAACACAGGCTCTAATTCCTCCCTGATACCTGGGACAACAAATTGACCATTTCCTTGGTAAATGTAGTTTCCAAGAGCTTCCTGTTGTTTCTACTGAGTACTCACGGCTTGGGAAAATACACACCCCAGGGTTTGTGTGGTTAGACTCATGGCTTATTTTTCCAGGCTCCAGATAAACTTTTCAGCGATATCATGCTCAAAATGGGGTGCAGCCAGCATTATGAACAAGAGCTGTCTCTATACCAAATCTGTGTGAACTTCAATGGTATCACTGTACCAAAGTTTTACATCACCAGAACTTGGCCTCAAGTAGTCAGTTACATCTATAATTCCAAGTCCCTGAAAATAGTTAATTGCCCTTATACTGATGGTGTTTGGAGTTATAATTAAAATAATTATAGTTATAGCAAAAACAACTAGATACCTTTAAAAGAAACTTTCTGAGCTCTAGTCTTCACTGGCCAAGAATTAATAACAATCCGCGATCAATAACACAATAACCGATGGTGTGAAGAAGTATTTATATTCCCAACAGTTTCCCAAAGCAAGCAAATTACCTGCCAGACCCTGTTAGATTTAAGCTTCGATACCATGTGGAGGTGTAAAACTGTTTTGATTAGACTTTTTGATTAATCTGCCGTGATATGATCCCCAGCGTTGTTGCATATTTTATCATGGAATTAAGGGACGTTCAAACTCCTTGTGTTTTACAGCATTCTCTGACCCCAAAGGGAGGAAAAAAAGCTAATTAAAAATGAAAATCTAGTTAGCCTCATAAAACCGTTGTAAATGAACTACCAGTGTTAATATCACAATGTCATCCACATGAGGTTCTTTTTAACAATCTATTACACTGAAATGCTCGGTGAGGGGGCGTGGAGCAAAATTATGCAACATGTGATGGGGACAGCGAAGAAGCAGTATAACACCAGGGCTGTTACTTATCGATTGTGAGAGCACCGCAAGACAATCATTTGGCAGTGTTTAGAAAGGACTGCTCTCTTTTGGCTATCCTACTTCGGCTTTTATATCTTGCCTATGAATAAATATTTCCAGAAGTCGCAGCACGCATATTAAATAGATTGTATCCCCACCCAAGGCAAACGGCATCACATACAAGTATATTTAGTCATAATGAAGAGCGGCGGCACACTGCATGGATTACATTGGAAAGCTCGCTTAAGAGACAGGGTGGGAACTGAGACACCCGCCAGATGTTGGGCTGTAACACCCAGCTGCCCCAAGTACCATGGTGAAGGATGCTGGGAGCTGCAGTCCAAAAACATCTGCAAGGTAGGACCATTCCCACCCCTGCTTGAGAGTTAGTAAGCTTATAGAAGAGTGTGGATATGCGTGTAGGAATGCATAGCTCAGAGGCCCATGCTGTTCAGAGGCCTTCTAGAATCCTTCAGGCAGGAGTCAAACAGGGCTGGTACACCTTTCTCGGATGAATTTACTCAAAAAGAGGTAAGGCAATAACCACTGGAATCTTTGCATTAAGGGACAGGCTGCAGTTCAGTGAGAGAATATGTACTTTGGCTGCGGGGAGCTCCAGGTAGAATTGGGAAACACCTCTGTCTGACAGCCCTATCACGCTACACTGGTAAAGTGCTGTAATTCTACC
Source organism: Ctenosaura bakeri (assembly GCA_948474755.1). Lineage (NCBI taxonomy): Eukaryota > Metazoa > Chordata > Lepidosauria > Squamata > Iguanidae > Ctenosaura > Ctenosaura bakeri. Next base: position 111,723 of record CAOLHI010000796.1, read on the forward strand.
TCATATTGTGGAATTCTGGAGTTTGTCGTTTCATGAGGCCCAAGAGCTCTCTGGCAGAGAATTCTAAATGCCCCTCCATAAACTGCAAACCCCAGGATTCCATAGGATGTTGCCATGGCAGTTAAGGCAGAATAATAGCGCTATAACAGTGCAGTGTGATAAGGCCTTGATAGTGTAAAGATTCACTGCAACAGCTCAGCTTCAACCAACTGCGTGAAGAGAATTAGGATACTGAAAGCATTCCACCTCACACTGGCCAAGCAGGTGTTTATGCAAAACCCTTGGGTGGGAGATGCGTGCTGCTCCTGATGGGAAATGTGAGGCGGTAGCAGATCTCTCTAGCAGACTAATCAAATTGGCAAGTCAGAAGCTGAACAACAACTAGTCTCATGCCCTCCCCCAGGGTCTAGCAGAGAAAGAAGCAGACTTAGTCTCTGTAAAACATACAAAGTTGTTTTACTTTCAGATTACTCATGCATAATCAAATAATGCTCTGATGGAGGCAAGAAAGCAGAGAAAAATGGCTTCCAGTTAGAGTGATACAAAAAAAGACAGAATGGTGTGAAAAGCAAACAGGAAATCACTATAATACAAACCAGCAATTAGAAGGTATACACATGCAAATATTGCTAAGCCTATCAACCCCTCATCATCTTCTCTCTTGCCTTATCCAGTAAAATGTCCTGGGCCAGACTCTTATTCATGGCACATTCCTAGGATGCTGTGGTTTCCATTTCATACATCTTCTGTACTGTGAACTCACAAATTAAGCTGTTTTAATTAACTATCCAATTTCTGTAGCAGAGGTTTTATGTATTGAACCATCAGCATCTATGGTGAGTTCCATCAGATTTATAACACAATAAAACAGAGGAATCAAGCTGTAAAGATATCTGGGTATTAATAAACAGATTGTATTTTTGTTTTAAATGCTTACCTCCATCATTAGGGGTTGACACACAAAGGACACTCTGGACTTTGAAAAGATGCTCATTTCTATGGGCAGTAAACATTGCCAATATTCACAGTGAATGCAATGGTCTTTCATAATGAAGCAGCAGGGACGCGAGAGCCTCTTGCTGGAGGTTCCTCGCACGATCCCCACATCCCAGCACCAAAAAAAGAAAAGAAAAAGTAAGCTGTGGAAAGGGCTATAAAAATTAACAACACATGGTCCAAAAAAGAGATGGAAACAAGTGTTTTGAACTTCATTTCAGTGTAGACAAGTGAAACCGTGGATGCTAGCCTCATGGATACAGGGGACATATTGTGTATGAAGGAAACAGGTCTAAGCTCCCTATTCTGTTCTACTGAAACCTCCACCCAAGTGAAACAAAAAGAGAACATTGTTATAGTTATCTTGACAATTAGAGTCAGATTAGGACCAGGTCTGTTCTAGAGGGCAACACGTTTCAACAACCACCTGGCCCAAGACCAGTCGAGGGCCACCATTGTCACAATGTTCCCATTTCCATTTGGCACAGATCATACAAATTGACAATTGTATATCCTGACTCTTGTGGGTCATGGTGGCCCATTGAAGATGCTGAAGCACACATCCATACTTAATCCCCACTTAGCCATGAAGTCTCCAAAATGACTTTGGTCCAGTCCCTATAGTGTACAGCCTGATTTACCTCCCAGTTTGGCGGTGGTATAGCTGGAAAGATGTGGGAAAGGGCAACCAAAAGGGATTGCAGTGCTAGAATTTATGAGGAATAGTCACAGTGTCTGAGACAGTTTAGATTAGAAATAAACAAAAAAGTGAGTAAGGAGCCGGGGCATGAGAGAGGTGTGTGCGAAGTAATGAATGCCACAAAGAAAGTAGACAGGGATTTATTTCTCTCTTACAATTTTATAGTCAGAAATTGTCTAATGAAGTCAAAAGGGGAACCAGTCTCAGGGAGCTTTACACGCTTCCTATCTCTTTCTTTTAAAAGTACCACGTGACATTATTTTTTGGAGAGGGAGGGAGAGGGGAGAGCGGAGAGAATATGACAGGCTTCATCTGGCTGAGAGCAATTTGAGGCTACAGCATGCCTTTAAAAATGCATCTCACACACAGCCTAGCCATAAACTGTGCAATGTTGCAGTGTGCCGATGGACTGATTTGCCTTTTGAAAGCCAGTAAATAAAGAAGAGGCAAGAGCTAATTGACAGATGATGGCAGCAATTATCCGGCTGCTCCGGCGGCCCTGCGAAGATCATAAACACTACCGGAGTCTAGATGTGGGGCAATGGTTTTGGAGTTTGATTTTCCAAGTATTCCACCTCTTCCCTTGTCGCTTCCCATCAGAGGTGGAACACAGCCAACGGCAACCGGAAGAGGGTTTTCATTATTTTAACTCCCCCATGTCCAAGTACTCTGCCAAACCCAACTGATCAGAGATGATGACAAAGTAAGTGTGTAAACTCTGGACGGGCATGCCTTGTCCTATTTCTGTCAGCTCGCTGAATTAAAAAGCAACCCACAATTGCCTGATTTCAGTTTTAGATGGTAAAAGCCCATTGAGATGTTAAGTTAATTGTATGAATGCAGTTAATTTCACCCCAAGCCCACAACATACACAAGCCGGCTTCAGGACAGGGTCATCTTTGCTCCCATAGCAGGAAGATGCTGGTATGCAGGGAGGCAATGGGACAGTTGTGCCATAATGCCAAGATGCAAGAGCAGGGCTCAGGCAGTTTTAAGAGCCCACTCTGCCCTGAAGGCCTCTTTATCATCTACTGCTGGGAAGATAACACAAAGAAGAAGAAAGCCAGGTATGCCACCTTGAACTAATTGGAGGAAAGACACGATATAAATATGATGGATGGTTGGATAGATAGGTAGGTAGGTAGGTAGATAGATAGATGGATATGCAGACTCTCCACAGCAACTCTCTCCTCCTGAATTGGCTGTATTCCAGCCACAGAAAAGAAGCTTACCAAACATTCCACCCAGTCCAACTCCATTGACTTTTAAGAAAATAGTTTGCTTTTGGAAGTCCACAAAAAATAAAAAAATAAATGGAAAGGAAAAGGCTGGAAGGGCTGTGGCATTAAATTGCAAGCTGGCATTTATCTCAGGTGGAACTTAAGAAGTGCTTTCATGGCAAGAGCTTCTGATTCCCTCAAGTTCGCCTGAAGAAAGAGACTCTCTACCAAATTAGGATGAACAATACAAATCCGAGGGAGATTGCTTTGCATTCAGTTGCAAACCTGAATCAAGCCCTCTGGTTTCTGAACTCTACCTTGATTCCAACTCCTGTAATAATCACTGATGACAGAGAGTCGAGTTGTGCAACGAGGTGTACATTGGGAGCAGGGGCTGACAGCTGGCACAGTATCAGTTTTGTGGCCTCTCCAGACAAAAAGAGAAATGGGTCTCTGACAAGACTAGAAGAAGGTGCGTGCCCAAGGGCACTGCAATTTGTAACAATCAGTTTCTCTTTTGCTTTGCTTTTCCCAGTGTCAGTCAAAATGGCAAAGAAGAGCTACATGAAAATAACAGCAGGAGTGGGAAATCAGACCTATGTAATTTTTCCCCTCCGCTTCCCCTCTTCCCAGTGGCACAGAAATTATATTGCCTTGTTGGGTGGACCAAAACCCATCTAGTCTATTATTTGTCTCTAACCCAGAGGTGATATCCTTGGTCCTTCACCTCTATTATTCAGACAAGACTAGTGTGACAGTACTCCAGATGAGGCCTGGCCAGCACAGAATATAGGGGGACTACTACTTCCCTGGATTTGGAAACTATGCTTCTATTAACACGGGGTGAAATATTATTTGGCACAACATCATGCTGCTGGGTCACTTTCAACCCATGATCAACAATAATTCCTGGATCTTTTTCACATGTAGTACTTCTGGGTCATGTATCCCCCATCCTAGACCTGTACATTTGGGTTTTGTGTCCTAAATGTAGAATGGGGATCAAGTGTAGGATTGCCAATCTCCATGTTCCTTCTGCTTTCTTTTGGAAGAGTAAGTTATCTACAAGGTGAAGAGAAGACTGAGGGGTGACATGACTGCACACTTGAAATAGCTAAAAGGCTAGAGGAAGGTGCAGGCTTGTTCTCTGCTACTGTAGAGGGAAGGACCAGGGCTAATGGTTTTAAAAATTACAAGACTGTAGATTTTGATGGAACATGAGTCATTCCATCAGCGTGCACCAGAGGGATAGTGGGGAGGCTTCAGAGAAGACAAGGATTCCACAAAGCGGTTGGGTAGCAGGAAATGCCGCTCAGGTGCTTCCTTTGGCTCTGCGGCACCTGGGATGAAAAAAAAGCAGTAGATCCATTTTTGGGCTCACTAGAATCTGAGGATAGGGAGGAATATTCTAAAATGGTTTTGATGCCCAATTAAATTAGCAAGAGACATCAAGTGTGCTGGATAATGGCTGCCAATGTTAGTAGCCTTTAAAATATTGTTTTCCTCCTGGAAACCTCAATTTCCTGGTTAATTATGGCTGAGAGCTCCTGTGTAGATTGATTCTGAACCTCTGTTTATTTTCTGCTAAAAGGATTCACAAAGTGATGATCCATTAAACCAGGCAGAGAAACAAGAAGGTACATTTTTATTTTAAAAATGTACAAATTCATTGGATTAAATAAGCCTTCTGCTCTGCCACCCCCGCCCCTAAACGTTTGCTCCTATCTGTTGTCTGCTTTCTTTCTCCCTCTCCTTGATCTTACCTAAACATAATTTATAGTTTAATTAAGCTAGGAAGGCTGGCGTATGAGAATGTTATGATGGGAGGCGTCATGCTGGAAAGCAAAACCAATCAAGTAATGGCTTGGGAGCACACTGTTCCCAGAGAAGGGGTGGTATTTGTGAAGATTTCTTACTACCAAAACTTCTTGGCTATTAAGTGTCACCTGACTGACAACACACTTGTTTTTTGATGTCATGCAATTTGAGGGCTTCCTGGTATTTCCATGTAGAAATGTTTTTGTTAGTCAAGTTTACAGTTGAGTTCACTGATATGCTGCTTTCCTGTAACTGTGGTTCACAATGAACAAGAAACTTATGAGAGTGCAGCAAAGTCACTTTCTGGATTGAAAGTCTCATAATCCCGCAGCCATTAGGAACCATTGTGGCCAGGGTTTCTGGGAGTGCAAAAAGTAACTTTGCAAAGCTTTGGTCAAAATGGATAACATGGGGGAAGTGGCTTACTGATCATTAATTTTACTGAAGGCAGCATGAAATGTTTAATTGTGAATGCTTTCCATTTGAAAGGGTTTGGAACAGGGGGAGAGCTGAGTTCTTCAATTTTCCCCTTAGGTTCTTCAAACCTTCTGCAATATGTGGCTATTTTGCAAGTGTTTGCTCATATTTGCAATTTAAATTACCAGCCTCAATGACACTTTTGGGTTTTCTTTCATGGAAACCAAAGTTGTACATTCAGTGAGACTCTCCTATATGTTGGTTCCACTGAAGACAACTAAACTTAGGCTGTCATACTTTGGCAATATCAACAATAATGCTTGGGAAGCAAAAAGGCAGTAGGAAAAGAGGATGACAGCATTATGAATATGGATAGACTCAATGATCTCTTTCTAGAAGCCTAAACTGAAGCTGTCATACTTTGGCCATATCATGAGAAGGCATGAACCACTAGAAAAAACAATAATGTTTGGTAAGGTAGAGGACAGCAGGAAAAAAGGATGAAGGCATTACAGTTGGATAGACTGAATCAAGGCAGCCACAGCCCTGAGTCGGGAAGATCTAAGCAAAGCGGTTGAGGACAGGGTGACCTGGAGGCTTATGGGTGGCCGTAAGTCAAAGTTGACTTGACAGCACTTAACAACAACAGCAACAAAGGCTGAGATCCACTGCTCTGTGAAGTTTTATCAAGCCACAAGGATCACCTAATACGATTTCTTTCTGCAATATGCTGTGGAAGCTACACCAGAGGCTCATAAGCCAGTTCCCCAACTCCCAATGTAATCAAATAGTAATGATGTCTTAATTATTAATCCTGTCTAGTTGTGCAATATTCTCACCTGTCAGGTGCTTCAGAAAGCAGTGTCATGGCATGAGAGACAGAGAGGACTCAGCTTAATAATCTGACTTGTTAAATGAGATGGATTTCTCCCTTCTTCTTCCACACCACTCAACGTAAGTCCCTGGGCAGAAGTCGAAGTCACATTGACAGCATGTAACAACAATACAACAGCTTTTTAAATAAAATCATCATCATTGTCATTGTCGTCATCGTCATCACCACCACCATCAGGAATCTCTTTTCCATTTCCACTAAGTAATCAGGTTTGTGAGATTCTTAGTAAAAAGAGTCATGAGCCTTGCCAACTGTCATGAAGTGCAAACCACCACATTCTGGAAGTTCAAATAAGTCTGTAGTTCTTTGTAGACATATCGTCCATATCATCTTTGCAAATCACTGTAATATAAGCATTTCTCTAGGAGTCTGGCATCCATCCTCTTTCTAATAAGCCATCATACAGAGCCTTAATTGGTTGCATTAACTCATCTTCAGTTTTTTAATAATATACAACAGGTAGACCATCTGGGCTTGGTGATTTTCCAACTTTAGACCTTTTGATGCCTCAACAAGCTCTATAGCCATCATAAGTCCATTCAGACTTTGCTTCTGTTCCATGTGTAATTTATCCAGTTGAAGTCTATCCAGACATTTTGCCATATCTGTGACTTTTTTCTTGCCTTTCCCATATGAATTGCTGTAAAGCTTCTAATATTTTGATGTTGTCCATTGGCCTTCTCTCTTAATCTTTGTAATGAATTTCCTGATCCTTTCCTGTTTTAACTTGTGAGAAAGCCACTTCCTATCAGCTTTCTTCACTGTCCAGCTTTCACAGCTATACATAGTAATCAGAAATACTATGGCACGGACCCTGATGTTGGTATTCAGTGATATATCTTTGTACTTGAGGATCTGAGCTAATTCCTTCATAGATTCTCTTCTAAGTCTTAGACCTCTCCTCATTTCCCGACTACAGTCTCCATTTTGATGTATAACTGAGACAACGCATAGAAAATTTGGAATAATTTTGATGTTCTGCTCACATGATTTAAAGTTATGTACATCTTGTTGCATGCAGCTTCAGTTACTCAACTCCTGCTAGCTGAGGGATTAAGAGAGTTCCAATCCATAAAGTTACTTTGCTGCACTCTTGTAAGTTACATGTTCAATGGGAAACACAGTTTCAGGAAAGCAGAATCTCAGTGAACTCAATTGTAAACTTGAATAAAACACTTGAACTTGGAAATACTAGGAAGCCCTCAAATTGCTTGACTTTGAACAACAAGTGTGTTGTCAGTCAGGTGAAACCTTAGGGCCAAGATATTGGGATATTAAGGAATCTTTGCAAGTACTACCCCTTCTCTGGGAACAGTGTGCTCCCAAGCCATTACTTGATTGGTTTTGCTTTCCAGCATGATGCCTCCCATCATAACATTCTCATCGCCAGCCTTCCTAGCTTAATTAAACTATAAATTGTGTTTAGGTAAGAACAAGGAGAGGAGAAAGAAAGCAGACAACAGATAGGAGCAAATGTTTAGGGGTGGGGATGACAGAGCAGAAGGCTTATTTAATCCAATGAATGTGTACATTTTTAAAATAAAAATGTACCTTCTTGTTTCTCTGCCTGGTTTAATGGATCATCACTTTGTGAATCCTTTTAACAGAAAATAAACAGGGGTTCAGAATCAATGTACCACTCATGATGAATCTACGCAGGAGCTCTCAGCCTTAATTAACCAGGAAATTGAGGTTTCCAGGAGGAAAACAATATTTTAAAAGCTACTAACATTGGCAGCCATTATCCAGCACACTTGATGTGAGGCCCCTTCCATCTCTTGCATTCTATGAGTCTTCACCTCAGCAGCATGGTCAGAAATTTAATATCCTGTTGAACTTGTGAAAGAGGAGGGGAACAAAGCACTGGGGCTGGTCTCTTGTTTGAGAAGAGCAGGTGTTGTCACAATAGTCTTCTCTGAGTAATAGATGTGAACAACCAAAGATATCACCTCTGGATCAGAGACAACTAGTAGACTAGATGAGTTTTGGTCCACTCAACAAGGCAATATAGTTTCTGGTGCCACCGGGAAGGATGCAATGGAAGGAGAAAAATCACATAGTTCTGAATTTCCACCCCTATGGTTATTTTCTTGTAGCTCTGCTTTGTCATTTTGACTGACACTGGGAAAAGCAAGGCAAAAGAGAAGCTGATTGTTACAAATTGCAGTGCCCTTGGGCAAGCGCCTTCTTCCACTCTTGTCAGAGACCCGTTTCTCTTTTTGTCTGGAGAGGCCAGAAAACTGATACTGTGCCAGCTGTCAACCCCTGCTCCCCATGTACACCTCGTTGCGCGACTCGACTCTCTGTCATCAGTGATTATTACAGGAGTTGGAATCAAGCTAGAGTTCAGAAACCAGAGGGTTTGTAACTGCATGCAAAGCAATCTGCCTTGGATTTGTATTGTTCATCCTAATTTGGCAGTCTCTCTCTCTTCAGGCAAACTTGGGGGAATCAGAAGCTCTTGCCATGAGAGTACTTCTGAAGTTCCACCTGAGATAAATGCCAGCTTGCAATTTAATGCCACATCCCTTCCAGCCCTCTTGTTTCCTGTTAATGGGGTTCTGGGTGGGTTGTGTCTTCTTTTTTTTTAAGAAGTCCAAAAGCAAACTAAAGCTTTTTAAACATTCAGTGGAGTTAGACTGGATGGAATGTTTGGTAAGCTCCTTTTCTGTGGCTGTAATATAGCCAATCCAGAAAGAGGGACCTGCTGTGGAGAGTCTTGTCTGCCTGCCTGCCTGTCTGTCTACCTACCTATCGTCCATCTATCTGTCCAACTGTCCAGCATAATATTTATATCTTGTCTTTCCTCCAGTTAGTTCAAGGTGGCATACATGGCTTTCTTCCCAGTGCTATCTTCCAAACAAACTTGTTGTCCTGTCCAGAAAGCCAGCCGTGGTTCACAGTCCTCCAACAGAGTCTATAGAAGCAACCACAGTCAAGTTTTACAAAAGCTTCTCAGTCAGTTTCCTTTTTTCTCTCCTTTCATTTCAGCAGTCCAAGTAATAAGTTCAGAGTGTCAGTTCAAGGGCGTATCCAGCAGCCTACTCAACACACAAAGCAAGGGTCAGAGTTTTCCAAGATGAGCCAAGTATCCAAACTAAGAATGTGTTGCTTCTACCAGTAATACCACTTGACTGCAATGGATTTCTCTCCACCCTACCCCTTGCATTTATTAGCCAGCAGCCTCCCCCAGCTGTTTGCCAAATTAATGCATCTTTATGTAAATCCTCTGCATCTTATGGGCTCTCCCTTTTTCATCTACGCTGGGCTGCAATAAGTATTGTCCTGTTCATGTCCGTGTGTTGTGGCTGTTGGAGTGTTTGCTCCCACTGTCATTGTACGGACAAAAGTATAACTTAATCTACTCTTGAAACCATAGTTTGGTAAAATCCCCCCAACATTATGGTAGTGGCTGTGCTGGGAGGAGTGTTCTGCAAAATGTAGTCCACTAAAGTAACTTTTGCAAAGCTCTGCCTAAACCATTTAGAGCAGGAAAGCCAACGCGTGCCTCCTCAATGCTGTTTGAAAACAACTCTCTATACTCCTTGTCATGGCATAGGACTGCTGGGAGTTGCAATATCTGGAAGCCCTACATTGTCCGCTCCTGATTTAAGCCAATAGCTGGCTCTTCATTCCATCACTAGGGTGGCTTTTAAGAATTTTATCTGCTTCCTTATTGTCATGTTTAATTCCATGCTGAGAGATTTCTCTCAGATGATTTGCCAGGATTGTTTGACACAAAGAGATCTGGGGCAACTTCTACTTTGTAGCCATGCTATTTAAAGAAAAGCAATAAAATTCTCAGCGCAGGGACTTGTAAGTGCAAAGGCATATGTACACATCTTGGGGAAAGGAGAGGGAGGGGAGGTCTTGTGTTTAGAGAATGATGTTGCTAAGGCACATCACAGAGAGTGAGAGACTTTCTCAAGAAAAGATACAGAGTAAAATTTAAAGAACAGTCTTTCTGGATCAAACAAAATGCCTGTCTAGTCCAACATCCTGTTTCTCATGATGGCTAACTGGATACCTAGTGCTGCTAAACTCCTATGCAGGATATAAAGGCAATATGTCTCTTCTTCCAAGTAAAGTCCTAAAAACAGTTGGGTCAACCCATATCAGCAGTTTTCATATTTTCATATTAACCAGGAACAGGCCTTTTGTCAAGGCCGTGGCCAACACAAGAGCAAGTGAAAATATACTGGGTTATGAGGGATCCCTCCTACTGATACATTTTTATATTTTTGCTAGGAAAACTCATTTCTGCTTCCAACTACTGTGAGACCCATAAGCTCAGAGTGTCCAGGGAAGATGGGTGGGAGCAAATCTTACTTGCTACAGAAGCCCTGTGCTGTTAGTGGGAATGAATAATTGGAGCTGAGATCCGTAGGGAATCAAATTATGGCTTTTCCATATTGCACAGAACTACAGCCAACCTTAGCCTTTAGGTCCCAATCCAAAGTACTTTTCAATAACCGCAAACATAAGAAAGTGTAGTCAAGCTGCAAGAAGCTGGTGGTTTCAGCACAGTTGGGGTAGTTTTGCTCTTTGAATAAAGATAGATGGTGCTCAGACCATGTCCAAAATTAGCGGGCAAGTGAATAAAAGCCACCTTAATTGTATTGAAAGCACATCATTAGTGTTCTGTTAAGTTCTCAGATTTTGATTTTGAGAGAATTAATAGCTTTAATGTAGGGCTAAATTGCTCCCTGCTTCTCCCTTTGTCCTCTAGCTGGGGAAATGCTCCCCAATGTAATTGTAGGAGCTAATTGCAACCTTTTATTAGAGGAAAATATACCCAAGCTGGGAGAAAGAGGTGGAATACAGGGCTTGTGTTGGGTGAGCTTGCTTTTAAAATGAGTGTTAAAATCCCATGAAATTTAATCACCTATTGCTTCTTTACAAGATTTATGAATAAGTTGCAGAAGAAAACTACCCACTGTTCTTCATACCCGTCTTATCTATGAGGCAGCTTGGGAGAACGTACTCTCCCCATAGGTGTGGGTAATGTAGCCATTGCTTGTCTAAATAACAATTCTGCCCCTCAATGAAAGAGTCTTCTTTCCTAGAAACAGCAGCCATCACTTTTTCCTTATATTTTGTTTCCATCAGAACACTGTCTAGGGAAGAACTGAACAGCGTCCCTGCCACAAAAGGGGAAGCAGCTAGATTGACTTTGGATTTGGTATCAACAGGCCAGTTCGGGCTCTCCCAGTCCAAGATCTCACCAGAGAAGTTCAGGCATAATGTTGGGCTGTCCTTCCCATTTTGGAAAGAGCCCATTCTCAATAGGAAAGAGAGTGGAACAAGAAACCAGCCGTGTGAACCAGAGCAGGTAGGACCTGAAATTGGTTGGAGGGAGTTACTTCCCTCTCAGTAAAGGACAATCAAAAGACCCAACTGGCTGGCCCTACCTACTGAAGCAGCAAGGAGTAACCTCTATACGGCTCTTCCCCCTCTCCAATTCCTCCCAGCAAATTTTTCAGAAAGGTCTTTGGGACCATAGTTTTCACCCACAGGAAAAAACGCAGTCTGAGTTAATGTTACTTGGAACATCACTTATGCTTGCATAAAATAGCAAACACGGTTAGCCATGGCAGCACAGCCCATACAAAGATCAGGAAGTGCCAAAAATGACCCCTTGATTCATAGCACAAGACCAGCCCCAGTCTAGCTAATTGCCAGTGGCTTTCTAGGAATGCTTCCAAGTCCCCACAGACTATGTCTGGTACTGAATCCGGGACCTACTGCACACCCAGTATGTGATACACCAGTGAATTATACCCTTTCCTCAGTGGGAACTGCAAAGAGATACAGATAACAAAGAGTTATATTAATGGCCCTCAGCTTTTTCTGGGAAAGGAGCAATGAAATCCACCCCAGTTGAGATATACAGAGATTTAAAGCTAAACAAACACATAACTTTGTATTGACTCTAATTTGCATTTTAAATAAAACTCGTGGTCTCTTGAAAGATATCAGACAAAAAAAGAGGCTGCTGGATGCTAAGTGTTATATTTCATTTAATTCTAGGAATGCAATACTGAATATTTTTACTCATGCACTAAATAACATTGGCCCAAAAGACTTAACAGGGAAGTTTGCCTCCCCAAAGGAGAATCAGTTGAAATGTTTCATTGTGCTGAAATTCTCTTGCTTGAGAAAGTGAAGGAATACAATGATTGGACTTGCAAATATGCCAAGACTGGGCTCTTGCTGAGGTCTGTGGGAGTTGGATGCATATAGATAGATAACCAAGATTAAGAAAAAAATGTGCTTCATGGCAGGACAAAAGAATACCATTCCAATCTATCTAAACCTTTGAATTGGCAGCTTCAAGCCATAAGTCATCATATCTAAGCTATCCACTGGGCATCCAAAGAACACATTTTGTTAAAGTAGCAGGGGGAACATGCATCCCACCTACATTACAGCCCTTAAAACAGCAATATAAATGGTTGATTAGAAAGAAAAAGAAAAGCATTAAAGAAAAGCTGGCTCCTCAGCTGCCTTGAGATATATGAAGTTTATCTTCGGTTTATCCTTGGTTACTGAAGGCTGTGCAAGAAGATCATAAGATGTACCAGGTTCTACCAGGTTGGTAAGGCTACGAGGATGCCCATGGAGATAGGAGTAGACAGTAGTGGTCTAAAGAACGACCTAGTTAAGTATGCTTATCAACAGATGGAGGGCTACCAAGTGATAAATTGGCCCTAGCAGCTGTGCAAGGAATATTTCCCAGCCCCATTATCAAGAGAACTTCCAATGAAACAATACCTTCAAAGTAAAGGCAAAAGAAGTGTGAACCTCAATAAGCAATCCACAAATAGCAGATCAATGCCTACATTGCAGGAGAACCCTCCACCTTCTGAAACAGCCTGCTGCACTGTCATATAAGTTACTTTTCCTCATGCTTCATCAAAATCTAGTTCCTTGCTATCTTCCGCCCTCTGCTTCTGGTCCTCCTCTCGGCAGCAACAGAAAGTTGGACCACTCCATCTTCTGTGTGGCAGCTTGACAGCTAGACTGCTGGCATGCCTCGCCCAGACCTTTCTCTCTCTAGGTTAAACATGTGCTCATTACTGTGTGGCCTGATTTAATGGATTAAACACCAACATTTCCAACACATAATCAAGGCATCATTTGCCCTTCCTAGTCTTTGGAATTTGGGGGTATATGTTTTGCTATTTTAATAGATATTTTGGCTCATGCGCTTGGCATTCTGCCATCTTTCTGAAGCTTTTGTCTCATCTCACAGCCTGTTGATTCTGCTGTTAATTTCTGGCCATATGTCTCAGTGCTTTTGAAGGCCTGCCAATATCTCTCAATGCTCCAGATTCTAATTATGGCCTCCCAGCATAGTTCAGGTTCTGTGCCAGCAATCTGCTTGGTGCTGCTTGGTCAGGGGGATCCTATCTACTTTTGTGGTGGCTCTTCCAAGTAGCCAGGTTGCTTTCCTTGTGCCTTGTCATTTCCCAGTTCTTGCCAGAGTTTGACCTACCAACAACACTACATCAGGTCTCTACTAACAGCCTGGTATCACAGCTGTTGTCAGGCAGAGTCCATGAATTCCCAGCTCATATTAAAATGCACAGAACTGAGGGTAGTGTTTCAACTGACTTCACCGGCATGATTTACAACAAAGAGTCTTGCAGCACAGATATCCAAGTTGTATTTGTCATAAGTTTTTGGGTTGTAACTCACTCCATCAGATACAAATTGACCTTATTTTTTGACACTATTTGGTAACTATTCCCACAAATTAAAATAGATTTTGAGGGGTTTATATTATGGGTAGATGAACAAAAACTTGTCCCCTGGTTGAAGAATTCTTCAGTGGTTGATGGACAACCACAAGTGTTTCTTCTCTCAATTCATGCTGGGTTGGATGCCTACTAATGTCCTGATTAGAGGGGAACTTGGGTTTGGAGAGAAGCTTAGGTGATAAACAGCAGATCAAGGCTAGCAGGATTGCCAGAGTTTGGGCCAAATAAGTAACAAAGGTCATGGATCCAGGTGAATCAAAGTCTGGTGTACCATCAGACAAGGTCTGAGCAAAAAGAAATTGTCAAATGTCATCTGACATTACTTACTCAAGTTCCATCTGCAGGATATTTAAGTATTGTACAATCAAGGTGTACTGCATCTACAGCAAGATACTCTTCCAATAGTTCCTCCAACATGGAATAGATCCATTGAATCAATGGTTGCATAATTGAGTCAACACATAGGTAAATTCAGTCGCTTCAGTGGAATTACTCTAGTTGGAACTAACAGTAGCATTCAGACCTCTAAAGTACAGCTCTCTTTATTGTGTGTGTGGGGAAGGGCAGACTTTTCTGGGCCACTGGCACGTATGACTCCTGGGCTTTGTTAGTTAGTGGTTAGTTAGTGCTCCAAGAAAGCCATAGCAGGGGTGAGACAATTGGTTGTTTCTGTCACTGGCTGCCATAAGAATAACGTCAGCATTGAGGTCAAGGATGTATGAGTGATACCAAGTCCAAGAAGGAAGTCTGTTTTAAGCTGGAAGTCTAACACTGGTAGAGGATCTCTCAGAGACAATGGCAGTAGCACCACACCTAATGCTTCTTGGCACTTCTCAAAAGGAGGCACCAGTAAACCCCTTATGAATGTCTTTTACCATGAAAACGAGAGACTCCAAAATGAAATGTGAGATAGTGCCGGAAGATGAGGGTTCCAGGTCGAAAGGCACTCAATGAGCTACTAGGGAAGAGCAGAGGACAAGTATGAGTAGCTTTGAATCTCAAATAAGAGATATATTTTCTGAGCTAAAGCATAACTAAGTGCAACTAAGTAGGTGATGTAGGATCACAACCATTATTATTAACTTTAATTATACCCTGACATTTCCCCAGCAGTGGGACTCAAAGTGGCTGACAAATTAAAATCCAATTTAGTTAAAACATTATTATATCTTGTGGCATTTAATTTTAGATATCACTATGCAACGAACCATTTCCTCTTATCTATACTAAATCTTCCAACATTCAGGTTCAATAAATAAGCCAGGTACTTAGAACTGTGTGGGAGATACATTTTAGTACATTTCTCTCATGTTTCCCCTTATCATTTTCCTAAAATAAACAGCCACAAACACTGCAACCTGCTCTCATAGGCTGCAGACCCTTTATAGTTTTCTAGCTTTTCTAGCTCTGCAATAACTTGTTAAAAGTGCAGTGACCAGAACTTTACAGAACATTCTGTACGTGGTCACATTGTGTACAAAAGTGCAGTATGATGCTGACAGTTTTATTTTCAATTCACTTTCTTATGTCCAACATGGAATTTGTTTTTTTTTAAAAAGTTCTTCAGTAGCTGCACCCAGTTGCTGCCAGGTCACATCCCATCAGTACATATGTGAAATGGCAATTGTTATACTTTTTTCCCCCTCCAATTTGCATCACTTTACACTTATTTGGACTGAATTTTCATTTGCCATTCCACTGCCCATTCTTCCAGTTTGGAGAGATCCTTTCAGAGCTCTTCATCATCTGTTTGTGTTCTTCCTACTTTAAATTATGCAGTATCATCAGTAAATGCAGCCACTCACAGTTGGATTGGATTATTTATTTATTTATTTACACATACACGCGCCAAAAACAAAATAAAAAAATCCAGAAATGTCCAAAAATCCACTTCTGATTATATATCTGGCCAAAAAATGTTCATTGCTTCTTTTCGAAGCCTCCAAATTCATATTTTAAATAGGTTGCAGCACTGAACATCAAAATTACATGTGTTTTATAATCAGAAGTGGATTTTTGGACACTTCTGGTTTTTTTATTTTGTTTTTGGCAGCCCACGGACCAGAGTCTAGGGTCAGAAAATTGTCGGACAAGCAGACCATGTCCCATAGATCCTTTCCTCTAAGGTTCCCCATGTTTTAGTTTTAGGCCACCTGATCCACTTTGCTCCATGGGAGAAGATGTGGTTAAAGGAATTGAAATTTACTTTAAGCAGCAGTTTGAAAGAAAATTTCTGTGAGATGAAGTACAAGTAGGAGAAGAAAGAGGACAAGCAAACAAATGCAGGGACACAGTAGCCGAAGAATGACTGCTAAGGTGTTCCGGGAGGCAAAAATGACACTCATTTGATGGAAGAATCATTTAGATAGCACTATTCCTCTGATTCAGTATACCGAGGAAGGTGCAGAAGGAAAATTTAGAGAGTCAAATGGTTGTTGGTTCCAGGTCAATGGAGAGGCCTGTCTCATCTCTCTCCAGTGAAAATACAGCTTATTCCACTCCTTAGGATCTGGATTGAACTGCATCTCTAGTGTTTTAAATTCTTTAGGAGTTACAGTGACCTGAAAACCTCACTGGTATTTCAGAGACGTAAAAGGCCATTTCTTAATTAAAAGTGGAGAAAATCACTTTTCTGCTTTCCACTCTGTCTGTTTTGCCTTTGCCTTTTCAGCTACAGGTTTAATATATATATCTTTTGATGCAGCTACAGTAAATCTTAGGGGAAAACCCCTTTATGGACCCATAGTTGATCTTGTGTGATTTAGCTCCTGTAAAGATCATAAAATTAAGAACAGGTAATTTAATTCATCCAGGCACTGGCCCTAGCATGCCACTTTCAGACTTCTCATAATGTTATTGATCACCTGGAAGTTTAGAGCACGGGGAATTGAAGCAGTTCATGTTTTATCGCCGTCAATAAGAGATGGCAGAAGGCAGAGACTGGGTGTGAGAGAAAATCCATGCTGTTCCACTTGAAATTCAGCCTGAAGGGTTTCAAGTCTTAAAAAAAATTCTTCAGAGCCCACAAGTGTCACAGTGTGGTACAAATCAAATGCAGTGCAATCTCTTGCCTGGAATAGATACTATGAATTCACAAATTTAAGGCTGCAAGCCCATCTTTGTTTGTTTGGCACAACCTTGATTGGCCTCACATTGAGTAGACATGGTTGTACTGTTAGAATGTTGTATTCCTAGCTTAGCTGGGTGCAAATGTTTTATGAGATGTCTGTTTTGTTGCTGTTGTGTGCCTTCAAGTCATTTCTGACTTATGACGACCCTAAACTGCACATACCACGGGGGTTTCTGGGGGCTGAGAGTGTGTGACATGCCCAAGATCACCCAGTGGGTTTCCATGGTCAAGTGAAGACTTGAACCCAGGTCTCAGAGTTGTAGTCTGATGCTCAGACCACTACATCATGCTGGCTTATGTGTAGATACAAGTTTGCTGTATTGAGAGTCCATGTTCATCCTGTTTATTTCCCATGCTCTGTGCATTAGTGTAGAGACATCTAAGACCATGGGTCATCCCCCCAGCTGCTTATTTAAGGTTTTTTTTCTTCCAATTGTTGGGATTTTTGTACTATTTGCCTAGTTCTCCCTGTAACATTTGGGCTGTTGTCTCCAGCACTTGAATTCCTGCCCTCAGGAGGTGGAAGAGGAGTGAAGCTGGCTTTCTAGCCATGGGCAGTGGGTGGAATAGCTCCACCTAAGTTGTGGATCTAATGACAAGAAGGAATCTTTGACATGCAGAATGTATGCTCTGGAACCAATCTGTGCTCCATGCCTGCTTGTGTTTACAATTTTGAGTACTATGAAGTCTATTAAGTCTCCTCCTCCTCCTCCTCCTCCTCCTCCTCCTTCTTGAACAGAAGGCTACCAGGACCTATCTAAGGATTCATTATTAAATTAAATTAAATGCATTATTAAATTTCCATGTCTAATCTCTGCAGGCTTCAGTCAGAAAGGGCATCTGGTACTTTCTTGCTGGTTCAGCCTGCAGCTTACTTGACTGACCAGGTCTAATGGATTTTTTCCTTTTCTTTTCGTAACCAATGCTTGATCTGCAAAACATGAACTGATAACAAAAGGGATCTCAATCTCACTTAAGCCCAGACTGCTGCTCTGTGTGAAGCAAGCCAATGAATATATTTATAGAAAAGTTTCCAGGAAGTCCTAATTGAAGTCTGGCTAACTCAAGAGATGAAAATCAATTATGTTAGAAAGTCATCTTGGAACCAGTAGCAAGAGATCACAACAATCTGAGACAGGAGCAGAAGATGCAACACCATCTTGCTACTTTTTTCACATGGTTGGAAAAAAAAGGAAGTTTTGACTAGTGGGGCAATTTGTCTGTCTGTTTGTACATGTGTTTGGTTGAATCTCAGGGGAACAATGGTTTTGCCATGACGTTGAGAAGGAGGGCCAAGAAATGACTACCTGATCCCCCCCTCTGATATTACCTGGCAACTTCTGGAGACTTGGAAACAAAACACTAAATGACTGGAAAACTGTTTACCCCCAACAAGGTATAATGGACTTTTATACTGCACATCCTTGCACCTTTGCCAACTCTATCATGACACTATGTGTGTCACAATGTAATATGACCCTGGCTTTTCCTCACTCCAGGGCACTCACAACTGGTGATTCCCATGTCAGTGAGAGAACCTGCTCTGGGTTCTAGGACAAAGCTTAAACCCAGGTTAGGCTTCAGTGCCATGGATAGTTTCTTTAAAATCTGGACTAAAAGACACAATGGTTTTGCGCCGTTGCTGACATGGAAGCCACCATCTCCCAGTCTGTGAAAAGCAGCCCTCTGTTGGCCTGCAATCCAAGAAGGTCTAGAACTGGCAAGGGGAAGCCTTGATGCATTGATTCCACCAGTGACAACTGGCACAACATTCATATTCCGGTCAGATAGAAAGAGAGTTTAATAGAGACTAATTGTCATAGCAACCAGTTTTTGCACCTGGTTTCCAAACAAGCAAAGGCTACTGGAGTGTCTGGATCTCTTTTGTTGGATTGAGGCTTTAAAAAAAAAAGACATATCTAAATCAAGCTCTCCTTTTATCACGGCCATTTGGGAATGCTGCAATGACATGAAGCTTAAAATCAGTGTCTGACAATATTCAGTTTCCTGCTAATTTAAGGGTCTAATGGACCTGCATGGCTTAAGGCTTTTTCTTGTAATTGATTGGGAATAATTCATGTGAGGCTGAAGGAGAAAACAAAACCCTATTTGAGAGTAAAAAATTTTAGTTGAAAATGGAAGTGACATTAATAATAGAAGAAGTTGAGACCTTAGGGAAGGCTTGATTCCTAAACTTCTGTAGGAAGTAGATACCTATAGGGTTATTTTCTAAAGAGGAGGAGGGCCAAGAAATGACTGCCTGATCGCCCCTCTGATGTTAGCTGGCAGCTTCTAGAGACAGAACACCAAACATTTCCAATTACTGAAATTCTGAAAAATCCTCATCATCCGATAAGGAAAGCTATACCTTTGCTTAAACTCACCCCTCCCACGTTACGTTTGTAACATGATGTCTTCATCCATGAGATGTTGCTATGAAAGTCGTTGTGTGCCTTCAAGTGCTTTCGGACTTATGATGACTCTAAGGTTGAACCTGCTGTGGGGTTTTCGGGGGCTGAGAGTGTGACACACACCCAAAGTCACCCATTGGGTTTCCATGGCTGAGTGGAGAATCCAACCCTGGTCTCCAGGGTCATAGGCCAATGCTCAAACCGTAACATCTATATCTATATAGATGGTCACGTGGCAGAACCTTATTTAGATATTTTTTTTATTTTCCTGCCAATATAGGACTCACAGTAGTCTTCAGTATAAGTAAAAATAAATAGCAAAAACAATATGTAGCAGATTTTTTAAAAAAAACCCTTTAAACAACCTGTCCCAACTACTAGGAAGAGTAAGGCAGGAGCAGTGGATGCTAGGAAACAGGGCAGATAGCATTACTGAAGCAAAAAAATTACCCCCCCCTCACCAAAATGCTATCTATAAGTTACATTTTAAAATTTCCAAACCCATTCAAAGCTTCCATGTAAATAGCAGTCATGAAATACAGCACTGTGTACCATTGCAAAGCTGAGATGAAGAGCTGCAAATACCCCCAGGAATGGGGAGCTATTTCAATTAGTCTTCATCAGTTATTTGATGGAGAATGAAGTTTTCCAATATCTGTCATAGGGAAAGCAAGATACGACTCTGAGGAAGGATGCATGGAAACTGAGGGTAGGAACATTAGGAACTTAATATATGTAGATGGCCTCATACTACTTGCAGAAAACAGTAAACACTTGGAATGACTGCTGATGAAAGTTAAGTGCCAAAGCGGGGCTACAGCTGAATATTAAGAAAACAAAAACAGTGAGCACAGATGATTTGCATATCTTTAAAGCTGATGGGGAAGATAAATGTACTCAAAGCCAAAGAATGGACCAAAGAGTGAAAAGAAAGACTTGATAGGTTTGTGCTGATGTTCCCTCCACCACTTTCCAATCGGATAGCTCCAGGAAGTTTGCAAAGACCTCTGGTTGCTGTGATCTTTTGCTAGCAACCCATGTGCTCTAGACTGAGCTATGGCCCTTCCGCTAAGTGGCCATTTTCCAGAGGTTTGGTGCAGTCCCTTGTTTTGTTTTTGAAATCTGAGCCAACATTGTCGAGCATTAGAAGATGGTGGTCTACCACAATGTCAGAATACTACTCCCTGTTTTTATTTCTTTTTCCCTTTTCATGATGCATGCTTCCCAGTGTTCTTGACTGTAAATGTCAAGGGCGAGACATTTTAAAGACATTCTTGGAGTTTGGGAACAATATCTGACAGATGTCTTTTCAGTAATGAGAACCATGAATGAATAGAAAACAGCAATCCCCAGATTTGAGACTTTGAGTGTATTTCTACATTATTTATCAGGACGAGCGAGATAATTGGAAACATTGATCTCTATGAATTTGATACTTTGGGGGCATGAAATGTATAGCTAATGCCGAGACCAATACAAAGCAAAGGCTAGAAAACAGTGCCGCTTATTGTCACTAGCAGGAACTGAGACAAGAATTCGTCGCCTGAGTTTCCTCAATCGCCTTCCGTTGCTTTGAACAGATATTCTTCAGCAGAATAGCAATACCTCCTACAGCAACAAAGTGGCTGTGGAACAATTACAGTCTAGATACTCTTCATACTCTATGTACTAATTCCTATAAGCTTGGGCTACACACCTGTATTCAGCCGTGGGATTACACCTAGTATTTCTCTGAGGTTGTTAAAATCAGCAATTCTGAAATCCACAGTCTGTGTTTGACTGTGGCCTTCTTTGGCCTGTCCCCCATTCATGAATTCTAGCATTACCCGGTCACTTCCTCCTAAAGCACTGGCTACTTTGTGACCAAGTCCTTCTTCTTGGTTAGGATCGAATCCAGAGTTGCTGATCCCCTTGTACTGTGCTCCTCTTCTTTCTTGACCTTCCTACCTACTCCAATTCCCTGATTCCTTCTCATCCCTGATCATTCACTTCATCCCTGCCAAGGCTGCTCCTCTCCTGCTGCCCCCTTCTCCACTACTCTTTCTTGGCTGTTTTATTGCACAACTGGCTTCCTGAGTTCTCTTGGCTCTGAGGCTGTGCTCCCCTTCTTTCTTGCCTGCCTTCCCAACAGTCAAGAGGTACTAGAGTTAGTAGGGAGGGAAAGGAAAAAAGAAAAAGAAACTTGGCATAAACTGAAAATGCAAGTGGGAATGGAGTTTGGGAAAAAGAAAGAAGACATTTGTGGACATTATAGATTTGCACATCCCTGGGACTGATTTCCACCACCCTGCATTAATCACCTCAAACTCTGCTCAGGCAGAGTGCTTTCCATTTTCTCATAAGCAATCAATTTAATGTAATTGAATTATGAAGATGTGGTCCTGAATGCCAGCTGCTAATCTTGAAGAGGAAAGAGGAGGGGCTCCTTAACGCAACCGTTTCCAATATTAAGTACCCTTGGATTTTCAATTACACCTCAAATGCAAGGGAAACATTACTTACTTGGCCAAGCCCATAGGGAAACGTTGACATCTTGGTCCCGGTTTCCTTGCTGCCATCTGTCCGATGGCACTGTGCACATGGTAATGGAATGGTCTTGGAAGGCTGCCAGATCTGCAGACTTTGCAGCTGAAAGAAATGAGTTTAAAGTGAAGTTTTCCACTGTTGTGTCCCCTATATCGCTCTGTTACCATGGAGGTTATGTAGTGCAACCCTACAGATCACATTGAGAGATGGGCAAATCCTTCAGTCCATTGCGTTGGGCAGAAGGAAGAGTGATGGGGGTGTTTTTTTTTTATGATTACTTTGGGGATAAATTTAGCTTTTAGCAAGTCTTGGCTTCCAACCATCCCACTGGCCATGCTGAGCGGCTATTTTGAGTGTGGGTGAGAAAACACCCTTTCTTGTGGAAATTCCCAGGTGGGTCTTGTTGTGTTTCCTACACTCTTCCACAGATCTGTCTTGCATTTCAACCATAATTCTGAAGCATGTTCCCCCACCTCCACCCTCCTCTGTTGCTCAAAGATGTTGCAGTAGGAGTGGCAGTTGCAAAACCTTACAGATGAGAATAGAAATGTGTTTGGGATATTGCTGTTCTGAAACCGAGACATGGGTAAAGGTCTTGTTGAGCTCACCAGCTTGTTACTAATTGCTTCATAAATAGGATGGGAAACAAAAAACCTTTAGATTTTTAAAAACAAGGAATGTGTGAAAAGTTGACAGGCTTAGTTCTTCAAGATCTGGCATTGAAACTGCGTGTATTCAGCCACGTTCTTGGTGGAGACTATTTTTCTCCTTTTGTTTCCCCATCCTTCACTGCATGCAGCAAGTTAATTTCAACACGATCAGCGGTCAGTTTTGAAGACAAAGTCAGAACTATTTCCATGCATGGATGCTTCACTCCCATTTGCTCTACGCCGTGAGTCCTGTAGTCATGAAAATTGCACACACAGATTGCGGTTCTTTCATGCATGTGAAAATGGGAAAAATCTTGGAACGGGTTAATTCTTCCTCGTGGAAAGGTTATCGCCAGTGATAATTTTTCAGGAGGCGGTTGGTCATGATATTGCAGGGATAATTTAATCGGAACATACAGAATCGCTGTTGCCATGACAACAAGAAGCACCTCCAGAAAGGGGGAAAAAAAAAATATCATGCTGCAGATTGAACAGAAAACTGCTTTGGATTTCAGAGCCTTTGCCAGCTATTGCAGAATACTGTTCTACCTTCATGGAGCTATTGACCGCATATTGAATGTTACATTTAAACCTTAACCCAGGTATCTATCGTAGAAGCAGAGGAATTTCTGACTCTTAAAGCTCTTAAAGACTTATAGCATGTACCTTTGCATATACGTCTCAGGCTTGAATATACTCCAGCAATTCATCTGAAGCAGTGGATTGTAGTTCGTGAAAGTTCGTACTAAAACAAACCTCTTCGTCTTCAAGATCCATGTTTCAGCAAAGAGTTCTCAAAGCAATCTATGTAATCAAAAAGTGGCTTGCCAAACATGTCACAGTGAGACTGTTTATAATCTCCGTTAGAGATGCAAGTCCGGACTTGGTTCTCCCCCATGCAGTAAATGGGGGTGGGATTCTCCTAAATGATATATCCCCCCCTCATCTCAAGAGGCTTTGCACATTTTCAAAAGTGGCTTTTGTGCATTTTTGTAAACTGTGCACTGTTGGAAAATAAAATAAATGTCACCTTGCTGCACAAACTAATAAAAATGGCAGAATTTTTATGTTTGTCATCAATCAGCTTGTCTTTCTGTGGCTGCTCTGTGTGCGCGCTTACGTTCCTAAAGGGAAAAAGACACTAGTTTTGCACAAATTTTGCAAAAGCCACAACAGCAGCACTCTGAGGTGCCTCAGCCTGGGGCTATTCCCAAAGACATTTTATACGAGAATCCTTGATAGACTATCTTGCCATCTCAAGATGATCTGCCCTGACCAAATTCTTTAGCAACAGTGAGATTTATTTAACTTTTCTAGTCTGTTGGTCAGTGTTCCAAATATCTCCCTGGTGAATCTCTTTTTCTCTCTTAGCCTGCATCACAACTAGGTGTGGTTGAATATTTCAGTTTCAGTTTCTCTCCGTTTCTCATTCTTCCATTTTTAATCTCAGTTTGTCCAAAAACTGAAGGTTGCTTTTTTTTCTTTCATTCACCAAGTCCTAAATTTGGTTCTTCTTGAAATCTGAGATTAGTTTTCTTCAGTTTCCATGAACAATTCTGTACATCTTTACATTCATTTCTACTAATACTAATGAGTTTGTATGCAATTTTGTCTAATCTACAGATTTTTTTTTGCAAGCAGGTCTCCTAATATATTGCATTTTGAATGATATTTTTGTCAATATACCTATTTTTGTGTGCACTTTGCCCTCATCTACACATTGTGCTCTTTTTAATTGATGAATCCCTTTGCAAAACCCGAAAAGTGTGGATTTGACTGCTTTTCAGTCTATGCGTTGATGCTAAATTGTGAAATCAAGTAAGTTTGTATCGAAACAAGGAACTATTGATTTTCCTCTTCTTCCCTAGAACACCTACCTTATACCTTTCCTCTTCTTCTTCCTCTTCTCCTTCCCCTTCTTTTTTAAAAAATTCTGGTCATGTTTTCTTCCTGGAAGGCGAACATTTTGCTACAGATGGTAGAGGCCCACTGGAATGGAAAATGAGATGATCAACAACGTTTATGGCCTTGATGTTTCAAGTTTGTAGTATTTCCCATCTGCTTTGGAACCAACGCAAAAGGCTAAGAAGCATCTGTTGCCTTATCTTCCAACGGTTGCAAAATGGTTGTAGATCTCACACAGTACAATGAACAAAGTGGGCGGAAGCCATTGGTGAGCGTTTTGGATCTCAGCATCTAAGGTTTTGATAAACACGTGAAGAGAAAAATAGAATCATGAAATCATAGACTTCCTCCATCCAGCAGATTTTAACATAAGGAAGTTCTTTCCACTGTCTAGATGGAATTTCTCTTCCTGTAATTTAAAATAAATTCTTCAAGTCCTAGGCTCTGGAGCAACACAAAATAAGCTTCCTATATATTTTGCATGATATCCCTCCAGCTATTTAAAGAAAGCTATTAGGGGGACATTTATTTCAACCGGCCAGGACTAGACTGGCAATGGTCACCCAGAAGACTTTTTCTTCAGTAGCGGTTTGAGCATTGGATTATGACCTTGGAGCCCAGGGTTTAATTCTCCTATTGGCCATGAAAACTCACTGGGTGATCTTGGTTGTGTCATACTCTCTCAGCCCCAGAAAACCCAGTGATAGGTTCACCTTAGTGTTGAAAGAATCATGTGGTGCTCCAGGTGTTGTTGGACTGCAGCTTCCATTGGGCCTATCCCAAAGAGTCAATGGCAATGAATGCTAGGAGTTACAGTCAGCAATATCTGGAGTGCTACATGATTCTTGCTGCAGTCTCATTGCTCAGAAATATTACATATTTGAACTACATGTTTTGTAGAATTCCCCTGCACTGTGCTGGCTGTGGGAATCCAAGACTACTAGCCCCAAAGAATACCTTTTCCAAGATCTGTTTAACCAATTTTCACTCTGAAATGGCACTCTAATAGTGTTTCATGCTTCTATTCCAGCCTCATCTGTTCAAGAAGGATCTCATTTCTGGAATCTGGTCATGTCAGAGCCAACCACAAAATGCTCCTAATTTAGTTTAATATTGGCAAGACTTAGCACATTACCCACATTTCCATATTTGAACTTACCATTCTGACACCTCTCTTTCTTTTAAGCAAAGCGTCTAGGTGGATATTCATCAATGTGGAGTTCTCCCATGTAATTTAGTAAGGTTGCGCTAAGGAATGGTGTTGTTTATGGTCTGGCTTTAAAAAACAGCACATCCTCTGGTTGCTGAAAATTGCCTGAAAGAAAAGCAACATGAATCAAGAAATTAAATCAGGTAGTGTTCCACTGTTGGCTTTGCAACCACACTCCTGTCTGTTCGGAGATATGAATCCAGCTGTCAATCCAGCTAGCAGATGTACTCAAAAGCACATAATGTAAGCCACTAAATTGCTCAAGATGTGCCCCTCTTTCATCCTCCTGTTTTCTCCAGCAATAAGAAGCTTGCTTTAAGTTCACTTTGAAGAACGAAAAGCTGCTTTTTCATTGTCGAGTGTCATGCTCCACTGCCATATTTCCAGATCCAACTGTTTGCTTGCCCCAATAAATCTCCCAATAAATATTTTGTGTGACTTAATTCTGCCCAAGCAACATGTGGATTAGACTCTCAAGCCTTTGAAATTAAACATTTGTCTTCAGTATTTATAAGATGCTGTAAAAGAAAAGAAAAAAAACAACCCTGTGTAAACCCCATTTGGAATAGATGTCCACATTCCTCTTCCATTGGTTTAATGGAGACTATAACAATGCACAAGACTTAAGAATATCTTGCCATAAGAATATCTTTTCTTTAAAATTATTAACATGTATTTAGTATATAAAACTACATATAGGGGGTTACAAAGACAAGCAGTAAGGAAGCAAACAGAGAAACTTTAACATCTAACTGAATACTAAATTAAACTAAGCTACAACTAGACTAAAAAGGGACCAAAAATACATATCAATGACTTCTAAACACCCCAGGTTTTGGTTCTAAGATATCAACCTTCTAGAGTGTTTGTGATTATCACACAGCTGCCCTAGTATGTAGTAACTATGAGCTTAAGCTATTATTTATTTATTTTTACTAAATGCTCTCAACCAGTCTGCTCTGAATTTGTCCTTGACATATAATTGAATATTAGAAGGAACATCTTGACAGTGACAGTGCTTCAGCAATGGAACTAATTGCCCAGAAAGCGAGTGGGATCTCTTTCTCTGGACATCTTCAAAAAAAGGCTGGATAGCTAACTGCTAGGGATGCTTTAACCAAAGACCTTGCATTGAGCAGGGTGTTGGACCTGTTGGAGTCTTCCAGTTTTATGATTCCATTATCATTGTTTGAACCCTCCCGTCCTCTTCCAGTAGCATGCAGTAGAATTGACTCTTCGACAGAAATAGCACACTCAGAATATTAGCTTACAAAATTAGGGGATCTGCTATTCTAAGGACAGGTTGTTCTTAATATGGGCTTGAATCAGACAGTTTCTAGCATTCATTTTTTTTTAACCAACAAGTTTGACTTCTTTCAATTCACAGTTTGGGGAACTTTGGATCTGTAAGCCAATTCTTATTTTTCAAAAATGAATGGAACTGAACTGAAACCATCCCTGCTTTTCTACTAGCCAAAAGTGGTGTTGTTGAGAGTTCCTGAAGGACTGACAGATTCAAGCCAAGCCAGATCCTGAACATCAATATTTCACAGCACATTGTGAGCAACAACATCTTGCTTGCAAAGCCTGAGATGGAGAAAACAAAGCACAATGTTCTATAATTTTCCTCTCCTGTGCAATTAATGATCAAAAAGCTACATAGCAAGGCCATTTAGAGTGACAGCATGGATAATAGCAACGGCAACAGATTACATGCTCAAAGGATGCCACGCAGATGATAAGAGGAGAGAAAACTAATAAAAAAGAGCATCCACTTTTATAACAGCAGCCCATAAAAGGAGCAAATCAGAACTGAAAGGCATCACAATTTTGAACTGCATCATAATGTAAAGGGATATAAACCCAGCAATAACATAGTGCATTAACTCTGTTTTTATACAGTGTTTATTCTCATTTGCAGATGCCTAGTGCATTGATTCTATGTTCCTGTGCATGCAGAAGGCCTGCAAGACAGGTGGAAACAGCTGAGCACTGACAGTACACACATTTTCTCTCTCACTTTGTACAATTCCTTCTGAAAGCAACTTCTATATGAAGCTTCCTGGGGCTGACAGGTGAAACCAGCCAAGTCAAGCTATGGACATGTGAAGTCTGATTTGGTGCATCCTTGAACATAAACATGGACACAGCAAAATATACACAGATTTTTGATGTAGTGCAGAGATATTTTGCTTTGTTGGTTTCAGAGAGATCTCATGCACTTTCAACAGCGCTGTTCAGGCATTTTTGTAGAATGCATGCAACTTAAAAAAATGTGTCTTGTTGCATAGATATTTTCTAAGTAGTTGGCAAGTAATACCATCCCCAAATAAGTTTGGATCCCAACAGGAATGGATGAGAGCAATATATCATTGCTATGAGCATCATTGCTTGCTGTTGTTGCGTGCCTTCAAGTCATTTCCAACTAAAGCAAAGCTAACATGGGGTTTGAGCATCACCATAGCTAAGCATCATTGTAGCTAAGCTCAAAAGGGTCAGGGAAGCTTGAGTGGTGTGGCAAAGGATGGTTGAAGGCTCTGCTAATGGGGAAGTGCTGGTGTGTTGACTTCTTAAGGTTCCCAGTTCCACTGGATTACTTCTAGACAGGCCTTCGATATGACACACAAAGGCTCTTGTTTTGTTCATGACTTCCCTGATACTTCTCCCCCTTTCGTCAAGTCAACACTTTTTAATGTGCCGACCACAGCCTGTCAGTGCCTTATTAAAAATGAGTGACTGTTCTAGTGAGCACAAACTTTAAATCTTTTATAAAGGGGAATTAAACTTTAACTAAGCTGCTTAATGCATCTTTACCTGCAAGACCTGAGAAACAGAGAAGGTTATGGGAAGTGAAGTATGTAAATTTTGTCTTACAATACAGTCTCAGACAAGTTTACTCTGAAGTAAGGCCCAATGAGTCTGAGCAAATATGCATGGAATTACAGCCATAACGTCTTGTTCAGGAGAGTACAGTTAACGTGATAGTAGGCTAGAAGCCTACTGCCTAGTGGAAGGCAAGGTCGAATCAAATAACATGCCAATAAGATGCTAAGTGTTGCAGAATCATTAAATTATAGAGCTGGCAGGGACCTCGGAAATCATCTTGTCAAACCCCCCACTCAATGCAGACTCTGCAATGCAGGGTACATCTATAGTGCTTGTGACAGATGGTCATCCAGTCTGTCCTTAAATACCTCCATTGAAGGAGAATTCACCACTCCTAGATGAGGCTTGTTCAGCTGTTGAATAGCTTCAACCATTAGGAAGTCTCTCCTGATGTTTACCCAAAATCAGACAGTTTCTAGCACTCTTCATCACTGCAATTTCTACCTATTGCTTCTGATCAGAGCTTGGAAATGTTATTTTGACAACTCTCAGAATTCCTGGATTTCCAGCCTCTCAAAGCTGGGCATCTAGTCTACATATTACAATTATGCAAACTGCTAATTTGCCTTCTGGTTACTCAAATTCAGAAATCAATTACATTTCTTTCTACCACCATGTTTTAGTCTTGGAACCATTTTTATGTAACCCCGAGAGAACCGATACAGAATAAAGTCATTGTGGGCAACTATATAGATGACATGTTAAGACAGTACATTCTGATGTTCTCCAAGGCTTGGAAATGTATGATCCTTTGCCAAGCACCTATGTCACCTGGAACTTAATCCTTCCCAGAACCTCTTTAGATACAGGGAAAATAAGCCTATGTGCTCAGTCATGACAAGAGGAGTGTATAGGTTACAGCCGGTGGAGTGGCACAACCTACTTTGCTACAAATGCATTTTGAGCAAGTGGTAATTGCTGTGTAATCTGTGTTGAACATATAAAAGGCTAAAACATTTCACCTTGAGTCAGGAGGCCTGCAGGCTCTTATCAGAAAATTGCCACAGGGACTTCCAATTTCATTTGGAAGATTTAATCCCAGGAGGTCTTCGGATGCAGACTTTTCGAGTGATGGATGAGGATGGCAGTGTAGAAAACCTCTTCCTCTGCTTCGCCACACATAATTCTTAAAGAGGACCATTCCTCCTCTGCAGTTTTGATCCGGGCTGTCAGGACCACAAACTGGTTTCAGGAACAAAACAATAGGTGACACACAGCTCTGTCCGCAAAGGTTTTTAGTACGTGATACCAGCATGAAGACTCTTGTCGTGGGAAACGACTGTGTTTTATATCAGCCACTGTTGCGACATTGGTTTAGCATTTTAACTGTTATCATCATCCAAGAATCTTCACAGAATTTCTAGACTAGGTTTGGATAAATCTGCCAGTTCCACATTCTCTTAAATTCTCTTTTTTCTAAAAAAACCCATAACTTCTTTCTATACCATTTATAAAGAAATTTGAAAATTCTACTAAGTTAAAGAAGATATGCTTACCAATCTACACTGGCTAAAATGAATAGATGCAACTATTCTCAGCGTGGGGAAGATCATGTTCTTGTATCTACCTATAACATAGCTGCTGAAAACGAGGAATTTCTCAGGGAAAAAAAGAGGCAGCAAACCAAATTTGGCACTACAAACATGACTGAATAGATGGGAATTCAAGCTGTACTTTTAAGACCTAAGCAGTCAAAGTCAGTTTTTCTACGTTAAAAAAATTGCAAGTGTTCTACCTCTTGGCAAGTTCTTATCAAAAAAATAAACTAAATGGAATTTTCAGTCATGTCTAAATGAAAATGTAAGGAGACAACAATCTAATAGTAGGCACAAGGGAGCAGATTAATATAGAGGCAAAAACAGAATAGAAAGCATATGTTCACTTCAGTCATGCATATATAGGAAAAGCCGTTGGTTCCAGTGTCAGTGGGGTAATATCTGGGTTTTTGTATGGAATTTAAAAGATTAATCTACAGTGCCTAACTCTATCCCCACAGTGGTCTCAACACCTCGGACAGTTCCTTGAAAGTTCAGACTAAAATCTGGAGCTGGGTCACCATCACTTTGAGCTAGTTAGCCCCCTAGTTTTGTGAGGGTCAGGATGAAATAACTGAAGCTTTTTTAAAATACTTCCTTTCATGAAGACACTCAGAACACCGCATATGAATGCATTATGATTTCCCCCCATAAACTTCTGGCCCTCTATCTATATTACACCTCCATCTTACAAGCTTTTCATTTCTGGAGGGTGGTATCAGATGGTACTGGAAAGAGGAAAGTCAACACAATCTTGTGGATAAGGTATGTTTATTTCTTCTCTTCCTAGCATGATCTGTTGTGCCTCCCCTCGCCATTTTTCGTTACCGTGAGACCTGTCCTTTTGTTTCTCCTCCAGTGTGAACATTTACATTGGCTTGGCCTGGCTAATAAGCTGGGCTACTTTCCCTAAAACTGGAAAGAGCTTGGCATATATTCTGAGCCAACCGGGCATCAGATGTTCATCACCTCCCCCCTTACTCTGTCAACATTTCAGCAGCTTATTTATGGAATAAAAAAGCTGAAGGACAAGAGAAAAATCCCTGCAACCACTCCTTTGAAGCAACTGATTCTGGAGACGACGTATAGCCGTTATGGCTAGTAGCCATTGACATTCTTGTCAATGGGTTGTCCTCTGCTTGGTAACATGAGAGGAAATAAAATCTCTCCCATCCTAAATCTGTATTTCTGTGTTCAGATTCTGACCCCATTTAATGAATAAAAATCTCAATTGCAAAGTAAACATTCCATCTGCTGCAATTTTAGATTGTCACCTTGCTACCCAGCACACTCCATTTCATGTACAAACCTGTTTCAAACAAGTGC
Organism: Ctenosaura bakeri; assembly: GCA_948474755.1. NCBI lineage: Eukaryota > Metazoa > Chordata > Lepidosauria > Squamata > Iguanidae > Ctenosaura > Ctenosaura bakeri. Next base: position 143,111 of record CAOLHI010000796.1, read on the forward strand.
TTGTTTAAAATCTCTCACAATTTCATCTCACCTCACATTTAAATTTAGTATAAATACGGAGGCATTACATTAAGGGATTAAGACAGCAGGGGAGGTAATGAGGCAGCCCTCGCCTGGATAACTGGCATCCAAAATAAGTGACTTCACCAAGCTGAAATGTGAAGATGCATGAAGCTATTGCATGAAGCAATTACAATCCTTGGGATGGGATGAGCATTTTAAAAGAGAGGAGCTTAGCTGGACCAATAACAATATTGAACGACACTGTTTTCAAGTCACCTTGCCACTATAAAAGTGATGGTTCTTCTCAAATTTTCATACTTCTTTTAGGTAGCTCTCAGTCAAGACATTTAAAATCTGGCAAAAGGATTTAGATACCTTTATTTTTACTAATTGCAAATCTGGAACAGCTAAAACTTTTAGATACAGATCATCTTTAAGAGATGGGTGGGGAATTGCTATTGTTGTGTTCCTTCAAGTCATTTCTAACTTATGGTACTCTAAAGCAAACCCATCACAGGGTTTTCTGGGGACTGAGAGTGCATGACATGCCCAAGATCACCCAGTGGGTTACTTTACCATGGATGGACAGTGAATCGAACGCAGGATCGTAGTCCAACACTCAAACCATAATATCATGTTTGCTGCTCACTTCTGCTAAAAATCTATTCTGAAATTTACTAGTTGCGCCATTTATTTACTACGATAAACAAAAAGCCAACTCAGCAATGGCTACAAACTGAAAAATCTCTACTTAATTCTGGAGATAGTCAAACAAATTCTGTTTATGAAAAAGGAGGCACTTAGATCTGCAAAATGCAGTTATTCAACTCTAAAAGCACTTGTGTTTTGGTGTAATGTTCTTTTAAAGCAAATCTGCTTTATCTCTGGCTGTGTGGTGTTTAATGGGGCTGTGTTTTGTCGGCCCTTGTCTACAATGCTCTGCTGGAGTTTGTGGGGGAAAAATCCTTGCTTCTGTTGCCTTTGGAGTCTTGTCAGTTCATGAGCTTGTTTTGTATATCAATTGCAACAGCAGGCATTACATATACCATGGAAATAGAGAAAAGAGGCTCGGATGCCTGATATTTCCCTAGTAATCCCACTCCACTGTCATCCAATTTTATGCAGAAGAAAAACAATTTCATATAAAACTTTTTGATAGAGTCAGATTAAGTAGATTGGCAGATTTTTACATAGATGTCCAACCACTTTCACAAGATTTGTGGATGAACCAGCTTAAGTGTTTAAATACAAAGTGATTTACATGGTATCAGGTTGGTAACTTTGTTAGGCAACTGTGATGATGATGATCATCATCACTCTCAAAACTAGAAAGCTCCTCATTCCACTCTGAACTCAGAAATCTTGAGATGGCTGTTACCTAGGAGTGAGAGGGCCACGAAGGCTAGATTATGAGCCTTAACTCCATCCTGTGTTTTAACATGCAGATGAGACAAGGGAGCTTCCTTCTTGATTTGCAACTGTTAATTACTTTCCTTGTTTAAGGTAACAGACTCTCTGAAGTAAACAAACACCTAAGTTCCTGTTGAATTATCACATACTATTTGAAAATGACAAACAGAATAGGACAGTTTGGAAATGTTGATAGATGCCAGATAGAGAGACTGTGCTTTGAGATTTCTTCACTGGTCCACAGGTACATAGCACCATAGCAGTCCAAGGTCTGTGTTGAAGCTCACTGAGCATAGCCCAAGGAGTCTTATTTATACATTCAAAGCCCCTTGGCCTATGCGGGATTTACACTTGTGTCCTAATTAATGTACTTGTGTGTTCACAGCTTATGACAGGTTGTCCATCGAACTTGTCTTTGAAGGTCAATTTCCCAACTCTTATCAACTGTCCTTGGAGATCTCCCTGGGTGCAGATGTTTGTACCAACTGAAGCCTTAGAAGACAAGGATTCCTCCCTAATTTCTCAGGCTGGTACCATCTCAGTAACTAAGCATGCTTGCCAAATATGTGGAAAGTTCAACTCGATAGCTTCTCAGACATGTGTAGAGATGAAGCACACCACCTAACACCTCATTGCGGTGGTATTCAATCTCCTTTCTTATACGCCAATCAATATTTGTGGTGGCACTGTAGTAAGTATCTTCATTTGGTGATATAATCTTTTCTCAGAGAGCCTACATGGTCTAGTGGTTGAGGGTTGGTCTACAAACCTGGATACCAGGGTTTGACTCAGCCATGGAAATCCACTATGTGTTCTTGTGTGCATCACACACTCTTAGTCCCAGAAAACCATGCGATAGGTTCACCTTAAGGTTGCCAAATGTTGGAAATGACTTAAAGACACACAACAAAAACAACAATCTTGTCTGAAAAATATCATTAACTAGCATCTTACAAAAACTCCAGAACTGGATCTCCTGGGCCTTTCCCTCCCAAAGAGATAGCATAAAGGCATCTCACAAACTCTTAACTGATTATTTATTAGCAACTGTTATACTGGACATCATTCAATTTTGGAAATATTTAAAGGGGATATCTGTGACAACCTGGTATAATAAAGTATAGCAACTAGCTCTGATTAAAAATGAACTAACAAACTGCAAATAGCCAAAGGAAAGAAAGAAAAAAATAATTTTGCTGTGATTAGGAATTGTTTTGTTGACTATATGTGGGGAAAAGAAAAGATAACATTGGGCTTCCAAAGGGTGTCTGTGTAAGGAAATATTTTTGACATCTTGTGTACCGCTGGGAGGTTCATATCAGGGATGATGTTACAATATAAAATCAATAAAAAGAATTTAATAAAAGAAGAAGATGAACTATTGATGAGTACTCTTTGGGTTCAGTTTATCAACCAGTACAAGTCCACGGAGCGGTAACATTCTCTAACAAACATTTTACCAGCTTTTCTGTGAGAATGTCATGGGAGACCTTGTCAAAAACCTTATTGAAAGCAAGGTATGCAGCATCCACAGCGACTTCCTGATATACCAAGCTCTATCAACTCTATCAAAAAAAGAGTTCAGATTAGTCTGGCATGCCTTGTTTTTGCGAAATCCCATGCTGGGTCTTATTAATTGCAACCTTTCTTTCTAAGTGCTCCCAAAGTGACTATTTAATGGTCTGTTGTAGAAACTTCTCTGTTTTTGATAGTCGCTTGAGTCCTTTACCCCTTCTTTCTTGAAAATAGGGACAACATTCACTCTCCTCCAGTCTTCTGGGACCTCTCCAAAATTCTCAAAGATAATTGATAGAAGCTCTGAGATTACACGTGCAATATTTTTTTCCAAATCCAGTTGCAATAAGTTCCATTAGTACCCTAGGATGCAGTTCATCTAGACTGGGGACTTGAATACGTTTAAAGTAACCAGGAACAGATGCTGTTCACAGTGACATGTATTTGCACAGGTATGCAGCATAAGCATTCCTGTCACAACCTATTTCCCATCTCCTGCAGGTAAAAGTGGAAGGAATGTGAGCCAGGGACTGGAAAATCAAGCAACAACACAAGAAAGGAAGAGGCTTAAAACCAAATTCGTTCAGGCAAGTTATTAAAATATTAGGGAAAGGGATTGTGTATTCCGGGTATTCCTAAATTTATCTATTGAGGCAGAGCTAGTTTTTCAGCATGTGCTCAAGAAATCCAACTGCCTTTCCTATAAAAAGAGAAGGATTGCCTACCAGGGAATTAAAAGTGAGGGATGAAGCTATCAGCAGTACCCCCAACAAAAAAGTGAAATATAGAAGGAAGCAGTCCTTGCCAATCCCAAGTAATTAAAGAGATCCCACCTAAACATTTGGAAGTACTTTCTGACGCTAAGAGCTGTTCAACAGTGCAGTGGTTCAGAAAGTAGTGTATTCTTCTTGCTTGGAGGTTTTTAAATAGAGGTTAGATGGCCACCTCACGTGAATGCTTTAGCTGCAGATTTCTGCATGGGAGTGAGTTGGATGAGATGGCCCTTTGTCTTCCCTTCCATGATTTGGCGATTCTCCTGTCAACAGTAGTGGATCAAAAGGCAACTCAGCTCTTGTTTTGCCATTTTGCTTTAACTTATTACATAAGCTGACTTGAGGGCCATTTTGGGGGAAAGGCAAGACATAGAACAAGCAAGCAAAGCAACCAACCATGATTTCCCATTCAGCCGCCCCATTTTCCTTGCTCATACAATGAACCTAAAAAACATTTCTATCATTCTAGAAACCACAGAAGCAGAGCAAATCTAGTTTTTTTTTTAAATTGCTTTACAATTGCAAACCCAATTCTTTATTTCAAGAAGGCATCTAGAATCAAGCTGCCTGCTGTCTTTGGAAAGTAGAGGGTGTGTAGAGACACCCTCAGTATAGTCCTTATACTGCACTATAAGGAGATCAAGGCTGTGATTCCTCTGTATGGTGGCAGGGAATTGCTTGGGGAAATGTAAAGAAGTGTGTTTATAGAAGCATGATACTGTGGTTCTGTAAGTGGTAGGCATGTTGTGAGGTACAGAAGAAAAAAGAGTAGTAGGAGAATCTGCAGTATAGTGGAGTTAGATGAATCAGTTCCCCAGGGTAACCCATCCTCTGCAAGCAAGAATTCGTTTGTCATTGCATGACAAAAACATTGGTCAGAAAACAGCAATCCTACACAACAAAACCACATTACTAAATTTTGTGCAACATTGATGGATTCTGCGCCATGCCATTGTGCAAGGTTGCAGTTTTCTATCTAAAAAGCAGCAATCTTAGACACACACACACACACAATGTTGCACAGAAAACAGCAGCTTACCCCTTGGAAGACTCAGATGACATGGAGGTAGATTACCAAGAAGATATAGCTTCCTCTGAGTCTGTGGAGATGGGGTCTCAGGTAGTAGAAGATCTGTTCCCCAGAAGGATATGTCAGAAGCTAGAGATGCTGAAGAAGATATGCCCCAGTCCTTTGATGAGAGACAGAGGCAGAAGCCCCAAGCTATGCACCGTTTAAATAATAAACACTGACCCAATTAGTACTAATGAGACACCTGTAATCTTGAAGGAGTGGCTCATAAATATCAGAGCACTTGCCTCTTACCCTTAGTGCTGAGAACCGTCTTATCTAGATGCCTAGCAGTACTCTCCTGCATTCCTGTCTTGACCTTGGGCTGACTATGTTTTGGAGTATTCTGCTTATACTTTCCTGGCTCACGTTCCTGGACTTTTGACCTGCTAATACAACTTTTGAACTGGCTAAAACCACTCTTGTGTTTCTCCATGCACTTTGCACGGACAGTCCATGACTGATGCAGACTGGACTGACTACTTGACCATTCCTACACCCCAACCTACTGTTGGGGAAACTTGCTGACTTGTGTTCAGGACAGGGTCTAACCTAACCAGGTGTCCAATCACAAGTCTTTGTTCCCTATTTGTATGCCAGCCCAAAGACAAGGAGTGAATTTTAAAGGGAACCTATTCATAGATATTCACAATCCTAATGTCCAAAGTGCTTAATGTATTTAATCCATTCATGATGAATTAAGATGATGTGCTTCCTTTTAACACAGTGGTTTTTTTGTTTTTTGGTAGGATGACTGTCAGCTTCCTAACCTTAACTTTACAAGTGCCTATTTAGTGTAATATCTACCAATTTCTTTTTGCCTGGGTTGTTTGTTTTTGACAGACCTTTCATTTCCCCTCAAATCTCCATTCCCTCTTCCTGTCCTTCTTCATTGAAATCAAGTGTGTCTCATTACAGAGGCAGGATATATACAAAAAAGAAAAAAAAAGAAAGAGAGAAAAGTGGAAGGAACATGCAAATCCAAAGTAATGCAGTGCATTAGAGCATCATTATCTAGCAAGAAACACATTTGTTTCGGTTATGGTGTTCAAGGTTTCTTTTTCCTCAAGGCCCAGGCCTGCCTTTTGCTGATATTAAAGTGTCATATGCCTGAACGGTTGCATAGAACAATCATTGCTTGTGATTTGGATGCTCAATGAAGAAGAGAAAAAGACTGACAAATGACACATTACACTGCCAGTTAACCTGGAGGTAAAGGGTATAGGAGACTGTGGCCTCAGGTACCAGATAGGAGACTGGGAAGCTGCACCTTTTGCCTTCAGGAAGAATGCTGAAGAAAGGAGTGACCTTTCCAATGGCCCACCTAGCAGCCAAAGAAGGAGGAGATGCGGTTAACTTTTCTTCCTGCCCAGTCAGAAATGCTTGTTTTCATTTTTCCTACCCAGTCTTTCCTCTTTTTGCACCCCTAGAATATTGATCCCAAAGGCAGGAATTGCCTTAGTCTTTCCCGCCCCCCCCCATACAGCACTTAGCAAAATGTGAACAAAATAGCAACTGGATGAAGATGTGGCTTTCCTAGGCTTGTTAGATGCACAAAACACACTGCCAGTGTGGTGCTCACCAATCTGACACTCTAGGAGCCAACGGCTGCACAATATGGGATGAAGATGTGGCTTTCCTAGGCTTGTTAGATGCACAAAACACACTGCCAGTGTGGTGCTCACCAATCTGACACTCTAGGAGCCAACGGTTGCACAATATGGGATGAAGATGTGACTTTCCTAGGCTTGTTAGATGCACAAAACACAATGCCAGTGTGGTGCTCACCAATCTGACACTCTAGGAGCCAACAGTTGCACACTATGGCAGTGGTACGTGTGCACACATACACAGATCAGATCAGTCTGTGGGCCTCTATGCTCCCTCAAACAAACGAGCAGAAAGATGGAAGCAATTCCGAGGAGAACTTAGTAGAAAGAAGCAAGAGTCTCCGAGGAGAAAGTTTGTGAGGAGGAAGTTTGTTTTTGGCCATGTATACTCCCTGAGCACATGGTCTAAGGGGGTGAGACTTCTGCTGAGCCAAGGACTTGCTTGGGGTGGAGCCATGTAGCTGCTGCAGTCTGTGGAGCTCAGCCTCTAGGGGCCCACAGCGTGTGCCTTGCAGCATGTGCAGTTATATCACTAAGAGTTATTACAGTCTGAAAGGGGTAACAAAAAATTACTGCAGGTAGAAGGATTTGTCATCGTCTGCTGCGATGCAGGTGCAAGGTTTGTCTTCTTGTCAGAAAACCTCTCTGATTATCCTTGGCAGCAAGCGCAAACCGGTGGCTCTCTTGGCAGAGAAGGTCAAAACAGCTACGTGCAGCTACGTGTTGAGACTCCTCAGTGCATCAGAGAAGACAAGGTCTTCCAGGATAGAACAGTGGAAAAATTAGTCCTACAGAACCAACAGGAAGAAACTGCCAGTGAAAAGGAAGAGGGCTGCAACACAGAAAGAACACCCTGCAGGACCATTTCTATCAGGAGCAGACATACTCAAAAGATTCAGAAGTGGTCCAACTAAGCACTCACTTCCTACATCTTCTGCTACCCAGTACACCAGGCTAGGTTGATGAGTATGAGAGATGGGAGGTTCGTCATGGTGGTTCCACAGTTATAGAACTCCTTTCTGGTAACTCTTTCAATATGGGCTTTTGTTGTTGTTGCTGTGTTGATGTTGTATGCCTTCAGGTTGTGTCCAACTTCTGGTGACCCTAAGGCAATCCTATCACAGGCTTTTCTTTGCAAGAGTTGTTCAGAAGGGGGTTGCCTTTGCCTTCCTCTGTGAGAGTACAACTTGTCTACAGTCACCCTATGGCTTTCCATGGCTGAGTAGGGATTTGGACCTTGATCTTCAGAGTTGTAGTCCAACCCTCAAACCCTACACTCACAAGCCACATATGGTCTTTTTCTTTTAGAATAATCATAAACGTGATTATAAGGATGATACCGACTGCAACAGCAGTAGACGAAGGAGGCAAACCAAAGGGGAACACTGTTGCCTATCTGCCCTGACTGTGGGCTTCCCAAAAACACTTGACTGTCCACTGGTGGAAACAGCATGCTAGACTTCCTTTTGGTCTGATCTAGTAGGGCTTTTCTATTTATTTTCTAAATGTGCTACTAGAGTCTCTCAGCAGTCAAACCAGAAGCTTAAATTTTGTTAGGAAGAAAATTATTTTACTGATTAATGTTACATTTAATTGTAGCAAAGGTTGAAGGGAACTGAACAGTAGGCTAATGTCATAACCTGTGACTTCATTATCATTATGAGGAATTCAGGGGAAAATTATGAGCTGGGAAACGTTGTCTTTTCATCATGTTAGAAGTGGGAAAGTGGAGAACTGGATTCAGCTCTAGCAACATTGATCTCTAGGAATGATGTAATTGGAGGGTGAAGAAAGACATCATTCCCTTTATTTTTAATGTTCATGTTGTGGATGCCCTTGTTCGTGTAGCCAAATGGCCACATGGGGGGGGAGAATCAGCAGAATACCTCAGTCCTCGAGACACATGGACCACAGAACCAGAAAAAAAATACTGAGTGCCAAGAAAAAGCAAGGAGTAACAAAACTGTCCAATAAAGAAGCATGTTCAGTAACAAATACTAAAGTTAGTATTGTCCATGCCATTGTATTTCCAGTTTCTATGTGTGGTTGTGAAAGCTGGATAGTGAAGAAAACTGAAAGGAAGAAACTCAACTCATTTGAAATGGTACTGGAGAAGAGTTCTACAGATACCCTGACTGCTGAGAAGATCAACTTTTCTGTACGTTACCTTATCGTGGAGGTGAGGGGTGCCGTTCGTGCAAGCAGGTTCTTGCATGAGGCGCTCTCTTCGCTGCTCCTTCATCCCACAGCCGGCTTCCTAGGCACACGACTGCCCCGCCCCTTCCTTCCGCAGTGCAGCCTGGGAGCTGTAGGCTGCGCTGGGGGAGGAAGTGCAATTGGCGTGCCTGGGACAACGTCCTGCAGCACAGGTAAGTGTGCGTGGGACCCAGGAGCCTTGCGCAACTGCGCACCATTTTCGGCTTGAAGCCGAAAATGAAAAGGTGCGTGCGCAATTTGCATTAGGCTCGTGAGCATCACGTAAATGGGAGTGCATTGTACGGACTGCTGCTCCCATTTACGCGATGCTCAAGGGGCCCTCTCGCAAAAGAAACTGCGTGCAAAAAGGGCCGATGAATGGGTCCTAGAGCAAATCAAGGCTGAACTCTCTCTAGAAGCCAAGATGACTAAACTGAGGCTGTCCTACTTTGGCCATATCATGAGGACTCACTAGAAAAGACAATAATGCTTGTGAAGGTGGAAGGCAGTAGGAAAAGGGAAAGACCACATTACAGATGGAGAGACTCAATCACGAAGCCACACCCCTGAATCTATAAGACCTGAGCAAGACTGTTGAGGATAGGGTGACTTGGAGGTCTCTGATTCATAGGGCCGCCCTAGTTAAAGTTGACTTGATGGCAGTTAACAACAAGAGCAACAATGTTCAGTAATAACAAAATTCTGGCTTCTATCTCAGGGAAAGCACGTAAGAGAAATGAAATACCATATTGAGGAGGACATGGTTCAATAACTGAAATGCTAAGCTGAAGATTTAAACCTTCAAATACATGAACAAAGAAGTTCAGAAGTTTGCTTTCCACTCGTTGAAATTATGAGGGTTTTTGAGCATTTTATGATTCCCCCCTCCTACATTTTAAGAGCTTTTGTGAACACTTCATATTTGTTGCAACAGGCTAATGTCAGCACATGAATCTTCCTATGAAAGGTCTATAAGACAATTAAAAACAGAGAGGCTCAGTAGTTCCAACAAAACATCTTCACAGCTATTGACACTGTCAGACGTAGTGGCTAGAGGAGCAATTGAAAATTGCAAAATATATAAACAGAGAATGAATGTATAACCAAGATTAGCAATAACAGTCAACACTTTTCCATGAAAGTTGAGAGGAGAACTCTCTGAAATGCTCTAACAGCTCCTGCTGTTTTACAGACAGCACTAATATCATCTGGTACTCCAATCCACCGTGGGAAGGGAACAATTATTCTGCTTCAGATCCCTTGATTAATGATGAGTTATCCCTTGATTAATAATGAGTTTATGGTAGCCTTATACCTACACTATTGAGTTTATAGTTCACTACTGATGAAGAAATATAGAAAGGCAAGAGAGAAGAAACTCATATTCTAGTCTCTGCATGTACTTTCCTTTTCTTTCTCCCTGCTCGGTGTACAAGCAAATGCACACTGATTTGGTATTTCCATTTTAAGCCAAGGAAGGCTTTCAAAAATGCTGAGCAAGACTTCAGAGTCATGTGTCAGAAGCGAAAGGAGCCAGGTAGTAATCGGCAGATGATAGAGATTCGGGCAGCAGTTTTTGCAGGATCTTGGGAACCTTGCAGCAAGCATGCAAACAGTTCTTAGGCCCGCGTTTCCCAACCTTAAGCTCCTAAATGTCGTTGGAAACAAATTCCCAGAAACCTCAGACAACATGACCAAGCAGCACCCAACAATATCTGGGGATTCATGAAAGGGAACAATTTGTTTTCAGCGGTAGAATATACCCCTAACCATCCAAGCTCCAGTTTTCATTTATGAACTTGTAAGATTTCACATGCTTTGGCTTTGTTGGGTGATCTCCAGCAATGCTATCTGGTTTAGTCTTCCTGAGTTGAGAGATTGCTGGAACTGAAGGCCCTCAGATGGTGAATATGCTGATGGAACAGTATATTGATGAAGCAGACAAAAAGTGCTTTTGGCTCAAGCTCCCTGAGAAATCACTGACTTGACTTTCACTTAATCAAATAGTTGAGGATCTCAGCCTGCAGGGCTAATCTCTCCTGTAGAGTTTCCCAAGTGGCTCCTCCTCTCCCTGATATTCAGAACATGTGTCTTCTCAAACCATAGAGTTCAACAGAGACCTATTGGGCATTGAATCCAACCTCCTGTCCAGTGCAAGAACCTAACCACGTAGCTCAGCTTTTATAATGAAGTAAATATACAAGAAATCCTGTTTAACCATAAATTGTGGTGAGTGAGGAATTTGCTCCATTAGATTTCTTTTTAAAAAGTTATCTCATATTTATCCATGAACCATGCTGAGACTCAGATGTAATTTGTGGTGAGAAATCTGTACATTTCTAGGTTGGCCATGCATTTTTCAGAACATGGCCACCAATGAAAGAGCACTGGACAGTAGCTGAACTTTTTAAGACTCCACAAAATTATGCACATTTTTAAAATATATGCACCAAAGCATCTACATATTTCTTTGTCCAAAACCAAGGTGGTGGTAGGGAATAAACCTAACTGTTGTGGAATGAGCTTGGAGAATCTAATTGTGGTGGAATGAACTTAGAGAAAAACGAAAACCTTGATGAGATCAGGCTTGACAAATCAAATCTTTCCTAGCTATAAGACTTCAGTACCCATGATGCAGTGTATCCTAGAAAAATATGCACGTGTGAGCAATGACAAACACTTCAGACTAAAACTCTGTGATTTATTGCTCCTGCCATAAAAATGAAGGCATAAAAATGCCCATGACAAAATGTTAATTGTTTGGCTGCTGTCCTTTAAAAAAAAATTGGCCAAGAGTAAAATGCGGAAACAAAGCGAGGCACACTGGGGAAAAGAAAGCACACGCAAGAGAGTGGAAATGTACCTCCCACTGCAAATACCTCTTGCGCCACAAACTTGGCACTCCCATAAAAATGAGCTGTGCGTCTCCTAAGGCTATCCAAGGGAGCAAAACTTTAAATAAATATTATAGCACAAAGAAGAATTGGTGTCAAGGGGGCTATTGCCAACACATTCCAACTTATTCCTTGGAGAAATGAAATTCTGCTTTTTCTTCTCTATTGGCACATTAAAAAATATGGCCAAAGTCATAAATTGGTTCTCCGCCTTACACACTCTCTTGAAGCTTAGAACAGAGTGATGGGGTGGTAATTCTTTCCTCTTAAAGCAAAATGCACCTTTCTGGTTTGTCTCACCCATGACTTGGTATTTTCCAAATGAGAGGAAAAAAATTATCAGGAAGACTAATATTCATAAGAAAAAAATCTTTAAAATTATAATTAAAAGGTGAAGGGAGCCTAGTCAGCGGGAGTGAAGATCATTAAACGTTGCCTTAAACATTTTCATTTGGTCTATTGAAATTCTATTAAATTGCCATTTATCTCACACAGAGATGGCTGTGAAGAGATATGAAGGGAGACAACGTTTAGAAGAATCTGGCTTAGTAGGGCACCTTGGGCTCTGGGTTTCTAGTTTATGTACCAATGGCAGTGACAGGATCAGATTTAATTTTCAGAGCAAGCGAAATAGTAAGAAACAAGAGTACGGTGTACATTCTGCCAGCTAACCGACATGCTCTTTGGTTAGCATAGGGATCCTTCTTCTGTGATTCTTTCCCCTATGATCTGTTGATGTGTAAAATCTCTGTTCACGTCCTCGTTGTTGTTGTGTGCCTTCATATTGTTTGCTGACTTATGGCGACCCTAAGGTGACCCTATCATGGAGTTGTCTGGGGCTGAGAGTGTGTGACATGGCTGAGTGGGAAATTGAATCCTGGTATCCAGAGCGATAGTCAGAAGCGTCCTCATGCACCATCTTGTCCAATCCCCTTGCTCACTGAAAGCAGGATTTTCTGTCCAGGCAATAGCCTTCCCTCCCCACCCCGCCATAGAAAATGCTGTTTCCTCTGCAGAAAATGCTGTTGTCTGTGCAAAAACAACCATGTTCAAATTGTGCTAAATCTGCAAGGTTCTCACGACAGCAGCAAGCTGTGCCAGTTGGTCCTGAAGGGCCTGGTTTGGCTGCATCATATCCTCCATTCTACCAATACAGGGCTGCAAAACAGGCCTGTCCTGTTTCGAGGTGGCAAGTGACCAGGGGAGGTCAGACAGCATATCTGTATTTTTGTTGCCTCTGTTTCAGTCAATGGCATTGCAAAGAAAGAAGTGGGTCAGTCTTCCACTGCCTTTCTTCAAGATCTGTGATGGTCTAAGCTCCACTTCCATGGCAAGCTAGCAACCTGGTTTGGCTGATTGGAGCCTGTTATATGGGCTCACCCTTCCTTTTCCTTTTTTCTGGCAGCACTTTTTCTCCACCAAAGCCCTGGATAGATTATGCATCCTCAAGTAGCATTGTTTCTACAGATGTTTGGGAGAAAAGGGATGGCAGGTGCTAGTCAACAGCTGCCAGAAGGTGCTCCAGTGATCTTTGTCCCTACCTCCATAGTTTTCTGGGAGGAAATCATCTCCCAGCACCAACACACATCCAAAAGAATGAGTTCACCTGTCTATATTGGAGAGTGTTTGTTTCAGCCCTAGTGAGGGTTCTTTAAAGGTGGGAGAAGGTCAGAAACCGTCCGGGCCTCCATTAATTCAACGTGCAAAGATGTAAACTTGGTTATGGACTCTTGAGAGGTATAAGAAAAGGCTAGAGCGCAGGGAATGACATTTCCTCACCTTGAAATACATAATTTTTCCAAAGTAAAGAAAAGGGCAACTCAGTCATTTTGCCTCAGCAGCTTTCTTAATATACTAGAATTACATCTCCCAGTGGCAACAACTGCTTCCCCCTGTTAGGATTTTCATTTTGGCTACCAGTGGCTCTCTAGTGGCTGTACTTGGAAGGGAAGTGACCTATCAATGAGAAGTCTGTTCTAAGGCCTAGGGTTTCTCACATTGATATGACAATGCAGAGCCTGGCCCTTCTTCCTCCAGCAAAGCAAGCCAGCCTTCTACCTTGGCTTTTGAGTCCTCCTCACCCTCTCTCCCTCCTCCTTTTCCCCCACCGCCACTTTCTCCAGCCTCCTCTTGCTTTCCATGAACTCAGCCTCCCTCTACCACTCCATATTTCTCTTTCTCTGCACCTCTCTGACCATAATCTAAAACAGGGTGAAGGATCGCTGGATTGGGAGACAAGACAGGGACAGAGAAGCAGCAATGGATGATCTAGTAACTGTATCTATTTTAACTGTAAAACCTCATCACATTTCTTCCAGTCTTTGTGGACCCTCTGTGAGGATGTCACAGCCCCTGGGGGGTCCACAGACCACAGGTTAAGAACCACTGTCTTAAAGGAAGGAATGGGAATCCGTCCCACCCCATATTCTAGGCAAGACATTTTTACTCCAGATTAAAACTATCTGTAGGCCTGCTAGATGGGTAAACTTGACCATATATCACTTCCTCTCTGCTGATCTTTATTATCTGGAATTCAGTAAACTGTACCCTTAACCCATACATCTGTGTCTCACCTGTATTTCCTGGTTCCATCTGCAGATTTCCCTTTGGGCTGGTGAAGGTGCTGTGCAATTGAATGATTCAAATGACAACAGGGATGGGGTGATTCAGTCACATATCTGCCAAGCTGTTATTCCTATTTGGAATGGAAAAGGTGAAGATGGACAGATTTTGAAAAGCAAATGAAGCTGGAGACCACAAGTTCTTCTGCTCCTTTCCTTCCTTTGAATTCTGGACAGGTCTGGAAAATAAAAGGTTCACGTAGTAAGCCTGGGTGGATTTGGAAATCAGGCTTCCTCACACATCAATAAATGCTCACAGTTTTCAAAGTTTAATCTTCTTTGGCTGAAAGAAATAAGTTTTTTCCCCTCCTCATTCCTTCCTTTTTTCTTCCCTCATTCCTAAGACATAGCTGTTGTCAGAGCTCCCACCAGTGACCGGAGAACAGAATGTATTTCCACTGAGGATACGTCACTCAAGACTTGATTTATGCATCCTGACAAGCCATCAGACTTTCATCCCTTTGTCCTATTTAAGCACCTTAATTTCTGTTCACCTGAAAGTGTACCTTGTAATGGAAATTCATTTTCCTCTCTTTGCGGGCTGCTAATAAATTATTTGTCAATATTCATCTCCTTCCCTTCCAATAACAGGGAAGGACTGGACCATTAGTTGTTCTAGAACTCGGTCAGCTAAACGGATGCCAGCCTCCGCTTTAAGAGATCCCAACCTCATTTCCGAAGTCGGAAAAGTCATCTTTAAAGAAAATGCATGAATGGCAGAGTCTGTTGCCAAGACAACTGAACATGGTGTCCAGGAATTTCTATTTGAAATGCTGGGCAACATTTCCATTTGTTTGTTACTTGGTAGAAACATGGGCTGGCAACGCAGTCTTTGTAATGGAAACCTCTTATTAGCACAGTGGTCTGTACCCTGTCAGTCACCTACTGGCAAACAGTAAAGGTGAATTAGGATCAAGTATGCATCCCAGCAGCTGTCCAGATTCATTTAGAAGAAAGGGATAATTCTGCCAGATAATTCTTCTCCGTGTGTGTGTGTGTTTGTGTGTGATCCCAGAATGATAAAAGGTTGCGTATCAGGTAGCAATCTAAGTTGTAAAGTCGTTCAAACAAGCTGTCTCTGTCTCTGTGTAGTAAGAAATGGCTTGTTGCATCAGAGTAGAGTTCGCCTGGTCCCAAGTTTCTCATTTCATCTGCAGCCAGCCAGTAAAATGCCTCTAGGCAGCGTGCAACAGGATGTAACAGCAACAGCTTTTCCCCGTCATCTGTCCTGACACTGAGTACCGAGAGATATGGTGCCTCTAAATATGGCCATTCCATTTAGATAGCATAATAAACAGTAATAACAAGACACAAATGGCTACAAAATGGTATGCCAAATTGTTCGCCCCGTAAAGGGATGTCGAAGCCAGCCTGGAACAGAAGAAAATGGAAGCAGGGGGGACAAGAGCCACTTAAAAAGCAGCGACAACTATGCTACCCCTCTGGAATCTTTTATCCCCTCGGTTCCACTCTTGTAAATGCCACAAAGGAGGTTTCTAGACAATGGGGGCAAATTTTTCCATCCCCTGCCCTTAAAATAGGAGTGCCCCACTCCACAGAGTGTAAGGGCCAATTTCCCTTTTGTTTAGGTCTTGGCTGATTTGGAGCCTTTTCCATTTTAGGCTATCTGGAGCTTCTGTGGGATGGGCACATGAAACTCGCATGCTCGCAGGTGGTTTGGGGGGCCAAAAATAAAATCACCCCAAAAAATCATTCCAGAAGATAGATGGATAGACAGACAGATATTACAAAATTGGACAGCTTGGGAGCCTCCAGTGTGCTCCCCCCCATAACTCTTGTCATAAAACCTCCTTCATGATGAAACTTTTATTTTTAAATGTTTTGAATTAAGTTTATTAAACACCCACAAATTATCTTTTGCTAGATGACATACAGTTTATACTAAAATCATGTAACAGTCTGTGACTGAGGGCATTTCTGCACTAGACTCTTAAAGTGCTGTTATTCCACTTTTAACCTCCTTTGGAGTCCTGGGATTTGCAGTTTAGGGAAGGGGCCTTTACAATTCTCATCCAGAGAGCTCTTTGGGGTGGGAGTGTATGG
Organism: Ctenosaura bakeri; assembly: GCA_948474755.1. Classification (NCBI taxonomy): domain Eukaryota; kingdom Metazoa; phylum Chordata; class Lepidosauria; order Squamata; family Iguanidae; genus Ctenosaura; species Ctenosaura bakeri. The sequence goes on from CAOLHI010000796.1 coordinate 159,266, forward strand.
CATGGTAACATACCTTTCAGGAGTATTTTAGTACCTTGCCCAAAATTCTGCAGAGGTGCATATTTATTTCCCATGTTAAATTTCCTGAATTCCAACACTTAAGCAGGGCTTAAAGGGAGTGTTGATATTTAGCAGTTTATTGAACCAATACTATTGCTCATGAGTTGAGGGCTCGGATGACCAAAATATGGAGCACCTGGAAATCCTAATAGATAATGGAGTAACTGGCAAATGGAGGATAGAGGGCTGACTTCTACAGAATTCTGGGATCCGTAGCATGACGAAACACTATAGCTTCCTTGTAGAGAATTCTAATTACTTCACATGGATAAAACCAGGGCAATTAAAGAGTGATCTCAAACTTGTCGAGCGTGTAGGCATGAAAGAAACCTGTTCTAGAAGAACCAGAGCTTCCTTGGCCGTGTTAATTATCCTCTTGTGCAAAATGACATTAGAAAAGTTCAGAGTCAATGTACGGTAAGTCTCTATTAGTTTGTTACATTATTATATGCTTTTAAATAGAAATATTAAGAAATGTCAAAGAATGTCAAGAAATATTATGTGAAGCACTGAAGGAAAAAAAAAAGAATAGTTCAGAATCTAAAACCTGTGAATTGTCACTCTGCTTTTCCTGGGTAGCTGAAATAGCACTCACCGACGATTAGGTGGAAAATTCTAAATTTCTGCTTAAAGAAGCAATAGATTCTTCAGCGCTTGAGTTTTACCAGAATGTCACCGTAGCTTTACAGGATCACTCGGTCCACTATTAACTCACTTAACGTCATTTTTGTTACTCCCTCCTGCCCGAGATACTCTAACATTGCCAGTTCTGGGGGGGGGGGTTCTTGGCATTTCTTTGAAGCCTCACTCTGGGTCCTGTATCAGTCAATGGTATTTAACCAAAGTTATTTGCTCTAATAATAAAAGGGCATCTGCTCTCCTGGTTAGTAACCCAATAGCGTCTGCCCTTATGCAGTGCGTCAGATGGAACTGAGAGATGAAAATGGGCATCAAAGGATTTGGATCATTACGAAAAGGAAGGAACCTTTTGACATCTCCCAGCTTACAAGTTACAAGGCCAGCCAGGAAAAAAAAACCAGAGGCTAGCCTTTCAAACACTACAAGGAAGTGTAAAAATAAAAAGAGAAGGCATTTTAATGGGGGACTCTTTTTCACAAGGTTAACTACTCTGAGTTAATTTCATAAGCATACCATGTCTTCCTACCATGTCCTTACTTTTTTATCTCCTGCTGGGAAAAGGTCACCTTCAGCTTGTGAGTTAAACTTTGGAGCGGTTGTTTAAAAATTAGGAATTAAAAGGATCACTTCAGGCTACAATTACTCTCTCTTGGACTAGAAGTAAAGGCTACATCCCTGGCTTATTATGTGTCCTTCAGTGGTTATGGCAGCACATAAGTCTTACCAATAGGCATAGAACCCATGGACCTCCCTTAGAAAGTAGATTTTTGGACAGAACATTGTTCTTGTGAAAGGATAGCACATCTTTAGTTCATAAGCGGTGATCATTCCACATTTGCTGCCAGGAATGAGGAGCTGCTTTGGGATTTTTTCTGAGTTATATGTTGAAAGAGCTTGCCCAGCTTTGGGTTCTATGAACCTTGACTTGGGTAGACAAGGGGCAGCTTGGGCTGCTTGACCTCAAGCAGCAAAATAGCCTGGAGCAGTGCTGCTAGAATAAGGCAGTGCATGACTCTGCCAAGAGACCAGCAGCTGTCATTTTGAAAATGGGACAGAGAGGAAATAGGAAAGAAACTCTGCTACACGATTCCCAGCAGAATATTTTTCTCTGCATGCACCCTGGTAGTAATTGAATTGGGGAAAGACTGAAATGGTATCAAGTTTCAACATAGGTTCTTGGCAGTTGACTAGCATGGAATCCTGTGATCCTTTACAATTTCCCAAACCAATTCTACAGAATCTGATGGCCAAGTGAATTATCATGCCCTTTCTGTTAGGATTAAGACCTTATTTTCCATTCTCAGAAGCCCTTCAAATCTATATGGTAAGTACTGATTCCGTAGGTTAGCAGAATTTTGGAGTTCTAGTCCAATTTGTTTTAATGAACCCCCTCCAAAAAAACCCCAAAATGTCTCCACAGTAACTTTTTTGAAGCATGTCATGGAACAAGAGCTAAACCAGACTTTGGAAAAGTTATGGGTGGAGACTAAAACTTTCTTTTGGGCGACCACAGCTTTGGAGTACAACCGTCCATGCTGAGTGGGAAATTCTGGAAGACTGAGAATACAAAGTTGTGATATTTTGTAAGCTCTATCTAAACACAGTGGAGCCTCTGTTGCTTTTTCTCTGAGGACAGCCTCAGAAATGGCAATTGAAGGGAAAGAGAGAGAAACAGACAAAGAGAAAGAACTGATAATCTAACCAGCACTCCTTCCTTCCCTTTTATAGTACCTATCACACACACCAAATTACCAATCCCAATCAGAAAGGTTTGATAAATCACCAATACATAAATGGAGGCATAAATTTCAGAGTCGCTCTTTCAGGCAGTTCACAAAACATACCAAATTGCATTGCGGCCCTTCTCCCCTGCCACAACCCCCCCTCCCAAAAAAACTATCCAGTATTTCTCCTTATCTGCTTTAACTCCCATTATCCTTCTGGAAGGCTAGGTTTAGACCTGTCATTTGGGAGAATAAACTAGTAACTTCTCTTCCATTAATCTTGAGGAGGCAAATATTAATATGCAAAGAGCCACGTAAATTACAGGCAGCTTTGGAAGCCAAATTTCCCCCATAGCACTCCGTAATGAGAAGAAGAAAAAATACGGTTGGAGATATAATTTATAAGTTTAAGGGGTTTAAGAAAGAGAAGAAAAGGAGACAGAGAGATGGATAGAGAGAGCTTACTTTAAAAAATTAAGGCTACGGCGAGGATCTGCCTGCATTACTTGAGAGTATTTTCCTTTTGCAGCGTGTAAAGGGAATGGCCTGTCAAACAAGGGACAACAGCTCACCTGCAATTCAGTGGCTTATTACAGCCACACACAGTTTGGCTCTCTGCTTATAGGCACTGTCACAACTGCAGGGAAGGGCAATCGTTCTTTCTCCTCACAGCCAAGGCCAGGAGCATTGATGTTGGGTGCAGGGATGCTTGCAGAGGCAAGGGGAGTATATTAGCCTACTGTATGCTCACCCCACTCTTTGTTGAATCCTTTCAGCCATATGTGCTATTTCTGGTTTAATTGTCCACAGTGTGGGACACATCTGGCTCCTTAACTCCTTTTTGGCTTGGCCCACCAGCAGCTTGGCAAGAGCTTTTAGTCTACAGTTTGCTGTAGGGTGAGATTAAGGTTTGTTAGGTAGGGTGAGTTGGAACCTGTTGCCCCTTTGCCATTTAATGGGTGTTTGTAACCCTCTCCTCCCTCCTACGCAATTCAATTTCAGCCTGATGGGTATCAATATGTAGGCTGTGGATCTTCCAGTCTCAGAAATGGTTACTTGTCAAACTTTTTATATTTGTGCATTTCATTCTTCCCGCCTACATTTCTCCCTGTTGAAATTGATTTTGTTAGTTTTGGCCCAGCTCTCCAATTTGTCAAGGTAATTTTGAATTCAGATCCTGTTCTACCTCCCTCTTCCAGTCGATGTCCTCTACAAAGTTGATAAGCATGCTTTCTATTCCATCATCTAAGTCATTTATTCATTGAACAACACTGGACCCAGGACAGGACCCTGAGGTACCTCACTAGTGACTTCTTTCCAGAATGAGGAACAACCATCAGTGACCATTCTCTGGGTTCAATCTGTCAACCAATTAGAGATCCACCTAACTGTCCAGCCCCACACTTCATCAGCTTGCCCGAAAGAACGTTGTTGAAGATTATATCTTGTTGTATTATTTGTCCCAACATGGATCAGAAGGAAGGGGTAATGGTTGGTGGGCTTGATGAGTCTTGTCCATCTGTCTGTTACTTCATTGATCTTTGCCCCCTGCGAGACAGCACACTTTTCAATATATCTCATCATGCCCACACACCATGACTTCAGCTCCATGCAGTGGGGAATCTCCAACTACCACCACACACCTCTTCATCCTCTGGCAATTTAAAGTAGCTCTTCTGTCTGTGGAACTGCCCAAGGTCTTCTCTATGCATGGCAGATCCTCTACTAACAAACAAACATGGCACAGATGTGGAAGGTCAATGCAACAACTTTGGCATCATTCATTTTTGTTATCCTATATACATAAGTGGCACAGTCTGCCAGGATTTCCCCACAAGGAACCCTATGAAATGCACAAAAATACTTATTTTCACCTTCCTGTTTGTTGAGCTCCAGAGACTGAGGCAGTGGCTATAAAGAGTTACCAGTAGTTAACTCCACCCAAACCAATTTAGTAACTCAGCAAAAGTCCTGCCTCCTTAGACCACATACTCAGGGAGAGCACATGGCCCCAAAACAAAGAAAAATACCCATGCAAGCCTCCGAACAGTGCAGCCAAACAATCAGTGCTGACCCTCAAAACACAGCCCACTTTCTTCTTGCTCCTCAGATAGAGACATTTATCTTCATTGGCCTCTTCTCTTCAAAGACATACCAACCCCTAGTGTTGTTTCTGCACTATGGCACTGTGTGAAGCAGAGTTTTGTATTTTGCTAAGCTATTTAGAAACTGAGGACAGTCAAAAGGGACTTTTAAAGTGATCAAGTTTAAATTAGGTTTGTATTTTGAGTGCAGGAGGTCATCTACAAAGGAAGAACAAATAAATGAGGAATTGAGAAAGGATGCCTCTTTTTGCTGTTGCCTCCGTGTACTTCTGTTACCCAAAGCTTATGAAAGAAGCACATGAAAAACCTAAAGCATGTTTGAATTATCCAGATTTGCATGTTAGGGTTAATGTCTTGTTAGAGGCCTTCCTTCCATTTCTATCATCAGAAAAGAAAACAATCCAGAGAGACCTTCTTTAACCAGGTTCATCTGAGTTGAATTTACTTTTTTCACGTGGCCAGGCTGATCTGAGTCCCGTTGAGTCTTTAATTGCAACAATCTGTTTTCTTAGGGGCTATTTTGAAGCTGGAGCTAACCAATTTTGTAGCATATGTTTAAATAATAAATATGCCTCTGACTATAGAGGTAAAATAAAATAAAAATGCCTTGAACCAAAGGAGGCTGATTCTCAAGGGGAAGTACCTTGGCAGGTCTTCATTGAAAAGCCACGGGAGTCGGGTAATTAGAGAAGTGAAATGGGCTCAAAGTCCTTCTAACTAAAACCCTATGCTCAAAATTCCATTTTTTTTGTAACAGCATGTAGAATCCTTCAGCAAGCGTGACAACTGGCTAGGGGATGGTGAGAGTTGTTCTAACTGTGATCCTAGCTCAAAGCAAGAACGTCAATCAACTACTCCCTTGTCGGAGGCCGTAGACAGCATTCTGGACTGAAAAAAAAAGGTGGAACAGGAAGTTCTCTCGTACCTTTCCTGTCTAGGAATATCCAGTGAGTGGATAGATAGAGACAATGGAAATTCAAAAAAATATTGCTGAGAGAAGCAGCCCCCTGTAATTCAACAGTTAACCCACACATGGGGTTTCCATATTCCATTTCCTCCAATCTGGGTATCTAATTTGCATATTATGCACACTATTCCAATTATGCAAATCACTCTAATCTACATAATTGATTTTTTAAAATAATTGTACAAATTAGCCACATTGTTTTGTGTCCCCCCCCATCCTTCGAACGTCATACCATCTTTTACGGTCCCAACTGATCTGAGAGAACCAATATAATGTTTGCAGCATGGAATGTGGAAAAGGGAGACCCAAGTTCAAATCTCTGCTCAGTCATGGAATTAACCCTGTGATTATGCAACATTACTATTTCTCAACAAACCTAATTTACAGGATTGCCGTGAATATTTTGCTATGCACAGATACTTCCAGTGGTATTCTCATCAGATCACTATTTATTGCCATCAGTTTTCACCATCAGTTTTATTTATTTTTTTATTTTTTGCAGTTGAAACAGAAAGATTGCTAGAATACATATTTACCTGTCGCCTGACTTTTCTGACTTCTTTAAATGGGAAAGAGGGCAGTTTCTTGGTCCTCATCCAGCAACAAAATGACCTTGGCTAGTCCTTTGCAGCTAATCCAAACATATTCATTTGCAGTTAAGAACAATAGTTTTTGGTGTTTCGCTTATGTTTTTGGCTTTCTTTTTTAAAATTCTTATGCATATGTTTCCTTACGACAAATCGATTGTCAAACCATATCAGAAACTGAATGTTTGGCAATTGCTCACGAGTGGTTGCTCAATGCAAATTTTATTAACCTTCATTTCAAAAATGTCAGGTCTCGGTCCTGATCAAAAAGCAAGATGCAATAAAAATGTCCATGTTATTTTATTTTTATGTGCATCAAGAAAAGATAATCGAATGTCTCTAAGACAAATGTTGTTTTCACACATTTCGGGGGGTTCAGAAGTAAAAAAAAATAAAATAAAATGCTTGTCCTGACAGAAAAATTCCTACTACATCATGCTAATAAAGTCTATTGATCTGACTAAGCTTTCCAGTGAAAAATGCCATATTATTAGATGGCAAGGCATGCAGCCCCTGTTTTTTTACTCTCCAAGATATTCTTCCTTATTATGCAGTTTAGAGCCAGCCTGCAGCAGCTCCAAGAATATATTTGGATTTTGATGGGCACTTCTGAAGTAGTACATTTGATGCAAATAAATAAATAAACCTAGAAATGGCAAAGCTGGAGAAAGCTACTCTCCTTAAAGTGATTTTTAGGCTCTTGAGCACCAGAAATCAAAGGCCGAAACGTTCTGAGGAGAGCTTGGTGTTGATTGGAATGCTTAAACGGGCCCAGTTGTGTTCTTGATCATCACTGGCCATTGTCTTTTTTTCTCAGTGGACGATGGGAAGTGAAGTCCAGCCCCACCATTTCATGCAGAAGAAGATGCTACAGCCAGAGACATCCCAAGACATTTTATTGTTTCTTCCCATTCCGCGTACACCATCTTTGGAGACACCCTGTCAAAATATCAGCTACTGCAAGATTTTCCAGCCTTTAGCTAGAGTGAAACAAGCAGTGCTTTTTTGAGAGGGGGAGGTGTCAAAATAACATTGAGTTTTGCAAAAAAAAAAAACATCAATTTTTTTTCTGCAAAAAGTTGCATTTTATGCAAAATTCAAATGTTTATGCACAAAAATGTCCTGCTTCTTGAGCAAGGCCAATGCTTTCTGAACAAATGAACTTTTGGGAGGGGAGGAGAAAGAGGGGAACCAACTTATAAAATATGCAAAACTCTTGTTCTAGCCCACTAGGGAGAAGACTTTTGAAATTCTTCATTCATTCTCATGTGAGAATAAAAAGAATGAAGATCTATATCCCTAAACTTCTTGCTCTCAGTCTTCCTAATTGGCCTGCTTAAAGCACAGAATTTTCTCAAGCTACAAATACACCAAGCCCTCTCACTTCTACATACACATTGCATTTTTTTGAGATTTTTTTTTTAAATCAGGACACCCAAACAATACACTCAATCAATATGCTTACACCCCTGTCAAGCTAGCGAGGGTAAACCATTTTTCTCTCTTTACAACCTGCACTCTAATAGAGGTTGGAACACCTTTGCTAATGGACCGTCATGATGCTACATATCCACCAAAGAAAGACATACACAACCAGCGGTGGGTAGCGAGATGACATAGCAAGCTAATTAATCCATTTTTCAGAATAGTTACAAATGGAGACAAATGCCTTTGCAATTTTGGTTGGTTAACTCCCTAAGTTGTAATTTGTTTTGATGCCAACTTGTATTGTTTGGTTTGAACATCCAGAGCAAGTGGCCGACTTCTCCATTAAACACAACGCTTGAGAAATTTCCCATTGTCCTGACACAAGTCTGGATGGGTTGTTTTTACGTGATACCATGTGCATGTTGAAACTGTAAGGACTGGACACTCCCTATGAGTGATTACAGCAAAGGACTGTTGCTATATCTGTCAGTCATGGATTAATCCTGCTCACGTGTAGCTTTCATGGTTTCAGTCGCAGCTTTTACAAATCAATGAAGCAATGAAGTGACTCTTGCTACCAGATTCAAGAGCTATTATGACACAGTGCATGTAGTGTCTGACATGGAATGGGGGACCTTGATAATAATGTTTGCTCAGTCACAGATAGAAATGCTGTTGAAACGCTCCTCTCATCTCCATTTCTTTGCAAGTTTTTAAGTGCAGGGCTTTTTATTCAGTGGCCATGTACTTTGGATCTCTCTTTCCTTGATGATTTATAAGATACAATCTTACTTTTTTCAGAACGGAGCAGAAACAGGGAACGATGGCTTTAGCAATTTGGCCGAGCAAATTCTTTATGCTGTGCCCTACTTTCTTGTTGTGATGCTTTGACTTAGGTGTCCTGTCACTGCAGTTCTCGGTCTAGACATTTTGACCATTGATTTAGCTTTAGACTTTGCTTTTTTGAGGGCTGCTCCCATAAAACACACATGCCGGGGAACATAGTGGGACTCCCAAGCAAACCTCATGGAGTAAGAGCAAAGCTTGGGAGTGTTGCTGATAATGTGCTAATGCAGTACGTGAATTCTGCATCTTACATCTTTCTGGAATCTTTACCAAAATTCACAGATTTTAAAATAAGACATAAATAAGGGGGAGCACAACAGAAGGCAAAGGGGCACACACAGAGCTTGGAAAAGTTACTTTGGAACTACAACTGTCATGGGCCACATCTGAATTAATGATTGCCTTGATATCCCACCTGTTGTCTGATGATTTCCTGGCTCTCCTCTCCACTTTATTTTCTCAACGCTCCTTGTGTGAGGTTGGTCAGAGCGTGAGAGGGTGACCAGCCCAAGGCCACCTCTGAAATTCCTGTCTCATTAACAAATAAAATGTTGGATCTCCAAATTCCTAGTTGAGTACTCTAAACACTAAAACGACACTTCTCTTCATTGGGTCTCTCTGTTAATATGTAACCAACGAATACGGTTACATGTGCAAGGGTTAAGGGCATAGGACCCCCCACAAAAGTGGGAAAACCACAAATATCAAGATATGTGTGTGTGTCTGTGGGAAAGGGGCTGAGGTGTGGTGGGGAGAATGGACACCCAGGTCTAAACTACGTCAGGGAAAGGAGAGGGAAAAGAGGTGGATCAGCGTGGTGACCCTACACTTTCTCTCTTCTGCCCTTCCTTGGGTGTGCAGGGGCAATTGGGAGAGAGCTGGTGGTGCTGAGAAATTGGGTTGTGATCCATCCTTAGCTGGATAGATTGCAGCTGGTGGAGGAGGATGGCCAGAGGTGGGTTTTTAAAAGGCTGCATGCTGCTGAGAGATAAGGGTCCTCTGGAAAAGACGAACTTGAAGTGGGTGGGCAGGAGTTGGAGAAACTCATAAATAATCAAATCTGTGAAAGTGAAACCCACAAATGTGGAGGGACAACTGAAAATAAGGGAATTAACCTTTCAAGGACTGGCAAATCGGAGAAATGGGAAATGGATCTCAAGCAAACTAGATTTGTCTCAGCGACCATCAGTAGTAAACTTTCTTTATTGTAACACAGCTGATCCGAATACTACAGAGGCCAATTGCTTCCTGTTGCCATGGAAATACCTCCAGAAGAAGTCTTTGCGGAAAAGATTGCTGGCCTTGTTGCCGCATTGTTCCCTGCTAAAGCACCCCTCACTTTCTCCCCAAAAGGCATGCAGACTTTCCCCTCTGTGTGAGAATCTTTTCAAATCCCTTTGTGATTCATTTAAGCTCCTCGCCTTCACGGGAACGAGCAAGATCTCATTTTCTCCAGAACCTTTGGAACATTACATTTCTCCAAGTAATGTTTGGATATACCAAGTGATCAGAAATGTCAATTCCCTTCAAGACTTTGGGACACGTGTGCAAAGTTCTCTTTGGGCAAAGGCCGATTGAGAAGAGCGTACCAATCTCCTTTCAAGACTGGAAATCTCAAAGGAGCCCTCCTGTGATTTCTCAATTAGCTGTATACTTTTTGACACATTGGAAGTTTTAAACAGAGTGTATTCTGATGTAGAAGGAAAACTTCTCGAAGGAGGTGCTCATAGAATTTGAAAGTTTCACTCTCACTCTGAAGACAGACTAAGCTTCAGAAAGTTTGATTGATCATGATCAAACTGATCAGTGTTCCTGGAGGGGCTGGGACCTACACAGTTACCTATAATGAAGACTGAGAATGAGAATACTTGGGTCAGAATCATCCTTCCCATAACTTCCCTCTCTCATGATAACAATAACAGAAGTGTCCGCTGTAAAAATATTTAACAATCCTTGACGCAGCTTAGGAGTGAAAATACTTTTGCTGTTATTACGTAATCTCGAAGTTGGTATCAACCTATGATGATCCTATGGACAAGAGACCTTGAGTTATAGTGACCCTATCACAGGGGTTTCTGGGGATTGAGAGTGTGTGACGTGCCCAAGGTCACCCAGTAGGTCGAGCAGGGAATTGAACCCTGGTCTCCAGGTTGTAGTCCAAAGCTCAAACCACTACGCTACGCTGGCTCTTACTTCAGTTCTGCTTTTTGGTTATTGCATAAACAAACCATTGCAGATGGAGAAACAGCAGCATAAGGATCGCATAATGGCTGTGATAACAAAACATTAAAACTAGCTCAAGCAGAAGCGAAGCAGTATTTAGATGTACTTGGACTATCAAAACAGGGGACTGGCTGAAACAAGATGTCATTGGAGATTCCCAGAGAACAAGGCCTCATTTTCAGAAGCATGAAGGTCTCGGAACCAGCTGGACAGCTGCTGATGGAGAGAAAAGCACTCACCTTTAGGCTTTAAAAATGTATGCATTTCAGGCAGGAGGGTACTTTCAGTGGGGACTCATTAAATCTCAGTTTGCATCCAGTCCTTTTGGAAGCAAGTGACTCACTTGGAGATCTCCACCCAGAGGGCCTTGCTGCACTAGCTTGCTGATACCTGCAACAAGACAGAGCAGAACAAAAGGTTTCTGCATGTGTACCCATATTCAAATGCACATTCACCCTGTGTTTGCACAAGACATCCTGGCACATGTGACAATGTGCTGTAGGATGTTTGGAGGATTGACCTAAATATGGATGACATAAATATTCTCAATGTTCCAATATGACATTCAGTTTGGACACCACAACTTCCAGCTGGCCACCACATCAAACTGCCCTTTTCATTGATGTTATTGACAAAAAGTAGGGAACCCTCAGCATAACTGTAGAAAAACAAGCTCTGTATCAGAAAGCAAAGCTGATAGTTTATTATGGGTGTCCTAGTTCGCTGCTTTTTACAACCGCTCTGGAGAGAGGGGCAGAACCCTAGCAATAGAGGGGGTTTGTGGACATTTTCCCAGATGTCTTTGAACAGACACAACCTATGGCGCTGGCTCAAAATACGCTCAAGTGTTGACTGCTCACCCTTCCTATAGCCCTGAAAGTCCATTTGTTTTACACATCAGTTATGGACTTGACATCTTAATGTTGTGTCCCTCATTTTAATGGGGTTTAGGAGCTGCATTATGGTCGGCAAGAGCAACGCTTCATTCAGAGAAGGAGAACACCAATCACTTGCGTAAAGAACAAAACGATAAATTCTAAAGTAATGCAGAGGAGACCAAAAATATGCATAAACCTCTGTAACTATACTCAGGAAAGATATTTTAGAGTGACACAAAAGCTCATCTATCGCAGTTGCATAGCATTACAGCTGCCTCAATGAGTTGGGTCTCATCATGCCATGTCGACAAAAGTAAACCTCCCCTCTGACTTACTCTGCAGTTAGCCTATATCATTTTTTCCCCCCAAGGACAAGCTAATGAACCCTAAGGGTATCTCCAATGGTGGTAAATGTTGCATCTAGGAGGACATATATGCTAATACATCAGCCATTCAATTGTAGTCTGGTATGCTGAATCCAGGTGCAAAAATGTAATTCATATAACAATTGTTTTTTCCCCCAGATCTGGAGCCAAGGTCCATCTGGTTGAACATTTTATTACAGATAATGACTGAACTGAATCTTTGTGGGAGCTTATGGGCTGGGCCTGAAGCAATGACATAACCTGTTTGTTAAAAAGAAAACATACACACACACCAACAATAGGCCTATTCTTTGTGGCTTTGTTTAATTAATCTTTAAAGCTGTTGTTGTTATTGTGTGCCTTCAGGTCCTTTCCAACTTACGGTAGACCCTAAGGTAAACCTACCCCAGGGTTTTCTTGCCAAGATTTGCTCAGAGGGGTTTTTGCCTTTGCCTTCCTCTGAGGCTGAGAGAGTGGGACTTGGCCAAAGACACCCAGCGGGTATCCATAGCTAAGCAGGGATTCAGTCCTGTTTGGTTGTAGTCTGGTATGCTGAACCCAGGTACAAAAATGTAATTCATACAACATTTTTTTTTAGAAATACACTATTTAAGGTTTCTACTTCTATTTTGCAAGAAAGCTGCCATGGAAGACTCAATGCAGACTGGAGATGAATGTCCACTGTAAATCACAGCCATGGTGCTATTTGCTTTTTACTGCAAAAGTTGGATGTGCTTAGCAAATTTCTGGGAGAGATTCTCGGTGGAAAACTCCTGTTGTATCATGGTTCAGAATGGGACCATGCTCTGGATCAGGGCCCCGTGTGGTTGTTTTCCTTTCAAAATAAAATGGGCAGTTAAAATAATCTGCCATAAATCCAGTATAAAGTAGACCCACTGAAATTGATGAGTCTTTTTAGTCACTACGTACATGTGTTGCATTGACTTCTATGCGTCTACTTTACACAAGAACACATGCAGTTGAGCATTTAGTTTCCACCATCGTCATCTAGGAAACTTGGTCCAAATCCTATTCTTAGAATGAATTAGAGTAGATTCATTGAAACAACTGGATTTGCTTATATGCTGACTCACAGTTCAGCATTCAATTCCGTGGGTCCACCTTAGTTGTAAATAACAAAAAAAGATTCAGGATCTTAATGTCATACAGTTGATTTCCCTAACTCCACCATGTATGGCATTTCAAATGCCATATAGCATCATTTATCTTTAATCTTCTTTCTTTCTTTCTTTCTTCGGTACAGGCAGAATAACCTGCTTATCACTTCCATTCATTTCAGAGAACACAGAGTAAGCACAGAATGAGTCTCCGTGAGGTTTTTGTTCCTCTACAAATTTATTCGTACAAAAATGATTTATTTATACAGACTTCATTAGATTAGAGAATGCAGAAAACAGTGATCATTCTATCCCGTCATTCTAGGTTTTAAAGGAAAAACAATATATGTTATTACATAGATTTGATTGTAACAAAGAGAAATTGCCTATCATAGGACTTACGACTCCAATGAACAAATAACATTTGGTATTGAGAAGATATATTTGCCAGCTCGCCTCCTTCTCTAATGCAAGCAATGTTAGCAAGATTACATAGAGGCCAAGATCCAGTTTGACATTGGTGGAGCATAAAGGTCTGCTGGTGTGAGGAATATTGAATGTCTGGAGGACTATGCCCACTCCTTTGCCTCAAGTTTTGTACCATGAGGCCCAGATGTAGGAAGGAAAATAGACTTTGGGACCAGCTTGAAGAGCATACCCCTCTCAAAGCATAGGGCTTGGAAGGGTGCTTGCCTTTGGATGACTTTCCTCTCATGGATGGGTGACTGGCTTGATTTGGGAGCATGGGCAGCTTGCCCATGGCATAAGTGAGGGGAAGATACAGAGGGACCCCAGCTTCCTCTTACACCCACACTACTTTGAACTTTTTCTTTAAAAAAAATGTTTATAGGTTTTTAAAAATGTTTTTAATTCTTTTAAATGCTCAATTAATGTTTTAACTTTTTTTGGAAGCCATCTTGGGTCCCACTCCAGGAGAAAAGCAGCACATCAAATAAATAAATAAACAAACAAACAAACAAATAAATAAATAAATTTGCTTATTATTATTAAAAATATAGGCCATTTCTGCCATACACTGTCATAGTGCTATTATTCCCCTTTCAACCTCCCGTAGAATCCTGGAGTTTGTTGTTTAGTGAGACCAAAGAGCTTTCCGGCTGAGAAGTCTAAATGCCCCTCCCTAAACGGCAAACCCCAGGATTCCGTAGGATGTTGAAAGTGGAATAACAGCACTATGACAGCGGAGTGTGGAAATGGCCATAGTACCAACTACAAAACTATAAAACTGAACAAAAATAACTAATAACATTAAAGAAATCAGCAAAACCCCAAGTGAACAAACTATGCCAAAAGATAGCTACAAAACTCGACGTGAAAACAACTAACAAAAACACTACCTATATTTAGCAAGTTGGTTTCCAGCTTTCTCAATGTAGACTCTTGGTCACTTGAAAGATAAAAACTTCTCCAAATGTGATTATCATTCAAAGACTTCCACTGCTACCTTCCCAAAACACTTATTACTAAATCTGACAGTTGACATATTATTCTCTTTCTCTTGTCGGAACCATATTAACAGATCCTAGTCTTTCACGAAAATCTCAAAAGTTTTTTTTTCCTCTTACCACTGTTGTTAATTTGCCCATCTCTGCTAAATCCAGTAGCTTGACTAGCTAGTTCTCTTTTGCTCAAATCTCAATACACTTTCATTTCTGGATGTACATGTAGCCCTTTCTGGAGAGCATTGTAAATAGTTAATAAAATGTAGTCATGGTATCTTCCAATATCTGAAGAGATGTCATGTAGCAGACTGAGTGACCTTTTTTCTTTTACTGCTCCAGAGATTAGAACACAAACCAATGATTTCAAATTATAAGAAAAAAGATTCTAGCTAGACATTAGGAAGAACTTTTTGATAGTAAGAGCTGTTTGATAAATGGAGAACCTTGCAATGGAGAATGGTAGACTCTCCTTCGGAAATTATTCAGCCGAGGTTGGATGGCCATCTCTCAAGAGTGCTTTGCTTTTGGTTTCCTGCACAACAGTAAGCGGGATTAGGGGGTTGTTGGGATCCTTTGCAACTTACATGATTCTGTGGTCATCCCGCTTGATGTATCTGTATCTTTCTTTCCAGGGGTATAAATGATGTGCTAGATACTCTACTACCTTTGGTCAATTTTAGTAGGATTCTTCCTATGTTCTTATGATGACTCTAAAATTTGCATATCTCTCTCTCAAGTTGAAATGTGGCAGAAAACAAAACTGATCTATCCTTTGTGAACAAAGCAGTTCAGTTGGCCGGTATTTTGTTTGCACAGTATCCACTAGATACTGCACAAAGAGACACCAAGTATTTTTGTCCTGCACTGTGGTTCAAGGCTGGAAAAGCTCACCTCTGCACTGTGGAAGCTGAGAAGAGCTGGGAGAGAGTTCTTGACAAGATTATATCAAGCCCTTAAGCTCTCAATTACAAATAATCCCATGGCATTGCTACAGAAACTCGCCAATCTTTCAAACTTTCCCTACAGTAATAAGAATAGTTTGGTCCTCTCATGTTGCTATTGAAATCGACTTTTCTTCAACTGTACAAGATGAGGTATGACATGACATCCTGTTACCGTTTCAATTATCCCCCATCTCTCTCTCGCATATCCCAAATTAAGTTTCTTTTCAACCTGATATGTGCACACGTTTATAACTGCATATGACGTTGAAATGCCAGCATGTAAATGGGTGTTGGTGTGTGTGTGCATACACACACATAAATATAAGCATGGGTGCATACTAACATGTGCTTGCGCTTGTCTCACTAGAGATATTAATTCATGGAAAGCTGCCAAACTAGCTTTTATTAAGTGCCACTCATTTGAATGGGAAGAAACTCCCTCTCTCCACTGCGTTCTTGCCAGCAGATATAGCAGCCACCTTTTTTTTCTCCTCCTTCCGCGAGACTTTTTACCCCTCTCTGTCTGATTGGGACTTTAAGCCAGATCTTTTCAATGTTGGATCTGCAAATCAAAATTCTACAAACTCCCCTGACACTCATGAAATAATCCATGAACTCAAAGAACTGCATGAAAGGGCTCCGAGGAGTCATAGATGTATTGTATGCTAAAATACAGTAGCAAAGTAGCAGAATATGTAACAGGGTAGTAAACCTAGCTGCTCTAAATGAATTCAGACTTCCTGGACCAGATGGACTGCATTCAAAAGTACAAAAGGAACTTGCAGATATAATCTCAGACCCACTGTCAATAACCTTTGAGAATTCTTGGAGGACAAGAGAGGTCCCAGGGGATGGGACAAGAGTGAATGTCCCCATCTTCTAAAGGGGGAGGGGAGTGAAAATCCATTAATTATCAAGCAGTCAGCTTGACACCAATGTCAGAAGAGATTTTAGAACAGATAGTTAAAAAGTCAGACTGTGAGCAGTTAGAAATGAGTGCTATAATAAGAGCCTGCACATCAAAAACAAGGCACTCCAAGGTAATCTTGTCTTTTTTTTATACACCGTTACAAGCTTGGTAGATCGGGGATATCATATACAGTATCTTGATTTAGAATCTGGGCCTGTCCTTTACGCATGTTCTTAAACTTCCAAAGAACATCCAAAGGTCCAAAGAACATCAGCCAGACTTTGAAGGCTGACTGCTCAGGGAGGGCTGGGCTTTTCATCTACTGTGTTGTTTTCCAGACTGGGAAAGGGCAGGATAGCAACAACAACAACAACTGATGAGCTTTAAGATCTTGAATTTTCCATTGCCTTTGAAGTCAGTCTGCATGAGTCAAACGCACAACTGAATTTAGTACTTTTACACACCATCGTTTATGCAAAGCAACATTGGCACTTAGCCACCTGCCCAGTTGGTGTGAGCATTCTGTTCTGCTTTTTTTTTATTGTAGCTGTTGTGTTTCAAAAGCATGAATCATAGAACACCATCGGATTCCAAATACTTCCTGTTGGACATTGTCGTTGCACAGAGCTTTCGGAGTTACGAAATGCTCCAGTTGGGCTCTGTATTTTAAGGCACTCAGATATATTCAGTGTCTGAGATTTGGGGTCTTCCTGATCTATCCTGACAGATGTCACAGGAGAAAATCTGGAGTGACTTCCCTTGATGTGGGAAGAAAGATGGAACATGTGATGGCAGAGAGGATGTCTTTATGCGTCTGCCTACCTAGTTAGTACTGACAACTCTAGGTTTCCAGACCTGCCAAGAAAACAGGTTGAGTAGCAGCCAATTAAACTGTGCTTCCAATTGCCACTGCAGAAGAGAAAGGCATTTGCTATGGAGTTTGTAACACTTTGGATGGGTCAGTAAATCCCAGTCTGCTTGAGAGACAAAACAAATACAGCATGGGAAATCTGTGGTTGAATCTTTTAAGATTTAAGGATAGGAAAATCAATCAGTTTAGCTTCCACCTACATACTACTATTTTAAAACCTCAGGTTTGATGGTGCTGAAGCAATTTGTGTATATTGGTAATCAATCCAATAGCAAACAGAAACAACATTGTTTTTCCCCTATCTGCCTTGGCTGAACTCCGTAGGTATTCTTAGGATACCTGAGAATAGCTGTTAAAGACAAATGTTAAAGATGAGGAGTTTCAAAGAGAAAAAAGACAACCTTCATTCAGCAAGCGTGATTCAATTTGCAAGGATTCCAACCCCAACTTTGATGAGTTAATCATTCAAAGCTTGGGGCTTGGGTGAGTAAATCTATCAGTGTTTGCTTTTTCTCACCTTTGGATTATTTTCACCTCAAGGTCTTTCCATTCCAACTATGAAGAAAGTTGATGAACCGTGACCAATTATTATTAAAAGCAAATTGAAATGAGATTTTTACCCTTGCTGAGAACGCAAGAGTTCTGCTGGATCAGACCAGTGGTTTACCTAGTCCAACTTTTAGTATCTCAGTTGCCTTCTCCCATTGATGCAGCTGGTATTTGGTAGCACAGCCTCTGATTCCTCATCACCTACAGACATCATGGCTAATTGAGAAGGCAATTCACACATGTATAAGACTGCAACTCTTCATTGATCCCATATTGCATCAGTGCAACAGTCTGTAGATGTCTGCACTGCACTACACAAATTCTCAGAAATGCATCTTTTTTGCATGCCAATGAAAGTATTGCACGGTATCTGATACGTAGTCCTGTATGGCTTGCTGTGACCACCTGAAGGTCACGGCGCCTGTTATCTTGAGCTTTCAATGTGCCACTGTCTGCCTGACTTGCTCTTCCCAGCTCCAAGGCAGACATAAGCAGAGTAACCATGACAACGACGATGATGATAATGATGATGTCGAGAAAGAGAGAATCTTGCAATGACACTTCTACTTTCTCCCAGCCCTAATAAGGAGAAATTCCAGTGGAATGAGTTCACACAGGCAATTTACTTGGCACTGGCTAGGCACCTGCTAGGAAATCTAAAACAGAAGCCCAAGAGAGCATACACAGAACCAGCCTATTAAGGCACCCTATTAGTATTCGCAGACTGGGGTCTGCCTCTCCAAACACGACTTCGAGGAGGAGGAGAAGCATAATGAGGAGTCTTTCTGGAAATAAATGTAATTAACCATTAGATTCTCTTGCCAATATACACATACACCTACATGCGCATCTGTAGTGGGGAAACATCTGGTTAGACGTTTCTTTCTCACAAGAGAGGCTTCACAGATTGGAAGCTGACTCTTTTTTTAGAAAAATATGTGTGTGGGAGAGGAGATTTTAAGTAGACATTTCCACTGTTAATGTCAGAAATTCGGAAGGCAGCCTGATGAACTGGACAGACAGAGCATTGTGCTCCATCCATGCAGATAGAAGATCTCAGCCAGTGTTTTTATAATTTCAATAATTCAGGGTTGGCCCTAACATGATGCAAAGTGAGATTAGGCGGTCAATGCTGGCGTGTGTGAACTGGCAGTGAAGTAGTCCAGGTCAGAGTTGTGTGTGCCTTTAGACCTATTCTACACACTCTAAACTGCTGAAGCACCAAACCTTTCTTCTTGTCCTGCTCCCAGTGAGCCAAGTCTCTGCTTCAAGTAAAACCTATATCTAACCATCACACCGCCTTATGAGCCCTGTTCCAGGGCTGCAAATGCCTCCTCCTTCGTTACCTCTCAAGTTAACATGCAGACCACACAACATTAAAAGCATGTCTTTCTCCATTTCCCTGACCTGCCTACTTTTGCCAACATCTTGCCGCACTTGGACATCCTGAAAGTTTGCACACATTTCTGTGCCTTTCTGGTCAGCCTGTTAACTCCAATATCGATTTTGGAATGTGCCCGACAACCAACACAGTTGCTCCTTCTGCCTTTGTACATCTTTCAGTGTGTGCCTTTGAACATATTAGCTCTGTTCAGACATTCTGCACCTGGAATCAGTAAACTTTGTGCTTCAGTATGGTAAGCGTCCAGAATGGTTAGGGGGTTCTAAGAGCTGTCTTCCAAAAATAATTTCTCTAAGGTAGGAGAAGAACTAGCACATTCTCCTCCCTTTTTCATTCACTGTATCCAGTTTCAGAGAGCCTGAAGGAGGCATTATTCTGTGTTTATTGTGGGATTGTGGGTTGTAGTCCAAAACACCTTTTTCAAGTTCTGCTGCAATCTACAACCAAAGATGGTTATCACTGGGCTATGGACTGAGCGTGTGTTGCTGTATAGCCAAAGCTCAACAGCTGGCAGAATGTCTCCTCCTGATTATGGGACAAGCAGATAGGTCCCCACTGTTTTTCAGTCCTGGCTAATCCAGAGGGTTCATATTGCTCACCAACTGCAGACACTCACATTGCAAAACTTTCTTCCCTAACAGAGAAGTGCTATTTTCCTTCTCTAGTAGATGACCTACAAAACCATTCCCATTTTCTCGTTGTCTTTCTCTTTGTGACATTGAGTGCGTGCAACATGAAATGCCATTATTCAAGGGAAGTCAGCCTTCATTACAATCACAGTATGGATATATATTAATTATTTTTCCCCTAGATGATTTTCCCTTCCTTCTATTCAGTAAAACACATAGTGCAGGAGATGACTTAAATCCTATGGGCAGTTTGAACTAGAAAGAGCTGGCACCATGTACTGGTTTCAGAACTCAACTAAGACTCCAGAGATCAGGGTCACTTTTTAGACTATGGCACCCCAATTCTGATGGCCATGTCTGTGCTGGTTGGGATTCTGGGAGTCATAGCGCAAACAGTAACTTTTCCAAGATGTGCTTGGTAACACAGCATAAGGAGTCTGAATTCTCCAGTGGGACGAGAGAATAATAGTCCAAAAAAATTCATGGAAAAGTGGAAAGAATGATCACTTTGGACCCTGGTGTATTTGAACACTTTCAATTCTGTCTCTTTATTGTTGTGTTGTTGCGTGCCTTCAAGTTATTTCTGACTTATGGAAACCCTAAGGCTGTAAGTCAAAGTGGACTTAACAGCATAACAAGAAACAAACAAACAAACAAAATGAATAGGTAGGAAGAGCGGCTTGGAGTTTTCACTAGCATGTGTGCTTTCAGGTTTTCATTTTTGTTTTGTTCTGCTGTTTTTGGAGAGTTGAAAAGTCAATGAAAAACCTAAAGCACACACACAAAATAGAACCCAGAAGCTTGATTTTTCACATTGGCAAGGCAGCCGACCCTTTCAAAACATACCGACAGCTTCAAGTCCTTCTTGAAAAGAAAAGAAAGGAAAAGGAAAAGAAAAGAAAGCTGCAATTTGTTTCTGTCATATCATGCTTCTTAAGACTGGCCTATATATGCAACATAACAAAGCGGTATAGCTCTGAGGAGGTACAGAGGACTATACCACTTACAAAAGCAGAGGGAAGTTTGTGGTTGCTGCTCTGTTTAGTATTTTTGAAAAAAGCACGTATGAAAAAAAACCCCCTAAGATTAAAGTTTGGGAAATTACTTTTGACAAGAATAAGTCTGACAACATACTGAAGCCAATTATAATTAGGCGGTGGTGGAATGAACCTTTGAGACTCAGAGCAGTTATGGATGGCTTCAGCATAGCTCTAGGTTTGTTCTTCTTAAAAGTATCTTTCCAAACTTGGCCTAGAATGCTAAAGAGAATGATTTTGAACCAGACTTTATTCTGCTGGTGTTGTCTTTGCAGAGAAGTTTATTTCTAGTTTAGAAAGGCATGCAAACACATCATCTCCCTGGAGGGAAAATGGAGAACAAAATGATTCAAAGCGGTTCAACACCTACCCTTTTCACTTTGTAGCCACATGCAATTCTCTGCTTCGTGGTATAGCAAAGCCAGAGCTTGTAGGATGGAAGTTTTCAGAACCTTTTGATTAGCAAGATGATGTTATGTCCAATGGTGTTTTAAGCTTCTCCAATTCTTCTGAGTTTAAACTGCAGTTCTTACAGGCACTGGAGGGGGAGGTTTTTTCCAGCAAATATTGCTAGTTTGTACAACTGAGATATTCCGTTAATTATTGTGGAATTGGCAATATGGCCAAGACCATGTTGATATTCAGCATCTAGGAATGGGATGCTTAAGTTTTGCTTTGACTGTCTCATACCCAGTGGGATCAGATTGATTGACTGATTAAAATGATACATAGATATATCTGTCTGTCTGTCTATCTATCTATCTATGCAATGCTAAGCTATCCCATTCCTGTTCTTATGTGAAATATTTTGTAATAATTTGCACAACAGCTTATTTCTGATGGAGATGCAAACTGCTAGGACTAGTTTGCTGATACAGGTCAACATAGCTGCCTACAATTTTGAACGCTTCTTGGGGGACCTGGCAGTACTGCATTCAGTTCTGAGTTCTGGGTTCTTCACATTAAGTAGGATACAGACAAGCTGAAGCAAGCTCAGGAAAGAACAACAAGGATGATAAGAGGCATGGAGAACAAAACATATAAGGAAAGCTGGAAGGAGCTGGGTGTGTTCAGTTCGAAGAGAAGACTGAGGCATGACAGGATCACAGTCTTGAAACACCTCAAGGGCTGCCACAAAGAGGAGACTGCAGGCCCCAGAGGTTAGAACTAGGTCCAATGGTTTAAAGTTACAGGAAGATAGGTGTCAAATGACCATTAAAAGGGACTTCTTGACAGCGAGAGCAATTCAGCAATGGAACCGACTGCCTAGAGAGGTGGTAAGGTCTCCTTTTCTGGATGTCTTCAAACAGAGGTTGGATGGCTACCTGCTGAAGTTGTTCTAGCTAGAGATCTTGCACTGAGTAGAAGTTTGGACCTGATGGCCTATACAGCCCCCTTCTATTCTATGATTCTATCATTTTCTGCCAGCATGCTACCCAACCTCCATTTTTAAAAAATAAGCAGGATTTTCAGGAAATTGTCATGGAAAAATGCAGAAAAGCTCCCAAACATATGAAGATGTGTGGAAATACCTGCCTACTCATGCAGACACAATTCCTCAGATCCACACCCCCCCATACCACCATTTTTATCTGTATCCTGACCGAAACACTGACCAAACATGTTTGAACATCACTATTAGATATCCATGGAAAAAGAAATGTTTTGTATACTGATGGCAATAGAAAAACTGGCCCCCAATTTCTGTGCAGTTGCCCAGCCTCAGGGCCTCCAGATATTCTAGATTTCAACTCCCAGATTTGTTAGCTGGGTATTCTGGTAGGTCCAAAACATGTAGAGGACAACAAGTTGAGAACTACCGGTTTACAAGACTGCCTCCAGTTCTATGGATCTGTGAATCCGGGAGGTAATGTAATTTGGAAAACGAGTTATCTCCGAAGCATTCCTGAGATCCATCCAGAAAAGAAAGCAAGTCCCAAGTTTCTAAACCAAGATGAAATAAATAAATAAGCAACATAATTGAAATGGATCTATAGTCGCAAAAGGCCATCTATCTTTCACTAAAAGGTTTTCACTGGATAAGGAAAGTACATTTGGGTGGACAGGGAAAATTAAATGGAAAAACACAAGGGAAGACTTGTCTAATTCTCTTAAAGGGTTCTGTCATTAGGCATGATTGCGCGCTCAATACTGAACCGAGTGTATTTGTCAGGTGACAGCTGCTGGGCTTTTCCATCCACTCTAACAAATTAGAATTATCAACAGGGTGGGTAGAGTAGAATGAAGGGAGGCCAAGAATGGCTTTATGTTTTCGCAAAATATCAAGCTTCGGTGGGTAGGTAGTTTTGTTACAAGGCATCTTGGCACCTGGGATGGAAAATCCAATCTTTCCCTGTGGTGCCTAAAAATAAACAACAAGGGGAAAAAAGCCCTTGTAATTAAGTAACTTATCATTTAGGTCCAAACTCTAGGACAGAATCCGAAAAGTAATGGAAAGAGAATAACCAGTGGCAGAGTTCTGCAAACCTTTTAGCAGTTCAGTGTTGGGCATGTTTACTGAAGCAATCTCCATTGAGTTTAGTGTTTATTCCCCATTTAAGTTTTATATGATTGTAGCATATGATTCCTTACAGTAATCTAACAGATCAATCCTATACAGTTGCACTCAGGCTATTGTGTATTTTAGGATGAAAGGCTATGCTATCAGTTGCACTTTTTCAGAGTTTCATGGCAGTGGCAAGGGACTTCAGACAAAAATCTTCTGGGTTTGAGAAGCTGATCTCTGAAATGCTTTGCTTCCTTCATGGCTTCTGCACCCATGCCCTATTTCCTACTGCTGCCACTGCCTGCTTGTTAATTATTCTAGTGCACACTGTAACAACTACATATGACACTAGACTACTAGCATAAAGCAGCAAAGATTTGGAAGGATGACTGAAGAAAGTCAAGGCAGAAAGTGCAAAGGCAGATTTTCCTTACTTTGGCTCAGTCATTACTCAAAATGGTGGCTGCAGTCAAGAAACCAGAAGTAGATGAGAACTTGGAAGGGCAGCTATGAAAGAACTAGACAAGATCCTGAAATGTAAAGATATATCATTGAATAGTAAAGTCAGGATTGTCCGTTCCATCATATTTCCAATTACTATGTATGGTTGTGAAAGCTGGACAGTGAAGAAAGCTGATAGGAAGAAAATCAACTCCTTTGAAATGTGGTGCTGGAGAAGAGTTCTACAGATACCTTGAACTGCTAAAAAAGAAGACAAGTGAATGGATCCTAGAGCAAATCAAGCCTGAACTCTCCCTAGAAGCCAAGATGACTAAACCAAGGCTGTCCTACTTTGGCCATATCATGAGAAGACAGGACTCACTGGAAAAGACCACAATTCTTGGCAAGGTAGAAGGCAATAGGAAAAGAGGAAGGCCCCATTACTGATGAAGAGATGCAATCAAGCCATGGCTGCCCTGAGTCTGGAAGACCTGAGCAGGGCTGATGATGAGAGGATGACTTGGAGCTCTCTCATGCATAGGGGTCACCATAAGTCAAAGCTGACTTGAAGGCAGTTAAGAACAACTAGTTTACTGACAGGACTCTGGCCAAAGTCTTCTGAAGTAAACTGTAGATGCAGGGGGGCTGAACTAGCCTGGGACTCTATGATGAAGAGAGGATTCTCTCTCTATGTGATAGTTCCATCACCATTTACATTGTGGCCAACTTTCCTTGGAGGCCAGCAAAACATGCCTCACCATCACCACAGTGTGGTGCTGGAGGGGATTCAAACTGGTTTCAGAACTGGGAACAGTTCTAGAATACCTGGATATTTTGTTTGAAAAGCCACATCTCTACAGTGCTCCCTCTTTCTGAGGGAAGGAACAAGTTCTTCCTAGCAGCTCTGCAGGGTGGGGTGTACACCATTTTGCCTGCTTTTGTAGAGGAGAGAGGCTAAAAAGATGTTCACCCCTTCTCCATAGAATGTAGTTTTCAATGGAAACAGGGATTCAGCTCTTCCCCCTCTGCAGAGTGCAAAAGAAATGGTTAAATGAAGGATCTTTTGTTTCAACCCAGGTTTTGTGTCTGGTCTCTTTATTCTTTTAGTGGGTCAGTAAATTCCCAATTTGTTTTACTGATTTCCAGAAAGAAGAAATCCATAGCTTTCTTGATGTTAACAACCTGGTTAGTAACCTAAGGTCATCTCCTGGAACAGCATCCTTTAAATAGACCAAAAGCCCTCTTTTTGCATTATAACCACACTTTATTTTTCACTTTAGTTGCCTAGTGTCAGGACCGAGCTATCAAGTGGAAACCAGAAGGCGGTCAAGCTAGGAAACAGCAAAGACTATTGTTGCCTAAGTGAACTTCTGTTCCGAGTTTTTACATCCCTTTGTGCAAGCCAGCATTATGGAGCAGAAATTGCCTTGAGTGCATTAGCAGAAAGGGAGTATATAAATGGGATGGATGGATGGATAGATGATAGTAGGAGAGCAGATAAAATTGTGCATTGGCTAAATGTGACTCTTAGACTCCCTGCTGATTATTCCAAGTCGGCATGATAACATGTATAAACGCCAGGCGAGACAATTATGCAGCTGTAGGCTGTATGTAGCCCCCAAGGCCTTTTGTGTATTTCCAGCCCCCAAACTAAAAACAAAGGGTGGAGAACAAAACTGGAGAATGACACTTCCACTAGTCTTCTGGAGGTATAATTCTCCATTTAAATACTATCTCAGAAATCCTTACATTATTAATGGCCTGAAATAACATTTTTAGAAGATAGTTTTACATTTTTTTTTAAAAAATGAGTTGGTATTGACCAGAGGGCCCACAGGTGGTGAAGGTGGAAAATGGAATGGCTGGAGCCATGTTATCCTCTGAGGTTGCCCAGTATTCCTGTAGGCGTGTGGGCTACCTCCGTAGTCAGCTGTCTTCCTGCCAAGTATAATTATTTACCTTTATTTGCCATGAAGCAAAAGAGAAGGGCTATTTTCCTATCTTCTACTTGCACATTCGTATTCACTTTCTCTAGGCCATTTAATTGGGCCCAGGATGGAACTTTCTCAAATATAAATCTGAGAAATGTCACTTTCAATCTAACATACATTTGACCTTTCCCAAGGTCTGACAGAATAACCGAGGTTTCTGCTCATGGACATTTATTTTAACCCAAATCCTCTCATCTGGTCCACTCGGATCACTCTCATGGATTTCTGTACCAGCAAATTTGACATGTGATGCTACTCCACGTTGTTTTCTTTCTCCATCTATTCTTTTTGAATATGTTATATACTCCTCCTCATCCCTTTCTCCCAAGACTGGGACTCAAGACAGCTTGCCCATTCTAAACATTAGAATTAAAGACATCCAGAAAGCCACATTAAAACAAAGCTGACTTCTCCAGGCAATTTGCCCACGTCATCCAATTAGACAAAATGAAGCTCATCTGTCATAACTGGACAAATTGTGCTTCCGTTACCATCTCAGGCACTACCTTTAATAGGGAGCCCAAGTCAAATAAATACAAGTAACTTTCGCCACCAAATATTACACAAATTCATCACCCACCCACCCCATTTCTAAGAGTTCCTCAGCAGTCTGAGGTCCACAACGTAATAGCCCCTTGACTGCATGGAACAACAGGGTTGGGTGAAATGATACTGAAGTCATAGAAGCAGCAGAGAATTGTTTCTTGAATTCTCTCACTACTGCATTGTAGGCTCTCTAACAGGCCTTAGTTTTGATCAGATTCCTCCTTTTTCTCCATCCTTTCTCTGGTTATCTACTCAAGTGCTGTGTGGCTCTAAGCTGCTCCGAAAATCGAGGACCATGTTTCTAAAATCTACAGAAAGACAAAATCTAATGGTATATTCTTTCACCAGGTTTTTTTTGGGTTTTTTTCTGGGGAGGTCTGAGGGAATACTAGACCGAAGGGGCTTTGGTCTTCTGTAGCAAGGTGATTATCATGTTCTTACTGGCAATGGATTGTTTTCTGAACCTGTAGCACGGTTGAAAAATTCAGCAATGTCAATAATTTAACTCCAATAAATAAATAAAACAAGCACATTCTGGACCAGGCAGACACATCGTGTCTTGTATAAATGTCTAATCCATTCTTCACAGTCTTATGTGTCTCTACTCACTGCTGTTGGCTCCCTCGCCTGCTCCTTTTTGGAATGCAGACCTTTTTCTCAAGCTGTGTCTTAAGCTCATTAAAGTTCCGTGCTTCATTGAATTGGCAAGATAATGGGTTTCATGTGCTGATGAGCCTATTGTCTGAACCACTTTTTTTGAGAAATGGGCTGGAATGCAGCCCTACAACCTCATGAGTGCTTGAGGTAGTATTGCCCATGCATTTGAAATTATCTCTTCTAATAAGCAGTTTACCTAGATAGCCAAGCAAATTCAAGTTGCTTACAGAAGCATGGATAAAAATGTACAGGCCGTATTCTCTTCAGCTGTGCAATGATCAGAATCTATACATGCACATGCATTTTTTGCAATATCCAAAGTTCCCCTTTCGCATGGCTTTCAAGTCGTTTCCAACTTATGGCAACTCTAAGGCAGACCTATCACAGGCTTTTCTGGGGCTGACAGTGTATGATATGCCCAAGGTGCAGTGGGTTTCCATGGCCAAGCTGGGAATCAAATCCTGGTCTCCAGGGTTGTAGTCCAATGCTCAGACCACTACACCACTCTGGCTCTCATTGACTACACAAAAAAGGAAAGAAACATAAAAAATTAAGGAGAAAACAAGAGAGAAGGAAAAGACAAAGGACATGACCAGAGGTGAGGCAAATACATTAATATAAGCTGACCATATTTCCAAACATGGATTTTCTTGAGCCCACAATCAATTCAGTTCTTACATGGAAAATGTGAATAACTAGGACCAAGATCCTGCATTGGAAGATGTAACTATAGAGACATAGGTCAGTCTCTGTAGCTACATCTCCTGGTTCTACCCCTAAAACCTAACTTTTAAGCAGTACAGACAGACAGACAATTTTTCATGCTGCTGAGGGAGTGATTAGCAGGGATGCAGCCAGCCACTGAAAAAGAGCTGCATCTGATCCTACCCATCATTGCCCTGCTGTCTGGCAGCATGAAATGGCCATATTGAGGCAGGGGCTAAACTGCCTAAAAGGTAGGTTTAGGGGGGATTTTTGGTTATTGCATGGTTGAAAGAGACTTCCAATCTGTGCCATGTCCGTAAACTGAATTGAGCTGGCATGAGTCAGACTCAATGCCATTGTAATTCATGAACAGCATACCAGCCCAGAAATTAACTACAGCTACTGCCAACTATTTACTGGATGCTGGAGCTAGAACTACAAGCAATTACTTTCCAAGCGGTGTGGGTGACGTACCAGTTTTCCAAGCTTTTTCCAAGATCTGTGGGTTGGCTACCAGAGTGGTTGATCAGATGGGGGGAACAGTACAATGTGGAGACAATTTCAAAAATTTAATTTTTGGTTTTCAGCTGGCCGGAAGATTCTAGGAGATGTAGTCCAAAAATGACACATCCCTACTCTTGCATGTGCAAGCATGGTGAGGAGCATGAGGTCAAAATTTGGCTTGTCTCCTATGAGGGTCACTTCTGGAACCATTGTTTGGTATGGACATAGTGGGCAGGACTGCTTCCAAGACCCATATTTTGGCAAACATTCCCACATAAGTCAATGGGATCTCTAACAGCAGTGCATTTTGCTCTGCACTTAAAGACCTGGCTGAACAAATGACTCAAATCAGCCAAAAGAAGCTAAGCTACTTCTTTTGCTACCTCTTCTATTGCTAATCTTTTGGAATGGAGAATTAAATACGGCAATTTTTTATACTCCTGCCCACTGCACAGGAGAATTAACAATCTGCTTTAAGTTAAAGTGCACAAAATGGATTTCAGGCTTGCCAAGTTGGTGGATTGCGAAAGAAACAGAAGGGCCCTTTTCTTCTCTCTCTCTCTCTCTCTGGCTATTGCAGTTGCCGTTTTATTAATTAATTATTTTTTTTAAAAAAAAAGAGCTGTGCTTCAGTTTGAGGCACTTCTTATTCAAAATGAGCTTTGCATATGCAGTAGAGATCATTTGAGTGTAATCTTTGTTAGGGATGAGGTTGGACACGGATGTCCTTGTTAGCTGACAAAGCCTGTTAATATTCCAGGGAGGGTAAGTTTCAAGCTGGTTCTTGCAAATGCGAAAGAGACCATGTTACACTTCTCTGAACAAAGTGGCTTTTTAATTGTTTTATGTATTGTTTTATGTAGACCATGGGTGAACAACTACAAGAAGCCCCATTTCCCACCCCCTGGAGCTCTGTGTACCATATCAGCCCCCCTTTTCATAAATAGAAGTGACCAAAAGGTCATTTTAATTTTTTAAAAAAGACAAGTTTCAGGTCTCAAAAGGTACAAGGGGGCTTAAAATTCATATCCTCAGAAGGTTTGGGAGATGCAATTATCAATTTTTAGTCCATTTTTTTTCAGTGATGCAGGCAGAATCATAGAATCATAGAGTTAGAAGAGACCCAAGAAGAGGCCATCAAGTCCAACCCCATTCTGCCATTCAGGAATACCCCATCAAAGCATTCCTGATGGATGGCCATCCAGCCTCTGTTTAAAAACCTCCAAAGAAGGAGACTCTACCACACTCCCAGGCAGCAGTGTATTCCACTGTTAAACTGTCTTACTGTCAGGAAGTTCTTCCTAAGGTTTAGATGAAATCTCTGTTCCTGAAATTTGAAACCATTGCTCCCTAGCGTCTTAGCCTCTGGAGCAGCAGAAAACTACCCCTTATTTGCAGGGTTTCACCCATATTGGAGGCATGCCACCCAGTGTTCATTTGGAGCATTCTCTGGCCCAGATTCCAAGCTCCCATTTAAAAAAAGCTGGGCATTTAAGAATCAGACACATCTGCAACGCTGAAGAAAACTACTGCAAAAGGATCAACAAACTCAAGCGACATCTGCTTTCAAAGAGGATAGCCTCCTCATATAAGGACAACATCAGCAGAGCAACCAATCAAAATTTTCTGTGCAGAAGACATGAGTCAAATAGCAATAAACAGTGCATTCCATTTATACTAGATTCCCATCTAGCATCTCCTAGCTACCATATGGCTATTAATGAGAGCTATCCATTGCTAACAAATTCTGGACATCTTGCTAGAGCCATCACCGAACTGCCAGTGATAGCTTTCTGCGAGCCCCCCAAATCCAAGGGAGATTGCTGGCTAAAGCTGCCCTGAAAACACCAGTTAGCAATTGCTTGTGATTCAAAGCATAGCATCACCTGTAAATACCTTATCCAGACTGTCACTTTTGGGAACACGGTGATATGTCACCTGCTAGTCCTGCCATCTTATTTATGTGATTGAATGCAGGCATGCTGGTTGTCATCTGCAGTATGTGGGCAAAACAACCACAGGCCTGTGTACACTCT
The DNA here is from genome assembly GCA_948474755.1 of Ctenosaura bakeri. NCBI lineage: Eukaryota > Metazoa > Chordata > Lepidosauria > Squamata > Iguanidae > Ctenosaura > Ctenosaura bakeri. The sequence continues at coordinate 189,397 of CAOLHI010000796.1, forward strand.
TCAGAAACCATACGGAAGCTAGAGCAACCAATGGCCAGGCATTTTAGTCCAGAACCACCAAATCGAGGCAAGTTGTCACCATGGTAAATTGGTGCCAACCTTCATCTCATTCTCCTCTTTCCTCCCGTCCCCTTTGCATGGCTGCTCTGGAAACATTAGCCTTTGTAAACCACGTTCTCTAGCTTGCACAAGCTTTCCCCTCCCCCTTTTCCTTTCTGTTTTGCCTCACCATGAATTCTTTGCATTGAGGCAAAATGCAAGGAATGGGAGAAGGAGAATGGGGAGGAGGCACACACGCTCGCAAATAATCAAATTTGCAAACATCAAACCCGTGAATGTGAAGGGAGAACTGTACTTGCCTCCCTTCTAGCTTCAAAACACTGCAGTCTCTCTATAACGGCCAAGAGAAGTTCTAACCAAGAACCAAAACATCAGGTATTTGGTGATGGGTTGAAACACCATCAAATTTCCCCAGGGACTCAGATGGCAGCCCTGATGCTAATCACTTTACAATGTGAGCATCTGCCATGAATTTTTTAAGACAAGGATGCTGCTTCCACTCTGAACTACATTGTTAAGGAGCTATTGACCTGCTCCATTGTTCTTAATGTTCTCTATTTATAACTCTTCCTCCGCTAAATGTGTTGAGCTACAACGAATGGCGGCCTGTTTGTGCTGGGTCAGCACATCAGCGTTCTACTCAAATTGCACTGGAAATGCAATCTGGCCTCCTCCTTCTTTGACAAAGCTCACTTTTATTTAGCCCAATGAATGCATTTGGTTGTTGTTGTTTTTTTAAAAAAGAAATTCCTTATTTCTGAGAGAATTATTGAGGCACCAGAGCATCTTGATAAAATGCAATTGCTATGGTTTTGCTAGCCAAAGATAACAATGAATTTAGCAGCAGAACCAAACTGGGCTGCATGGATGCTTTGGAGCCTCTTACCTCAAGTTACCCTGGTTAGTGCGACGAAAATAGTAACAGACTTCTTCCTCTCTTGAAAGTTTGGAGAAGCAAGAAAATGGAAAAATCCTCTTATTTGGCTAGATTATACTCTCAGGGTCTACTCTTTCCATGGGGAGTGGCACATCACAACAGAGCTTTGACTTCATCAACTAACACTGAAGGAGATGCCAAGCCAAAGGATTAAGTAAAACAGTTTTGTTTGCTCCAGTGCTTAACAACAAACGTAAGCTTCTCCAGCACTACCACCCAAGGTTAGGGTAACCACAGGTACCCAGAGTTGGACTCCCACAGACCCACAAGTTTTAAGTTGTTTGGGGACCCAGTGGGACTACAGAGTAAATTGCTGCAGCATCTCTCCTGAGACTTTTCTCCATCATCCTTTTCCTAGGCAAAAACATACCTCCAGGGGCGGGGGTTGTTCTTCCCACCCCTGCTTAACCTTTCTTCCAGGACTGTCCTCTTCCCCAAGGGTAAGACCTCAGGTAGGCCACTTCTGCTTCTGTTGTAGTTGTGGGCCTTCAAGGTGACCCACAGGCAAACCTATCATGTGGGTTTCTGGAAGTGTATGATGGACCTAGTGGTAGTCACAGTGGCAGCAAAGGAAAAAAGAAAATACTATGTTTCTGCCATAACTAAAGGTGAGCCCCACTGTTGGAGATTTTCTTCTTTCCCTGAAGAAATTTGATGATAATATCTCCCCAGCTTGTGAAGTCACAGACAGAATGGAGATGTTTCAAGAGCCAGAGTGGTGTAGTGGTTTGAGCATTGGACTATGACCCTGGAGACCAGGGTTCGATTCCCCACTCAGTTGTGGAAACCCACTGGATGGCTTTGTGTGCATCACACACTCCAGCCCCAGAAAACTCCATGACAGGTTTGTGTGAAGTTTGCCATAAATCAAAAGCAACTTGAAGGCCCACAGCAGCAACAACATCTATGCCAAGTTCTACATGCTGCAAGAGAGCTCTCAAGAAACAGACAAGTATTTCCAAGCACTAGCAAAGCTTGTAATTACCCAGGTGATTCTGAACTCTGCTGGGTCTTGTTGTTCACCCAGCATGACTCCTGATTCATCTTGCCTCAGGCAAAATCTGGTCACAAATTAGAGGCACGCACAGTCCTCTGGAGAAATCTCATTAGCCTCATCAAAACTCTTTGAGTCTTCTTCAACCCCCCTCAGATGTTTCACTGAAAGGGAAAACTGCACATTTGTTTTGCTCTGGGCAAAATTTCAAGAACAATTCTGTACTGAGTAAGTGCTGTTCTTATTTTTCACACGGAAAAATGCCTCTCTGATTTGTATCTATTAGTTGGGCCCAAACAGATTAAACCCAGGGACTCATTTGTTTAATGGAAAAAGTTACATAGGTAAATCCTATTTATTTAACAAATCAGGCCATGCGATGCCGACTGTGGCGATTCCTTTGATCTGCCTGTGCTTTCCATGAATGGCTCAGCTTCCTGCACATGTCCCAGGTCATTCTCATCAAACTGGGTGGCCAAAGCATCTAAGGGACATGAGTATTCTTGATTATTCCATTTGTTTCAGAGTCATTGCCATAGAACAGTTGCCATGACTTGCCATAGACCATTGCCACGACTCAGGATAGGAGCTAAAATTAAACAAATCCCTGGTTGTATCATCTCAAGTAAAGGGAATAATCAGAATCAAGAGCTTAAGGAACAAAGTAGGCTCAGGGATGAGTTTGGGAGACCAGAAATGTCATGAGTTTGGTCTTTCCTGTACTATTAGGCAGAAACTCACACCACAATCAAAGGACATATCTAAGGAACCTCAGAAAAGCAGTCATTGCTGCTTATCAGTCCAGAAAGGATTACAAAACCATTTCTAATTATCTAAAATTCATCTCCAACCTCACCCAGGAATAAGACTTATTGGCTTACCTGGAAGCGAGTCTCATCCTGGAACAGCCTTCTACAAGATAATTGAACTGCAGATTATGAGAGGTCTCCAAATCTCCAATTCCCTTCAAAATTTCAAGATTTACGTAATACACCTTTTTAGTAACGCTACAGGGCCTCTTAAATCTCACAGAACTTAGGGTTTCAGCAATTTCTTAATTCTATCCTGTCCTTGACCATTACCCACACTGGGCTGAGAATGACTGCAGTTTTGGCCAACAGTTTGGGGAGAGATTAGGTTTGGGAAGGCTGCTGTAGGAAAACTTCCTTCCACGTCTGCCCTCATAAGTCCAATGACTGTTATACAAAGGACCTCTTGGCAGCTCTTTCTGTTCCACGTTTTTCCCTTTCAGGAAGAAAAACAAAACTCTTTTTACCTGCAGGTATTGGAAGTTTTATTAGCAAACTTGAGGCCAACGGAGTCAATAATTCAACTCGCAATGGCTTTATTTACCTTTCAGTTATGACCCCCATACATTGGGGATGCTAAACACCCATCTGGAGAACCGCTACTTATGTTGGATCATTTACATTCTGTCCACACAGGCAGTTTTACAGAGACAATGAACGTGATGGATGGCTGCAACACAAGAGGCCAGTAGTGTCAGCATATTTTTAATGAAACCTGCCTTCTCTCTCTGTCCGTCTCTCTCTCTCTCCATCTCTCTCTCTCCTTCCCTCCCTCTTTCTCCTCACCCCTTTTTCCATCTCAAATTTATGCTCCAAAACCACATACTTTTAAATAAAAAGTAATGTGTACCTGCTTTCCTGAATTCTTTTTTTTTAAAAATGGATCCCTGTGAAAATAAAGTGAGATTTTTTATAAAGTAGAGATGGTGAGATTCTTGAAATATTCCACCCAATTCTCTGGTGGACAGAGAAACTAAGCACACTGCTTCACTGAATTTTTCCAGGCAGAGAATATATTATTCTCAAGAGGATCTGTTATTCTTCCCCCACCCATTTTTTTTGTTATCCTAAACTGTTTTATTTTAAATTTCCTGCCACTGCCATTGGTAACTGTGTTGGCAGCTTGGCCGCCATTTTGTATTCTCAAAAATGCTCCAAAACTAGTGACATGGTCAGGACATCTTATCCTGAATCCCTGCCACTAAAAGTGATAGATTTATTGGGATAATTTTTGTCCCCAGTTGTTATTAATTTGCTAGCCGTTGAGAAAAATTAATCGTCAGAAACAATCATCTTGGGATTTGTCACATAGAGGAAAAGAGAAGCCAAATGTAGTCAGATACTCACTCTGGACTTCAAGAAAGCAGATCTTAGAAAGTTTAGGAAATACTCCTTGAGATCCCATGGTCAGAATGACTCAATGCGGAGGGAGTTCATGATGCATGGGAACCTCTTGAAGGTGAAATCTTGAAGGCACAGTCGCAAACAATTCCAATGAGGAAGAAAAGTGGAGGGGAGAGGTTTTCTAGAGGATAGATGTACAAAGTACTATTGGATGAGCTGAGATTTAAAAGGGACATAGGCAAGGAGAAGGAAATCACAAAAGAGAATACAAATAGCTAGTATTTCTAGGGGGAAAATCAAAAATGCTAAAGCTCAGAATGGATGTTCTTTGGCTATGACTTATTTCCTAATTCTGTCTTCCCCTTTAGCTCTGGTTCTGTCTTACTCTTGATTCTGACCTGATTTCCTCTTCAGTTCTGTTCCTGGCTGGTCCTCTGGTTGGTCCTATTGGCTGTTTTGTGTGGCTGTTATTTACTATCCCCTACTTATTTCAGACTGCAGTTGTTTCTAGAGTTATCCTTTTTTAAAGTTGAAGTGACTTTTTGGTCACCCCAGTTCGTTTGGAGGGTTAGAAAAATTGGACCTTGGAATCCTCAGAGTTTGTCCACATCCATGTTAACGATTCGGACAAATCTGTCTTATCTTGCATGGAGATTCACTCTTTATACCCCTCTGGCCTTGGCCTGCCCCTTCCTTTTGAAGAGTAATATAAAGGGAAGTGTCTTGTCACTGTGGCAAGTGTCAGATTAATTGACTCATTAACCGTAATCATCATTTGTTGTTGTTTTTAATTATGAAGGTCAGACAGAGCTTTGGAAATAGATGCCCTTCACTTTTATGGTGACGTCTCACAAAGGCACACGTTGAATATTCCTCTCGTGTAAACAAACCATTCCTCACTGGGAATAAGGGTGGCAGAAAGGAGAAGAAACCTTGGAAAATTCTCCCAGAGGGGCAGCATAGGTGAATTAAAGTGCCGGATGACACTTCAGGATGGACAAGAACCTCGTTTTTAATATGAGTTTGCCAACATTTGCAAATGTCTTCATATTCAGGACAGAAAGACCTTGAAATCCAAGAACTCAGTCATGAGAGATTTGAAGACAACAGATGCATTCAAAGCTTTGAGCACATGGAAAGCTTTAGGGTCACCAGAAGTTGGAAACAACTTGAAGGCACACAACAACAACAACAGTGATGAGAGACACACTGAAACCTTTCAGATTGCTGGGCAAGGTACCTCAATAACGGTGTGTGTGGGGGTCACAGTAGTTCATAGACACTCCACCTCCTAATCCATCAGATCTTGCATGATGTTGCACCAAGAAATCTAGTGGGCACAACTGGGTTAATACCCTTTTCTTTTGCGCAGCAAGGTTTCAGTCATCCATGTTAAGTCAACTTGTTCATTCCAGGTCAAATCTTGGAGTACGCCACTCTTCTCATTGCTGAACCATCATCAAAAAACAATACTTTTTGATCTAGTGGGGTTCTCTAAAACAGTCAAAAATCTGTTGGTTGCATGATAAGTCAGAAGGCAGAACATCCACAAGATCTTTCTTTGTTCCTTCTTTTCTGTTTGTCTGTTGTGTCTTCACTGCTATACCTTGCCCTGCCCAATCCACTAGCAGCATCCCTTCTTTTGTCTCATCCAAATGCTTATTTAGCCCAGCTAGAGATACCCCCGAGGTCAAAATGAACCTAGAAAGCACTAACTTTCCTTATGCATCTGCAGCTAACATTAAGAAACACTGGTTTATTGCATTGCCCTCAGGCAACCTGGCGAATTAGGTGTGGCTCACCACTCAAAGTCAGGGAGAAGAATAAATGCTAGTATTTTTCTGCACGCACATGCATGTGAGCATGGAAAATCCACTAGCTTGTCTGTGGTTGGCCTTGTTTTGCTATCCAGCTAAGAGGCATTAAACCAGCATGTTTGGTACTGGAGGCAATGATATAATGGAAGTTGCTTTAATGTCACGTTCTCTGTCCTTCTGGAGGAGCAAAGCACGTGGAATCTTTTCTATAGCTGGCTGTAAAATTAGATTTGACAATATGCTATCAGTCCTGGCCTTGCTTGTGACATCAGTAGTGACTTTACAAAATAGATAGAATAAATGTAATAATTCACTCTGTAATAAAGCTGTCGATCTCCCTGTCTGAAAGCCAGTGGCTTGTTTTTTGCAATTTCTAAGGTAGACCATTCAATAAAAGAAAAGTCAAGGAAGAAGTAAACACAATGCAATTCTTTTTTTTTTATAATGGGAAAGCAAAGTCAAATATACTACAAGGACAAGAATGGCTTTTAATTGTCTTGTTTTTTTATGTTTCTAACCTTCCTTTCAACCCAAATGAGCCCCCACTCTGGGGAAACTTAAAACAAACAACTATCATGAAACATTAAAACTGCATGCAAACTAATTATGCGAACAGCAAGCAATTGCATTTTTAAAGGGTGAAATGTAGTGAGGAAAAAGAAACAAGCATAAATATGTTTTTTTTAAAAAAAACACAATAAAAAGATAAAAGTATTTTTAGAAAGCAATTGTTATAATACCTACATCTGCTTTGATCTGGTTTATACTAACAACTTCTCAGGCTCAAGAACTGGAAAAGAAGAAGAAAAGCAGGGCTATCCGATTTCTACAGCTGAGAAACCGGCTGATTTTGGGTCACTGAAGTCGTTATATAGCTGGCAATAATTTCATCAGCATATCCACCCTGTTTCCACCCCAGCTGGTTGAGATGGGAACCGAAACTTTTAGAACTGGTACCCTTGCTTGTTTTGTTTTTCTCCTCTCCCCCTCTTTTTCCCAGTGTGTCATGTCTTCTAGAATGTAAATTTGAAAACACGCACTGTCTTGTTACTGGTAATCCAGTATTGCTATATAGAATAATTCTCTCACTGACAGCATGTTCTGAAACAATGGTGTTCAGCTGATGAAATGAGCATTTCCTTTCTTAGCTGTCTGCTCGGGAGCCTTAATCTTTGTCATCTGAAATTCCCTGATGGCACAATTTCAAGTTTCTAAATGAAGCAATCCTATTTTAGGGTTCGATAGTTTTCTAATTTTTGGAAAGAGAGAGAGAGAGAGAGAGAGAGAGAGATTTAAGCCTTTTCAGTAGGAGAAATGGTTTCCAGGCTTAACAGGAAGCCCATTTGTAGTCCGCAACTGAGACGACTGGTGGAAGGGTGTTATCTTCTTTGGTACACCAGCATAAAGATTCACTTTGGATCTTGCCTTCTTTTCCCCTGCCCCTTAAAAATCTTATGGAGATATATTTCTATTTCGCCATGGCAGCATTTTTTAACCATTCCAGCTGTAACATTGGCTGATCTGCTATTCACCAGTTGCATAGCATAGAATTAATGCATCTGTAGCTGTACTCACTACTGTGCAACCAATTATACAACCACTGGTACAGTATGGCTCCCTTGTGGAAGCTCTGAGAAAGTCAAATCACTGGTGTAATTGCATTTACATGGACTAGAACAGGAAGCTGACCCTTGTGTTCACTTTAGGAAAGCAACAAATATATTCCAAGTATAATCATCATCATAAGTGCATGCATATTTGTAACACCAGCAGCATGAAATATAGATAGAGACCAAAATTCATCTAGCTCAATAGCACTGGGCATCATAGTGAAAGATCTTATTATTGTCTTAATAAAACAAATACAGTGCCTAATTGCCTGTTAAATGTGTGCATATTTTGCTTTTATATCAGATTCTCTGACATATCGCCACATTTGTGAATTTAAAATATTGCTGTCACATTTTGATCTTCAGTGCGTAAACCCTTTCTGGTATTATTACTGCGTCCAAGCATTTTAAGTGTGTTTCTCTGTTAAACCGAATCTGACTAAAGATTGATTTTCACATAATCTCGTCATAAAACATTCATAAACAATATTTTGTTTGTTGTGAGTGCCTTGTTTTTAAATTACTTGCCAAGTGTCTGAAAGTAATTTATCTCAGAGCTGTGTTTAGTCACTAGGGAAAGCAATCTAACTTTTTCAGAGACGGATGATGGGCCCAAGTTATGTCCTTTTAATTAGAGACGGTTGTCAGTTTCATAATTACCTGTCTCAGTTTAATTTTAGCTTATTTACAAGTGAGGTTTGAAACAATGCAGAGTATGGAAATATTTAAACTTGGCGATCATGTCACCTCTCAACCTTCTCCTCTCAAGGGTAAACATCCCCAGCTCCCTAAGCCAGTCCTATTAGGGCTTCATGGTTTCCAGGCTTCTACCATTTTGGTTTCCCTCCTCTAGACACATTCCAGCTTGTCAATATCCTTCCTGAAATGTGGTGCCTAGAACTGGACACAGTATTTCAGGTGGGGTCTGACCAAAGCAGAACAGAGTGGTACTCTCACTTCCCATGACCTAGACACTGGATTCCTATGAATGCAGCCTAGAAGTGCATTAGCATTTTTAGCTGCCACATCACATTAAGCTTGTACTCTAGTAAGTCTACAAATATTCCTAGATATGTTTTTTTTTCCCCTACTCAAACAACTGTCAGGGTTCTCTTGACCTTGCTAATACATCTTCCTTGTTTCTTGCTGGGCTCATTTTGCCTGCAGTCTTGTCAACAGTCAGAGCTACATGCATAATTACTACAATGAAAAAGAAACTATTACGAGCTAAATACAATTATTAGTCCTACCTAAGTGAGTGAACTGCACTTGTTATGTCAACACGTACTTTAAGTCCCATTGATCCAACGCTATGCTATTCCATTCCAGTCGGGACTAACAATTGGTAGCTAACAACATTTCCCATAGGTTTTCTTCCTTCCTGAAAGAGGCTTCCATTTGTCTGCCTCATTCTAAAGGGGTTTTAGAATTTGCTTCAGTTGTTGTTTTGCAACTTGACTCATGAAGTGACTGAGGGCACTGTGTGGATTCACCTCTGTTTTCTATTATGTTTCTCTCTTCCATTCTGTAAGCTTCCAAGATGCCCACATTTTCTGATTTGGATAAATCCACAGGGGCCATTACTTCATGATTTCCCCACCCTAGACTTTGACAAAAGCCCAGGAAGTCAGGGAACTGTCAGACCACTGGGGAGATGATTGTATAAAGAGAAATTGGACAGTCAGATCCAATTTTGCAAGTAATTTTTCCCAGTCAAATTTAATGAGAATGGTGTAAAAATGGTAGATTATTTATTTATTTGGCACAAGACTATACATCCCCTGTGTTTGGAGAGAACTCTCAGGAACCAAAAACCGAAGCCCTTGTTTAGAGTTGTTTTGTCAGTTCTGTTTTCATCATGGGGAACAACAGCAGAGCCGGGTGTGATGGCCCTACCATTATCATTGCACAAAGCACCGGAGACAGGTTTGCAATGCAGAAGGAAACCCCCAATGCCAGGATAGCACAGGGGTGGTACAGCTGAAGATGCTGGGGCAGAGAGAACATAGCTTATTTTTCTGAACATTTTCTGAGAAAACTGAAAGCTCCCCCTTGCATCCACCTAAGGGGGATTTCAGGTTTAATTGAATCCTTGCATATTTTGGTAGGATGGGCTTAAGCATAAGCTTCTCATTAAAATTAATGGGACAAAGGCTTATTTTGGGTTGGATGACATGGAGCGCAATCAATATGTGTTATGAAAATATGTATCACTGATTGTTTTGACCTTTTGCCTCTGCATGCTTTAAATTCAACTCTGATTCTGAAATGTTTCACAAGATGAGCCATACTTGATCAGATCAAAGATCTAAAACTAGGCTAGTATTCTGTTCACACAGTGGCCACTCAGTTGCCTCTCAGGAGCAAAACTGTATCCTACCTCTTGTGCTCTCAAGCAATGGAAATACAGAGACCGAGGGCCTGTGATACTGTTGGGTTCATCTATTCATTGTGACTAGTAGTCACTGACAGCCTTATCCTCCATAAACGGTCAGTACTGTTCAGAGCATGACAGAAGAGCAAAGCAAACCAGTCCCCTTCACCATAGAGAAATAGAGTCACAGAATCATAAAGCTGAAAGGGGTCCCATGGGGCAATGGTGCTAGGGGCAGGATTTCCAGCTAAGGCATCTCCAGCAGGTAGCTGCCCAGCTTCTATTGGTTAGGAACAAGTTTAGGATTGCCAATCCCCTTGTTCTTTCTTCTCCCCTTTGAATTAGGAAATTATCTGCAAGGTACAGACTCCTGGCAGACAATGAAAGTAATTGAAATTCCCTGTAACTACTTATTTTTTGCATCTTGGAGATTTCTGAGATTTGTTTCAGGAAAAAAAAAATCTACTACCTCTTCTTCGTTTGGTGTATTATAGTAACCTCCTACCACAATGTTGCTTTTACTTTTTCTCCATTTATGTTTACCCAAATGCTCTCAGCTGGTCCATCCTGATCACTCTCATGGACTTCTGTATATCTAATTTCTCTTTGACGTAGAATGCTACTCCCCCCTCCTTTTTTGCCACATCTGTTCTTTTTGAACAGTTTAGACCCTTCAACTGTGATATTCTAATCATGGAAGTAATCCAATGAGGTCTTCATTATGCCTATAGAGTCATATTAAACTTCCTGCACTAGGACTCCAAGATCATCTTGTTTGTTTCCCCCGCTCTGTTCACTGGTGCATAGACATCTAAAGCTTTGTTTGTTAGTTATTATTATTAATTTACTGACAGTTTTTCTGTGGATCCCAATCTCTTCCTCAATTTCTCTTCTAGAATTGACATCCTTGGGTTTAGAACTTGCCTTTGGGATGTTGTCTGAGTGATCATCTCCACCCCCAAGGATTTAGGCCATTTCCGCATTACACTTATAGCGCAATTATTCCACTTTCAACATCCTATGGAATCCTGGGGTTTGCAGTTTTGGGAGGGGCCAGCTGGCCAGCTGAAACTGCAAACCCCAGGATTCCATAGGATGTTGAAAGCGGAATAATCGCGTTATAAGAGTATAGTGCGGAAATGGCCTTAGTTTAAAGTCCTCTTGATCATATTTGCCATGCTACTACCAAAGACACCTTATAAGATCAGTTCTCCCTGTGTTTTATCAGTTCTTTCTACAAAGTCCCCATGTTCTTTGATATGTTGAAGTGTTTCAATGTGTTCCTCAAAAGGGGGGAGGATGATCCTGTAAAATGTAAAATAAGAAATGGAATTTTACACATCATGATACATTGATAGTGAACTAAAACGGCCTGAAATGTGACAGTGGCCATCAGATAACTATGAAGTGCTCCACTCTGGAAATGACAAGGAAGGAACAGATTGGGATTAAGAATGAGGCGCGATGTAGCAGAAACGGTAATGGACTATAATACAAAGAGCGATCCAATAATATCAATAAGACTGCATAGACAAATCTGTCAATATAACCATCCTTCCAGTTGGTTTCCAGCCAAGATGACATTCCAATTATCACTTTAATCCACACATTTCAGACTGAAAATCAGACTAATATTTTGTTTTTGTGGGTGTTTGTTTGCACTATTGTGGTGTGGCTAAGACGATTGTTGTTTATTGGCATCACGATGGCAAAAGGAGACCATGAGAAAAAGGGAGTTCTCTGATTTTCGGAAAAAAATCCAAACCCACACCCCCTTGTCCTGAAGAGACTGAAGAACAATGGGAACATTGGAGCAGAGAGAATCAGAAAAGACGGGAAATTTGTAAGCACTGAAAAGAGAGGCCAATGACATGCAATTTATTTATTTGTTTGTTTAATTTTATTTGCTGCCTTTTCCCTCTGATATGGGGCCCGAGGCAGCTGTAAAGATATGTCTCACTGCTCTCCAGATCACATTCTTATCTGGGTTGGCACTGTATAATTTCAGTACTGGAAGACTGTACTGTTTAATGAGGCTGATATATTAAAATTGCAAAAGACTAATGAGAAGCTGCAGGCTAGAGTTGCGGCTGGAAATGCCTTGGAAGCTGCGTCTCAGCAGCGTAGTCCCTGTAATCTGGGGGTCAGTGAGAAAGCAGAGGCAGGCTGTCCTGTTGTTTCCTTTGTGGAACACTTATTATGGGCAATTTGAAGCCTCCCAGAAGATTGTCAGCTTGACACAGAAAATTGTTGCTAGATTTCAGCTTCCTCCAGCTCCACTCGGCAATAAACCGTGTTCTCCCCCATTAAAGAATAAGAATAAGAATGCCCTCACTCTCAAAACTAGAAATTCCCTCTTTCCAATATGAACTCAGAAATCTTGTCCATTCCCTAGAGGTGAGAAGGTCACGTAAACTGGATTATGAGCCTTGGCTCCATCCTGGGTTTTAACATGTATTTGAGAAAAGGGAGCTTCCTCCTTGATTTGCAACTGTTAATTGCATTCCTTGTTTAAGGTGATAAACTTCTTCTCTCTTCTTTCCCACTCAGATGTCTCATTCCCTCTGTATCCTCTCCCACAGGTCCAGCTAGATCTTTCTACACTCCCCTCCGCACTTCTCTTAGCCTCACTCCTCTAGGACCCTCAAAGTTTTTCTCCTAGATCTGCCCTGAGTGAACTTCCTCTTTCTCAATGTCTTCCACCCCTCCTGGCTTGATGTCCACACTTTGTTAGCTCTCTCTGGTCCCCCTTCCTTTCCTCCCAGTCTCCTCCAGTCCTTCCTTCCTCTGTTGCATCCCACCCTCCAAGCTCCCTTCCAGCTCTGTTTGTAATCCCTTCCAATCCTGACTTCTTCCCTAGGCCATTTCCACCCTACACTTATAGCGCTCTTATTCCACTTCCAACATCCTGTGGAATCCTGGAGTTTGTAGTTTACAGGGCCAAAGAGCTCTCTGGCTGAGAATTCTCAAGGCCCCTCCCTAAACTGCAGGATTCCACAGGATATCAAAAGTGGAATAATAGCACTCTATAACAGTGCAGTGCGGAAATGGCCCTTGTTTCCCTTGAGCAACTCTGAGACCTTACAAATATACTTCTCCTCATCCTGACTCATCGATGGCCACCTTTCCCTACCAGACTCTGGCTTTCATGTCAATTGCTGCTTCTAAGCAGGAGACAACCTGAAATTCCCCACGATTATGACTCAAGAGCCTGTCTTGTGTCCCTTTCCCCACCAGCCATTCCTATATCCCCCAAACTACCTTGCTGCCCTCAGGAGGGGTGGAGGCCTCCTATCCCATTGCTAACACTGAAGTAAAGTCCAGCTTACTAGCCAGCTTCTGCAGCCTGAAGTCAGGAGCGCCATTTTGGGGAAACTATGATGACTCTGCTCTGAGCAGGAACCTCCTTTGATAATGAAAACTGAAACTACATTGCCATAAGAGAGACATTACGGTTGGTAAATAGGGGAGTCATGCACACACCTACCTGGATTTCCAGTTATGAGGAAGAAATGGAGGAGGAGGAGGTCTGAAGAGAGGAAAGAGCCCCCCAAAACGAGCTGGAAGATGACTGTGGGAACAGCAACGGAAGGCATCTAAAACTCCTCTTAGTGAAGAAGTCACTTGACTGTCTACCAAAATGTTCCAGTTTACCAAAAGAGAGGCACCACAGCAAAACCAAGGCAAGCTCTTGTTGCAGCCGCCATTTTGGATCTCTTTCTTCGCTCCCTTGACCTGCCTTAGCCTACTAGCCATCTCATTTTCAATTTAATTTTCATTTTTTCCCCGAGCTTTGGGGTACGAGCTTGTAACATTTCATCTTCTCCGACTGTCACGTTCCCTCCTCCCTAAATACAAGTCCTTTGCTCGCCTGTGAATGTGGTCAATTGCTAGCCACATTTTCTCTATTGAAATTCATTTAAGTTTTTTTAGAAAAGCGTACAAAGTTCTCATTTTTCTTTTGACCTTTATAAGTGCTCTGAACATGCACACAGTTAAACTAACTTTTTTTTAAAGGTGCAAGTTTTAAGCTGGCACAAAGGGGAGAGGGCTCCTCCTCCTTGGGTGATGGGGATTTCAGCAGACGATGCTCGTTAACTGCAACCGACAACCATCACCTGCTGAAATGTCTTCTGCACTGCTCTTAAAGGAACAGATGCCCTCTTCAGTTTTCCCTCTGACAACCCAAGCTTAGTCTCTCTTCAAGGACAGCATTGCTGTTCTTAAGCTGATGGGCTATAGCGGCCCCTCACAGCGTGTGGTAGAATGGGGACCCCGAGCAACAAATTCTACCCAGTCTATCCCGGAGCACAGACTCCCAGTCCCTGGGATTTGGGGACAGATTTCCCTAGGCCAGGATGTACACCTCCCATGTCAATGCAATTGGAAGATGCATTCCCAAGGTAGAACCAAACAGAGGAAGTTGAAAGGCATGAGCATGGCCCAGCTCCCATCCTAACAGATACAAGGGGCCTTTCCACACTACAGCGTTATAGTGTTATTATTGCACTTTCAGCCTCCTGTGGAATTCTGGGGTTTGTAGTTTCCTGAGGCCAAAGAGCTCTCTGGCTGAGGATTCCAAAGGCCCCTCCCTGAACTGCAAACCCCAGGATTCCATAGGAGGTTGAAAGTGGAATCATAGCGCTATAACAGGCTAGTGCAGAAATGGCCTATGACTTGGAAGAGCAGCTATGAAGGAACTGGGTAAGATCCTCAAATGTAAAGATAAATTGTTGAACACTAAAGTTCAGATCATGCATACCTGGTATTTCCAATTCTATGTATAGATGTTGAAGTCCGGACACTGAAGAAAGCTAACAGGGAAAAATCAATCAATCAATCAATCAATCAATCAATCAATCAATCAATCGTTGAAAAGTGAAAACAATAACACAGATGTGAACTATTTATAATTCAGTACGAAACAGTCATTGAATTTCTATGCGTGCATCAACCAATTTAGAGTAAGTCTCATATCCCTAATCTCAGTGCCCGACCAACAGCTCTTAAGGGTCTCCTTTAATGATCCCAGTTTTCGCCAGCAACAGGTAGCTCTCTCCTGCTCATTCATGGCTAGATCTAAGACTGAACAGCCTCTTTGAAAGTTGAAGCAAGAGCTTTGAAGCTACAATTCCTGGGTGGGCTGCTTATTTCTACATATCCAGTAAATTAGCATGAAGATGAAAGACGTTTCCCCAACCCATTGGTTAAGAGAGAATATCAAGGAGTCAAATCATCATGCCAAATCAGGTCAATTAAAGTCTAGGTACACCACCTCCACATTTCCTCTGAAGATTTCACAATATTGTTAAAATAAATGATGCACAACAAAGGCAAATTTGCTTTTCTGTGCCAGATGAAGACTTCCATCAGTGGTCTGTTTGATTCTGCTCTGAAGCTCTGAACTGGGATTCAGTGAGGCTGTCAGGACTTGCATCTACATCTTTATTGGCAAAGCCAGGAGTCAGGGGAACTACATTTCATATTGTACCTGTTGTCTTATGCCGCAATTTTACTTTAAAAAAAAAATTATGTCACACTGGCAATAGGAAACTGTTTCTTGAGAACTTCAGCTTTTGGGGCTGTGATGCTGAAGTTTTTCTTGTAAGCATGCAAGCATGGGCAGGTAGAATCTCAGAAGAAAGAAAAGTTAGCCAAATAAGATTTTCAGCACTCATTTCCCAGTGTCTTTGCATGTCACTATGTGTGTTTTCAGCAGCATCTAAGGACGTCAGGAACTATGGGAGGTAAATTTTCCATTGTTTTCAGGATTTCCAGCTGAAGGAGGAAGGGCTCTAGCACAGGAACAAATAGCAGAATATACCTTGAAGAGGTACTAAAAACATTCTCTGAAATGTACTGAATTGTCTCCTTCTGCCCTAAGATTATAATATAGCATGCAAGTTTTTGTTGTCCTTTGAAGAGGCTGATCCAGTTGCCCCATGGAATATTCCTACAATTCAAAATGGTTTCTGTCTTTTCATTTTCACGGTCTCCCTTACTTCCTGGATTCTACAGGGTCCACTCACTGCATTGCCCAGGGTCTGAAGCTTTGGGGTTTATCATGGCAGTTCCCATGATCCCTTCTTGCCACCCCACACTTTGGCAAATTAGGAAAGAGGGCGTACTAATGGAGAGCTCCAAATGAGTGCTATATAGGCAGCCTCTCCCTTTCAAAGTCCCATTATCTGACAACTTGCTCTTTCAGGGCTTTCAAATTAAGGACGAGTTCCATTCTTTTAACAGGGGTTCTGCTCTTTCACCAGTTCTTCTTGCCTACGGAAGCTCACTTGGAACCGCTCACGCATGTGCACTGGTTTTGAAGCAAGCTGAGAGGCTTTCAAGCAGTATGTGTGTGGTCAGTGCCAAGTGAACCTCCATAAGTCCTTCCTGCTCCCTACATTACAATACATGGGTTCTGCTTTTCAACCCATTCTGTTTTCTGACAGTGTTCCGATCCCTAACGTGTCAGACAAGCGGGGGAAGCCTGTACAAAGATTTCCATGTTATTGTCATTCTGTTTAAATCAGATCACATTCAATTTAAATAGAATGCATTCCAAATTGGCAAGGAGAAAGGGGGGTGTCAGTTCGAGGCCTCACGGATTCCGAGTGCTTCACCGATTAAGAAACAGGACTTATTTAATTAGAGATTTAAGCTGAAATCCTATATTTATTTTCCTGGGAATGCATTCCATTTAACTCAAAGGGGGTTGCTTCAGAATAGACAGGTACTATAATTCCAAGTTAAATGGACCCTGTCCAGATCAAATATAGTTACAGGACCCAACTCATCCTGGATTACACATTACAAATGTAATCACTGGACTGATCTATTCCAACATTCATTTTATTTGCTTCCAAATTCTGGTATCACTTTGCAGCCAGCTAGATATATACCAATGTTTAGAACACAAACTTTTTTCCAGTTGTGGCTTAACTCCAAATCTGCATGTTGCCCATGTAATTATTCTCCAAACACCTTTCAGATATCAGCAAGTATGATTGCGGCTATAATTGGCACCTTTCAAAATTTAGATCCTTTGTGCATAATAGCAGAATAATATTGATTCTCTTCTCAAAATGAGCTTAGGTTTGATGTTGCTGGATCCTCAGTTTGGCCAGCAACAGGATGTCCTCTAAATAAAGAAGAGCGGAGAAATAATGTCTCTCCAGAGATCAAGACATGAAAACATAAAAGCAAAGGGAAGAAGAGAGAGTGTTAAAATCCACTTCTTAATGGCTATGTTCCAAACTTTCAAAATCAAGGTAATTGTCTTGCCCCTTAGGAGACTCTATGGGATGCATCTAATTGTCAAGCACAATTTGTAGCAATGCCAACCATTATTCTCCTTACTAGGCATGTGAGACAAATCCAATCTGTTGGATTTGTGTGTGTCTGTGTGCATTTTGTTTGGTGCACAGTTGCTCAGCTGTCTGCACCTGGCTTGCAATTTGCTCTCCAGTTATCTTGCATCTTGACATATGGCCATGGGCACATTCCCCCACAGTCAAATGTGAAAAAAATGTGCATATTTGAATCAAGATTGGAATGACAGTACAAAAAGCTTAACTCAATGTGTAAACTAGGAGGAAGCTCAACAATCTGATCTGTTTACATTAATATTGGACTGGGAAAATTTAAATGTGTTGAGTTGCCATCATGTTAATTATTAACGTTAGCATTAGAAACTGTATGATTAACAGAAAAAGAAATAGCATATAATTTTTAAGTTGATACCACAGCCAGCAAGGGGCCCATTTCCTACAAAAGGTTTTTTTCAGGAATTTGGCATTTTCCAGATATGTACTAAGTTCACATTCAATTGTTGGGTGGCAATTGTAGGCTTTGTAAAGTCTGGAAAGTGCCAGGTTGAGGCAACCTGTCCTCAATATGGGCTCTAACAACCTCTGAAAATGCATATTATCATAGATCTATTACTTGCCTTTGCTTTCTGCTTCCACCAAGGTGTAAACTTTTCACTCACCTTTGAAACACTGGATTGTTTGAGAGAGAATGACACAAAACTTGGAAAATTCCCATCCAAAAGCTTCAAGAAATGTCATTTAAAATATATAATAATACAAGTGTGTGTCTGTGTACCTCTTTCCACCATGGCTCCAAGATCATGAAACCTAACCATCCAAAACTTGCCATGCATACTGAGGAACCATGAGTGTGTGAATCATGGAGTTATTTCCTCTTTCAATGGATCCATTAATTTCAATTTATTAAAATTCATATCACACTGCATCACTCAATGACACATCACACCTCTGTCTCCTAGCATGCTTCACCTCGGCATATGAGGCCTTCACCTGAAGTGGCAACAAAGGACTCTCTCACCTGGAGAACTACTAGAGCAGTAGTGGAAATTGTCCAACACTTCCTATGTGGTTGGATTGCAATTCCTAGCAACCTCCACTAGCATAGAATGGCCTGTGGTGAGGAACAACTGGAAGTGTAGTCCAAAAATATCTGGAGGGCCACACAGTTTCTACTCCTACTCTGTGGGCTTGCTTGGCACCTACAGTAACATCTTTTCAGTTTCTGGCAAAAGTCTGTCTTGTTCATCCACATGAGCCCTTTAACATCATTATCATTGCCTAGTTCCTTCCTATCGGCCTTTCTGAGTCCCAGCCTTCTTCTGGTTTCTTCACTCCAGGCTCCGTTCTGATTAATGACTGAGCTAAGGTATGAAAACCCTCGAACAGTTTCAATGTCTTCCTTGTCTGCTTTGAGGTTATGTGGTCATTTCAGTCAATACTCTGACACAATGTTTAATTACTTTATTTTTACCCTTATGGAATTGTCACAGCCCTTTTAACATATTTGCAATTTTGTACCAATGATGGCTTGTTATTTTTTTTTGAAATTTTATTGTGCATGGATTCTGAACTGATACTGGCCCAGCTACAGGCCACTGAAGTCAAAAGAGACCCATCCAATCAGCTGTTATGTTGAATGGTGCTGAGATGCACTGAGAATGAATATGAATATATATTCATCTTTGTTTATACCAATATAACAAAGATGGGGCTTTTATTGACTCCCAAGCTGTAGCTGCATGCATTCCAGCGAAATCTAAAAAGTGTGTGACTGACTTCAACCTTTTCTTCAACACCAGTTGCAATCTCCGGATTTTCAATGCAGCAAATTTGTCAAAAGATTGGCAGAATTTGGGATGACTCTTGGCAACTTTAGAGCAGATGTCCTGGGTTTAAATCCAATTGTTAGCTTCAACCAAAGTAGACTCACAGACTCAAGGGAACTTAACATAAGTTTTGCCCTCCCACATTCCTGTTAATTCAGTGGCTCTATACTAGTTGGAGTATAGTTAGAGTATTGATCCTAACTACTTGGAGTTAAATTTAAGATAGGGATCAGGATTGTGTAGCCCTCCAGATGTTGTTGAAATACAATTCTCAGCAGCCTTAGCTAGCATAACCAAGGTTGGAAAACGCTGGGAGTTGCAGTCTAAGAACATTCAGAGGACTGTACAATTCCCGTTCCAATTGAAGTCCTCAGATTTTAGCCAAATTCTGGACTGAGTTGCAAGTATTGGCAGTTAAGTCTTTCTTTCTTTGGTCAAATTTCCTCTAATAGGAATTCTTTGTACAGCAATGTCCTCAACAATTACTGGCTTATTTTTATATATATCTCTGCCTCTATCACTGTCTATATCTATAGATGGATAGTGATTTAAGGGATTATAATATCACTAATTTGCACGGCATGATAGCAATTAACTGCAACTTAAAATATAATGTGTTAGTACTGTACAGGCCATAAACGGCTTTTTGCAGTTGATTAGCTGTTGAAATGAAGCTGAGCTTTTAACACTTTCAAAAAGAGATGACTTGTGTTCTGCTTTTGCTATGTTCCTCTAAGGCTGATCCAATAGCTTTTAAGAACTGCTGGTTTACATAAGAGGGAGATAAATGGTTGGATTCCACTGTGGCATGTGTTACAGCTGCCCCTGTTCATAAAGCATGGTCCCTTTCTTCCCTTTAAATACATTTTATTACAATAAAAAACCCAAAATGTATCAGTTCCAATAGCTTTTATAAGAAATGATGGTTTGCATATAGTAAAGCATAGAGTGCCATCTATCAACACTTAGCAAACAACTGGTATGAGAGTTCCAAGGGAAATCTATGAACCTCCTTGGGTCTTGCATTGGGAGGATAATAAGAGAGAGAGAGAGAGAGAGAGAGAGATGACAGATAGATAGATAGATAGATAGATAGATAGATAGATAGATAGATAGATAGAATACCAACCATATTTCATGGGAAGAGCCCTAGAGCTGGATCAGGTTAAAGATTCATTTTTTTCAATGGCCATTTCCACACGGGTAAGTAAAACGGTGCAGTGTGTCCTCCATAGAGGACGTCTGCACCTTGGAGTGGACTGGGTCTGGACTACTACCGTAGATCCACACCTCAGTCCACTCCGGAAGGACCCCAAGCAGTCCTCCAGCGTGTTTTCAAAAGACCTGATTTTTTCCGGTCTTTCAAAATGCTGGCATGCGCCATCGCGTGCCTGCTCTCTGGTGCAAATTTGCAGGTTTGCCCCAATGCAAGCCTGTGATCTGTGGAGGACGGGTTTAGGCTGGCGAGCTTCAGTGGTTGGTCCAGACCCACGACCAACCGGGAGCTGCCATTTTGGATGCTGGAGCAGTGTGGATCTACGACCACACACTGCTCTGCTTCACCCCGGACTGGATCTGGTGAGTAGCGGCAGGGAGTGATTCCCTCGCCGTGTGTGGAAATGGCCAATGTTCATACACGGGCCCTTTCTACAGATTACCTGAATCCAGGGTCATCCGAGCATTGTCCTGGCAGCAACTTTGTCAGGATGGGAGTGTGGATGCCAGTGTTCCCCTCCATACTGGCTGGCTTGCTGCAGAAGGAAGTATGATGTCTCCTGTCCCTATGGTGGGTTGAGAGAGTGGAACAGAATGGGCCATTGACAAAACAGATGCCTCTGAGAAGAAAAGAAGAACATTAGTTGGTTACTTGGAGAAGTGTGAATCTGAACACCTACACTGGCTTTTTCAGCTTTGGTTACAATGCTAGTGAGTTGGCAGAGGCTTCAGTGTGTGTCAGACCCGCCTGGTATTACTGGACATTTTGTTTTAGTACCCCCCCCCATCATGAATTTGGGTTCTGGCTTGGTGGTTTGGCATTGGGCATCCTTGCCCCCCCCTCTTGATTTTGATTATGATGGACTCTATAAAATCTGCTTATTAAAGAAGGAAAAAAATAATAAGAAGAAAAAACCCAGGAAAATGTCAATAGAAGAGATAACTAATCTATCCAAAATGCATAAAAATAATCTGGCATCCAGAAAATGTTGGCAGAATTGGGGCGGGGGGAGAGGCAGAGGTTGGGGTAGTTGGCATTGACAGCCTCTTTTATCTAATGCTGCTACTGTAAATTTGATAACTCTAAGCTTCTTGCCATTGCAATTTTAAAAAGAAAGTAATATAGCTTAATTAAGGAAAATTCAATCAGGCCAAGTTGTGCTATATGCTGCTAACTTTGGATATAAATAAGATTTCCCCACAATTCTATTCAAACCTATATGAATCTGAAATTAATAAAAAGACAGATTTTGATTCCTGTCCATCAGACTTAGAATTAAAACCTCTTACTGACTACCACAGAGATATGCAGAACTGCCTGATATTCTCAGATGAGATATTAAAAAGCTAAAACGGGCGCTTTAGTTGTATATCCCTGCATGGCAGGAGGTTGGATGAGATGACCCTTGTGTTCCCTTCCATCTCTAAGATTCTACGATTCTACGAAATGTAGCCAAATCGCCCAGCACAGATAACTTCTCAGGGGAATTCTTCAAAGCTTCCCACAAATGCTTAATCCCATGCCTCCGGTCCCTTTGTAACAACATCCTAGCTGATGGAAATATACCAAGAGCTGGAGGGAAGCCGAAACGATTACCAGCTGCCATTTCCCCTGCTGTCATGAAAAAGTGACTGGGCCTTTTCCTTGTTATTCTCTGTGTGGATGATGAAGAGACAGCAGTTATGGCGGCTCTCATGAGTCTGTCACAGGTGCCAGGATCAACTACCAGATTCAAGTTTTATGCTTTTGGGAGTTTCAACTGAGCAGAGAGTTTCTAAAGTAGCTCTTAGAGCGACTGCAGGTACTTTTTCCAAACAAGGAGCTGCAGCCATCTGGACAGCCCCAGATGCCGCCTCAGTGCAGCAACTGGTGATTGCCTTGGCTTTGGACTTCTTTCAGTTAGTCACTGGGGAAGTGCTGCATGTGGCTCGAGCATCTGCGAGGAAATTCTTATCTTATGTGCTATGCAATGCCATGTGAAGGGGTACATTGCTTTCCCTGCTGGGGAGCCACCAAATGGCAGTTCTGTTCCATTGCAGGTATGCCAAATGTGATCAGAACTTGGGATGCTATGCATGTTCCCATAGAATCATTAGAATTGGAAGAGACCACAAGGCCCATCGAGTCCAATCCCCTGCCACGCAGGAATGCACCATCAAAGCATTCCTGATAGATGGTCATTCTGTTTAAAAACCTCCAAAGAAGGAGACTCTACCAACTCCCAGGCGATGTATTGCACTGTCAACCTGCTCTTAACTGTCAGGAAGTTCTTCCTAATGTTTAGATGGAATCTCTTTTCCTGAAGTTGGAAGCCACTGCTCTGTGTCCTAGTCCCTGGAGCAGCAGAAAACAGGCTCACCCCATCCTCCATATGACATTCCTTCAAGTATTTAAACAGTTATCACGTCACCTCTTAACCTTCCCTTCTCCACACTAAACATACCAAGCTCACTATGTCTCTCTTCATAGGGCATGGTTTCAAGGCCTTCTACCATCTCGACACATTCCAGCTTGTCAATACCCTTTCTGAACTGTGGTGCCCAGAACTGGACACAGGATCCCAGTTGAGGTCTGACCAAAGCAAAATAGAGAGGACAGACTATACAGGACAGAATATGGAGAAACAGAATGTTTTCCAGTGGGTAAGGCAGTCAGGCAATGCTACTTCATCATGCTACACTACATCAATGAACAATCTACTTGTGCTATAAGCCGGGCGATGAAACTTCACTTCTTTATCCAAAATGTTCCTTTTTTGTGCACAATGGTACAAAAGTTAGATTCATACATGTAAGTCAAGAATTCCAGCTCATGTTGGGCACGATTCCGGCCAGTGTGGTTCTTCTAAATACACTGGACAAAATACACTAGTACACAAAATATACTGGGCTTTGCACAAATAAAATTTAAGCAGAAAGTCCCCAAATGCAATAAAAAGGTGGACATTTTATTTTCAATACAGCATTTGCATGTCAAGAACAAGAAAATTTGTGAGTACTCTTTACATGCCTATGTGGGAGCAGCTCTCAGTTAAATCAATTGAACTGTACCAACTGATTTCAATTAATCTCTGCTATATATGAATATATCTCAAATCTATCATAAATATATGGTATACACACTTTTGGATAGTTCAGAGCAGGTTAGATGAAGGCTGTTAACTGTTGAGAGCTGATGTCTGCTTAGGTTTAATGAAGTAGCTGCATTATGCATTTTTTCTGGGCCATTTTTAGTATAAAACACGCCTCATCATTATATTTTTTGAGAGCTGTTATTTCCCTTTTTATGTAAATAAACCTATACCTCTCCAGCACAGCACACTTTTTGACTTCGTTCCATGGCATTTTGCATTGTGTTTATATCAATGTGGCTAATAAACACACTGAAAAGAGTGATCACAAATTCATTTTATTTCAGCCTTGCCTCTCCCAGTGTTCATTTATGGCGAGCTATTCTTTTTAGGAGCACTAGCAGATGTAAGCACCAGCATTTGGTCTCAAGCCAAAGGCTCCTGCAGTTTATACAGATTTAATAAAATGAACACTGCTCATCGCAGAGAAAGGAAAGGGTAGGGAAATTAATATTTTTGAATGTCTTCCCAGGGAAGATCGTTCTCTTTTTTAAACACTGGTTCTGCTTTCCACAGACAGCTTCATCTTTGCTCTGCTTCATCATCCCTTCATCTAGGATTACAGTCAAGCAGACCTCAAACCGGAAAGGCCATCATCAGAAGAGTGGAGCTAGAGATTTTAAAGTTTAGGTTTTTTGGGGGGGGGTCAAAAATGGGATGATCAGGAAATGAGACCAATAGAACAACTGCAGAGAAGAACTAAAGGCCAAATTACATGGGATGTTTAAGCACAGCTTTAACAGACAGCTTTGTTCACTCAAGTCTAGGGCTGTGTGGCCATTTCTGCACTACTCTGTTATAGTGCTATTATTCCACTTCCAACCTCCTGTGGAATTCTGGGGTTTGTAGTTTGTTGGGGCCAAAGAGCTCTCTGGCTGAGAATCCTAAATGTCCCTGCCTACATTGCAAACCACAGGATTCCATAGGATGTTGAGAGTGGAGTGATAGCACTATGACAGTGTAGTGTGATAGGATCTGAAGAATGCACCAATTTTCTTTCTGTTGCTTGTTCACCAGCAGTGAGCAGTTTTTTAAAAGTTCGGTAATGTTTCGGGCAACTCCTAATTCCAAGGAAATGACACCAAATTGTCCCTAGTTGAAGCTGGTTCACCACCACCACCACCACCTGCATTTCCATGCTATGCACACAGGAGAAGATTTTATTCCTCTAATAGCCTTCTTGGTTGCTATTCTGAGCCCAGAGAGGGTCGCTATATTGCCTGGTGACCCGGATTTTAGCTGAGACTGTAGCCATTGCACTCAGTAATGGCTGGGTTTATTAGCTGGCCTGGATTCCACACTACCGCTGTTGTTCTTTTCCTTCTTCTGTTACAGCAATTCAGCTCCCTCCTTAAATGAGTTGGGAATACGGCTGAGGAAGATGGCGGAGTGGGGAGAGGTTTCAAGGAAGTGATTTGTTGTCATTAAATATTCCCTTTCCCGGAGACCAATCAAACGATCCTCTCCTTTATCCGCCGGACTCTCCGAGGAAGTCAGTTTTCCAAGTAATTCACAGAACATCTGTACAATGCTGTAAAATAGTTCTGGGCAATTAGGCTATCCAACAAAATGGAATTCATTAGTATTATCAACTCCAGTAGTTATAATAATTGGCTGGGTCCCTGGTGTGAAGCCGAAGCTTCACACGCAAGCCAGAAGCCTGTTTGCAAAAGGTACAGTAGGAATACCTGAGTGAATGATTGTCAGGGAACGATAAAGGAGAGAGAATTAACAAAGAGACTCCCATCCCCAGTCTCATTCAATACTGGCATTCATGTCATTTGCCACCAGCATGTGCCATTCACAATTTAGCAGACTGCTGCACGGTTATCTTGTAGTTGCTCTTGGGGACCCATTTTTTTGAAAATAGTTTGGCAAAGCTATTAGTTACTGTATTTTTGCAGCCAATTCACATTGACACCTTCCAGTTTGCTTTCTGGCATTGCAATTATTAGAGAGTATCCCTTGCAAAAGAGTTTACTTCCTTGGTCAGTTCCATAACCCCTGCATCCAGATTTTCTGAGTAGTTTTCCAAAACGAGTTTTCTCTTTTATCTAACATTGACTTTGAGGTGGGTTGGTATCACGTACCACTTATTGGTAGGCTGGTTTTCAGAAAGCTTCTTGCTCTTGAGGAGTCCCCTGCTCTCAAGGAGGCAGCTTCAACATGGGTCTTCGGCCGACAGCTTTTAACTAACAAAAATGGTCTAAGCCATTTAATTCATTTTAAAAACAAAGTAAGCACAACATGCACACCTCTGGGTTCCCTTAGCATGCACATCAAGGTTTTTTTTGTCTTAGAGATGTGGTGGAGAGCTGTGGGCAGGGAGTATTCCTTTACATTTTATGGTGATGTAGATAATTTTACAAAATTCAAAGTCACCCTTTCAGAACGGTTCTAGAATACTGGGCTAGATGATATTGTCTGGCCGGGTGAAAGGCAGCTTCCCATGTTTCTTTCACTTTGCTGCCTGTTGTTTTCAACTGCTGATAAAAATTTGACGGCCTGGGATGACAACATTTGGCTCTTTCTAGTGTTTCAGCCACTGACTGGGAGATTCAGGGTGATGTAGTTTTCCCTCATTAAAAATCATAATTTTTTTTTTCCTTCAGGGGAAAGAAACCAGCCGCATTTAATGTGCTGGTGCAGAAACCAGCGGGAACTTGATTCATTTTTAACCATAGCATAAAATTAATTTTGGATGGGATGGATGCTCCCCTTCATTGTGTTTGTTACTCTGGTGAATAAGGAGAAACACGCCACTGTCAATATGATATATACTTACGCAGAAGGACCTCTGCAGCAGGGCATTAATTATTGTCTGGTTAATTTAAAAACAAATTCTCCCTCTTCCTTGTCCTCTATTTTACAGAATGCTGCAGTCTTTGCTGGAATGAGGAAGAATGCCACATCGTGGACCGTGCAGCATTTGCTTCAGTAGAAGAATAAGAGTCCTACATATTGCATGTGTTTTAGCATCTTTGAGAGCATTCAGAGTATAGTCAGCCCTCCGCATTTGCAGGTTTGACTTTGATTATTTGAGAGTTTCTCCAATCCCTGTCTCCCATCTCCAGTGGTGGAGCTTGGAGTGTGTGGAGGGAGGGGGGCTATGGCGTGGGAGCATGGCCACGGTGCGTGGAGACGTGGCTATGAGTTCGGCTGCCCCAAAAACATTCCTGCCCAGGGCGAGTCGCCCTCATTGCCTCCCCACCCGTCCTTACACGACTGCCCGTCTCAAGCACTTCTTTTCTGGGGAAACCTTCCCTCTCAGTGGCTCTGATCAGGTCACACAGACCTTTAAAAACCCACCTGTGGTCCTCCTCCACCAGCTACTATCTGGCCAGCTAAGGACAGATTGTAACCTGATTTCTCAGCACCACAAACCCTCTCTCAGTGCTCCCCACCCACGGAAGGAGATGGGTAAGAGAGAGAGGATGTATAGGGCCATTTATTCCAACCCAACCTCTTTCCCTCTTCTTTCCTTGCCCATGCTCCCTGCCATACCTCGGACTCCTTCCCTGTACACACACACACACATAGACAGACATTTGCAATTTCTCCACTTTTGCAAGGTCCTGAGCCCCTAACCCTAGCAAACATGGAGGGCTGGCTGTACAGTATTGAGATCAATGGGTCTTTCATGAGGGATCTGTGTGGCTATGGAAGTCATCCCAGTTACAGTTGTGGAACTGCAGTGTGGTCAGGACAGATGGAGCTCAGCATCAGAGTTACCAGGGTATGTAATTAAGAGCACGCACCTGGATCCTAAAAAATAAAGCTTTTGAGCAGCTTTTTTTCCCATTGGGAAGGCCTGACCAGAGGTGAAGGACAAGATATGCCCTGTAGCCATATCACATACAGAAGTTGAACTTTACTTCAACACTGGAGGGTGGCACTGTTGTCCCCATCTCTGACAGTTTGCTTTTTGAGCAAAGGGGAGCTCTTTCCCAAAGATTGCAGGGTCACATGCCTTCCCTCCTAGAACCAAGGGCCACCCCTCTCTTCCACCAAACCTGAAGGATAGGTTAGGTAGCCCAAAACAGCCTTTGTGGCCTTGCACAGTTCAATCCCCAAGGAACAGCCGGGGAGTTCAGACAGAGGGGTCTAGAAGCAGCTTGAAACAGTACCCTCTGCTACATTTTCCACTTGTAGAAATCACCTTGCTTTTCATAATGCTAGGCCTGGCTATGACATTGAGATAGCAAGATAGCCCCCATGATTCCCTAGTATGAAATGGGGTTTATAGAGAGCCAGCATGGTGTAGCGACTTGAGCATTAGACTATGACCCTGGAGACCAGAGTTTGATTCCCTGATCAGCCATGGAAACCCACTGGATGATCTTGGGTACATCAAACCCTCTCGGCCCCCCAAAACCTCATGATAGGTTCATCTTAGGATCATCATAAATTGGATATAACTTGAAGGCACACAACAACAAGAAGGAGAAAAAGAAGGTCTGCGTGTCATTGATTGCCAGAGCAACAGCTAGCATTTGTGTGAACTGGTGAGTTGGACGTAGATGACCCAAGACAGGGAAGACACATCAATTTTGAACAGAGGTTCAAAGTTCATAGTTCAGCACCCAACACTGAATGTTTCTTTCATAATAGAGCTGATGCCAATTACCCTTGTGTAAACATTATGATCACCATAGAGTTGGGGATCAAGTGCTCATCCAGATGTTGCAGAAATGCAACTACCAGTACTCCTCACAACTGGCTAGGCTGGCGGAGCTGCTGGGAGTTGCAATCCAACAACACCTAGAAAACATGTGCTATAAAGGTGGGGCAACATGTGGTCCTTCAGAGGTTGCCAGACTGTGATGCCCATTGGCCATAGCCAGTAAAACCAATAATGAGAGATGATGGGGAGTGAGCTAGAAACCCAGTACATTCCTCAGTCCTGAATTAAACTCTGCCACCCTCTTCCCTAAACTATCTCAAAATAGGAGCAGCTCTGTATCTTAAATTCAAGGGAATGCAGCACTGCTGATGGGTTTTTTTGAATTCAGTTCATGTTCCTGCTTCGTCCAATTGACTAGAGTTTGCCACTGTATATCACTGATAGACTTTATGGCATAATTCAAATAGCCACATCGTTATAATCTTTAGATCGAGAAGCGTAATTCCCGCTGCTGCAACTTCATCATTGGCTAAAGGATATATCATCAGAACCTCTAATGAGTTTGGCTGGCGCTCTTACCTGTGATGAATTGTAGCAAATTAAACAATAAAAAATAAATTGACTTTTTATTCTGTTTCCTTTGGAAGCCTCCCATTCGAGGGAGAGAACAGATCTGTTTTATGTATTGCATAGGTTTGAAAATTACGTGTCTTCTTTTCTTTTCCCTCCCCATTTTCCCCCCACGAGGGCCCCCCTCCCCCACATACATTCACCATGACTACATGTCAGCAGTCTCCTAAAAAGGCTACTTGGCTCTTCTTTTTTCTGGCAGGGAGGAGCGGCTGAGTCTTTGCCATTTGGGCTCTTTGGGTTTCTTTGCTGTGTATCGACACAAACGTTTCAATAAAGCAATAATAGGTATTTGCTGCAACTGTGAGAGTTTTAAAATAGTAAGTGAGGAAGTCATCCACCTGGAGAGGGAAGGCTGCTTTGGTTTAAGAGACCTGTGAAAAGTAGCTGGAGGATCACAGCCTACGCCTCTGCTCTGAGACTTTGCTCCAGAAGAAGTTGCTCACGGAGTTTGTTGCAATGAAGCACCTTTGTGCTGGTAACCAAATCAAAACTACTGTTATAGCATCCACGTGGGGCAATTACATGCAAGAGTGGAACAACCCAGAAAGACCAATTTCCCCCATCCCCACATATATCACACAATGTATGGTTTAAACCCAATTGCTAATCCCAGTTAGAGTAAACCGTTGAACTTGCTGAATGGTAATGCCACCAGTTCAGTGGCTCTAATCTAGTAAGGGTTCACCATTGACTTTAACCTGACAGCCCCAAGGTATTTGGGGGTTTATTCTGTGCAACACTGCCACTTTTGCAACACATCAGTTCTCCTGATATCCCAAAAAAAGCTATGCACGCAAATGCGCACACACACACATATTGTCCTCCTTGTATTTTCCATAGTATCTCTTTATGGCACTACCGGTAGTCATTTGAATGGGTCTTTGCTGCCTGGTAATTATGAAGATGACTTACAGTACAATGGGATTACATTGTCTAATTGTAGATGAGGTGTAAAATGCTTAGCAAACCTGTCACACTTTGTACCAAACTGCTTCCCGATGTAATTATAGCCAGGCTCAGGACAAAAGCCACTTCCTCTCAATAACATCCTTTTATTATTCTCTTTTCTAACAGCGCTTACAATATGTTGTGTCTTATAATGATTCATAAGTCTTCCCCTCTTTTTTTTTTGTCTTGGTTGTTCAGCCCTTCTAGCACCTCGACTTGCTACTCATATTATTCTTGGATTCACACTTCTCCATCTGTCTCTCTCTCTCTCCCTCCTTCCCCATCTACCTACCCACGTAAAGTGGTTATTAAGCTAGCAGCCACTGTAGCAAACGATGAGGAAGGAGCAAGAGCTTTGCTTCTATCCCATGCTGTGGTAGCTTCTTAGGAACCAGGAACCCTGGACTTTATTGTGGGCTTCAGGTATCTAGGGAAAATTGCATTTCTGGGATTCACTGTTGTAGACGATGCTGGCGTTGTTGTACCCGTGTCCCTTTTGGTCATTACCAACTTATGGTGACCCTAACATGAACCTGTCATGGAGTTCTCTAGGGGCTGCTTCCTACGCAGAAAGGCACATGGAAATTTTTGTGCAGCATCCGTCCCCAACTGCAGCATTTTCTACATTTTTCTGAGCAGAAAATAATATTTATGTATGGAAATATCATTTTTCTGCATAGAAAATGCTTCTTTCCCATGCATAAAATGCTGTTTTCTATGAAAAAAAATAAACAATAACAAAATAAAAAAAACAAACCCCAAACAAAAACCACTTACATTTTCCCCCACAAAATAAGTCCCGAGATGAGAATAGTCTCCAGATGACAAAATTGCAAATTTTCAAAGACTTTCTGAAAGCAGGAAGAAAATGGCTGTGATTACTTATTATTGCATTCAAGAGTGAAATTAGAGAACAATTACATCCCTAAGTCCTGAAACCTGTAATATCATGCTATACTGATTGATCACTTCACTTTACTCAGTGTTCTCAAAGGTCCTTTCCAACTCTCTGAGTATATTAGTCTCAGGGGAGAAGGAAACCATAACTTACTGGAAGAATTCCACGCTATGGCATCTCCAGTTCACAAGATCAGGTAGCAAACAACATTAAAAAAAAACCCCTGACCAGTAGCTAGCCATGGGAGTGCACAGCACAGAGCTAGCTGTACAAATTCTCTGCCAGCTAAGGCCATTTCTAATGACTGGACATTTCAGACTCGGTGGAGCCTTTCCTGATTTTACAACTTTCTCCACTGCTGCCCAGTCACTAACTCATTACCCAAAGTTTGGGAATCGCTGCTCTTAAGATTACGTTCCAACTTCCACTGACATGGAAATGATTCCCAAGACCCCATTCTATTTTTTTTTTAAATGAGCCTAGGAGTACATGAGCCAATTTGTCCGTACGCATAATGCTCATCACCTCTGTAATGCACTCTCCGGAGGATGGCGTTGAGATTTTGTGGCCTTGAAAGCCATTTGCATGCATTATTTATTCCCGCCAGGCTTAGTCCTTGGCATTACAACACACACAAAAGACCTTGCAAATCTCCAGTGAGACCATAGCTGTATAATCGGGAGGTAATTGTCACTTTGGTCAAATTTGCCTTGTATAGGAATGGCACGATCACCCTGATCTACCACCATTACCTGAAGAACTCAAGTAAGAGGATATCAAGGCCAATTGAACAGCCCCAGATGTTGTTCCCATTCTTTCTTCCTCCCCCAAAATATATTTTTCTTACATATTTCTTTTTATAGATACTTAATATATTTTAATGAACACTGAATTTCATTACACAAAACACATAAGGAAAAACAAACAGCTGAAAACTACCAAAATACAAACAATCCTAACAAAATAATCTACCTGATCTAAAATGGACAAAGGCAAAACTATAGTTAAAGGGGTGTGTGTGTGTGTTAAAGGCATATATGCATGACTTCCAGCCCCCCCACCTCCCAGATGGTTATTTTATGAAATACTAAACAAACTTCCCCAAGATTATACTACTGCTCTTTCAGATTTTATACTCAGTTAAAATAAACCAACCTATATATATATATATCTATAATAAAATAAATAAAATAAAATAATTTATATATATATATATATATATATATAGTTCATATATATAAAAAAGCTCTGCTTGTTGTACTGGGAGCTGACAGAAAATATTCTGGGATAAACAAAACGTGTGTGGATTTCCAAAATGAAATCAAAAAGAACAAGAAAAAATAATTGAAGACTTTCTGAACTTTTAAATCAGTCTGGATGTGCTTTCCGAGAAATACCTGTGGGATTTTTCTATTGCCGGTGCTAGAAGAATCTGCCCGAGTTTACAAGCAAAATGTCTCAGGCTGGTGTTGGACATGGATGAGCGTGGAGAATGCCAGCTTCGCATTAATCATCAGCCTCAGCTGCTACGTTTACATTATAAGGTTTGTCAGAAATGTTCAACTAGGCATAACCCAACAAATCTGCTAATGGAAGCTG
Source organism: Ctenosaura bakeri (assembly GCA_948474755.1). Lineage (NCBI taxonomy): Eukaryota > Metazoa > Chordata > Lepidosauria > Squamata > Iguanidae > Ctenosaura > Ctenosaura bakeri. Next base: position 221,544 of record CAOLHI010000796.1, read on the forward strand.
TGCCTTTAGCCAGCATCCCCTTCCAGAGAAGATTAGCAGAGGGAAACAAGCTAAGGAAATGAGGAACTGTTCTTCCCTTTCATGACCCAAAAAATCTCCCCGAAAACAGGCACCTCTCCATCTTTCAGGGCTTCATAAACCAAAACTGAAATGAGTGCAATGCAACAGGAAGCCCAAAAAAGGGAGGTGGGAGAGAGAACAGATAGAAAAAGATATAAGAGCAATGGGGAACAAAGGAATGTCTTTCACTTAGGGACCTTTTCATTGTCACTTAAGCTGCTTGTTGAGGCCTCTCCAAGCCTTTTCAAGTCCCCAAAACTGAGATCTCATGCATTTCTGGGGAGAAGGAGGAGCAGTGACCAATTCTTTATACCAAATTTTGGAAGTAAGAAATAACTTCTTCTTGTTGTTGTTGTTGAGTCCCTTCAAGTTATTTCCAACTTATGGTGACCCTAAGGTGAACCACCTACCGTGAGGTTTTCTGGAGCTGAGAGTGTGTCACATGCCCAAGGTCATCCAGTGGATTTCCATGGCTGCACGCTGGTCTCCTGAGTCGTAACCCAATGCCCCAACCACTACACAACTCTGGCTCTCAAGCAGTAGCTACTTTAAATAATTCTCTCTTCATTCCATCCCCATAACAGAACTATTATATTACAAATGATCAAGGGATGACTTCACTCCCTCTGCTTATCAAATTTTCCAATTAAACCAAATTATAGGGAGCAGCAGAGTATGAGAAGACAGAATGAGGATTCAAGTTGACCTTAAGAGATTGGAATTCAGGATCAAAACCAGCAAAATGAATTTCAACAGGGATCAATGTATGGGACATCATTTAGGCAGGGAAATTGGATGCGCAAACGTAGAATGGCTTGACAACATAGGTGTGAAAAGGAGTCTTAGCACTCTACAAGCTAGAAATGAGTCAACAGTGTGAGGTAACACACGTCCCCCCAAAAAAAAATGCCTATGCAATTGTAGGTTCCCGCAACAGGAGTATAATATCTGGACCAACGCAAGTAATAGAAATAGCACCACTCAGTTCCAGTGATCTGGAGAAATTAAATTTAATTTTAAGCCTTCATTGGAAAGCATTTTTTTTTTTTAAAAAAAAATGCTCTCCTTTTACTTTTCTTCTGGCTTCAATATTAGTAGGACATTGTGTCCCACCCCTGCCTAATTCAGTTCTGAAGCTGTGTGCTTCCATGCAGCAATTGCCAACAACAACAATGCATTACACGCACAGCTACGTCGTGCACACTTAGGGGCTTGCTTTCCTCTTTACCAGTAACTGTAAGGCATTGTGGATTTCAGAAGATAGGAAAAGAAAAGACCAGAGCTTTAGAACTGTGAAAGATCTTTGAAAGTCAAGTACGTGGAGGCAAAGAGGGAAAACTGTTGGCATTTCCATGCAACATGTTGAACAGATTGGCAGAGATCTAACATCTAACAGCCAAGGACCACTGAGTCCCTCCTCTTAGATGTCCTTTAATTGCTCATTACGCATTTATTGGCACTTAGTGTCACATCATGGGTATAATATAAACTACAGTGAAGCACATATGGTATACCAATATTAAATATTAAGACATCAGACACCTTGATTCCTGCAGAAGCCAGAGGAGCTCTACATTCAAATTGCTTAATCGTGATTACAGTATGTGGTTTCTGCTCTCCGCATGGTGGAGGGTGTCCCTGCTGTTTTGTACTTTATCTTGTAAAAGTTATTTTTATGATCTGGGCCAAAAATCTGGTTCATTGGCTAGCAATAGCTTTGTCCCCTTTTCTACTTAAAAATACTAACAAATGACTAACAAAAGGAATGTTATGCATACAACAGTAGGAAGAGATTAACAATTATGAAATAAACATCCAGGAACGTTAAAAAAAAAAGTTCTCACAAAGGAATGAGATTTTTTAAAAGTGGGAATACTGTCTGGCCACAGCAAACTGTTATTAAAATCTACTCCCTAATCAGGAAATTTGTTGGAATCTATGTTTTACTATCTGCTTAAAAGGAGAGTAGAGTTGGAGAATGCTCAGTGCTCCCATGATGAAGTTCTGAAGCTAAATGAGGCTGGAGTAAGTGGGAGCTTTAATATATACACCCACCCAGCCAATCAGAGTGAAGCCTTCATGCATAGCTCCTCTAATCCTGCCTTCCAGCCAAAGGATTCAAATCCTATTAGCCGACATTTTCCACTCCTTCCCAAAGCCTGTGCAAACTGTATTGGCTTGTGAGGAGGAGAAGCTGGATTTGCCATACCAAAACATGGCACAACCCCTCTCTGTGGCTACTACTACTAGTAGTAGTAGAAGTAGTGCAAAACTACTCCCTGGTAGGTCACATCCTTTTCTTTCCATCCTGAAAATGTGTGTCTATTTTATTTATTTTTTTGCTCATTGTTTCACAATGACAGTATTTCCCTAAGCCATACGTTCATTTTTTAAAGAGTTGTTTTTATTAAAACACCTTTTTAAAGAAATATACAACTACATATAAGAAAATAACCTAAACTAGACTAACTGAATGACTACACACACACACACACAAAAAAAAAGCCCTAAACTATGCAACTACCGCTAACTTCAAATATAACAAAGACATTGCAAAAACAAAAGTATTCTGCTACCTGAGCTTCCATGCATGATAACCCTTTCTCAATGTCTTCTGCATTACATAGGACATTTCTTTTTAAAATCTTGTCAGTTTGTCTCTGCCACGTCTAATAATTTCACCATCCAATCATCTCGAGACAGGATGGTGGGATCTTTCTACTTCTGTGTATATAATCATATCTTGCTCCCAGTCATATATTGCAAGATTTTTACTCCGTTCTTGTCTACCCAATTATTAATCTGTCCCAGCAAGAACAATTCTGGTGTACGCTGAATCTTAACCTTCAGGATATTTTCCATGCATGCGTATATTTCTATGGTATTGCATGTGTCCATGTACACGTGCTTCAACTGTATTTGAGAGCTCTACATTTTTGCCCTGAAAACACTTACAGGCCTAGAAAATTTATAGATTTCTCATATGAGATGTGTTCTTTTCCACCACTAGTCTCAAGAGGTGTGAAATTGCTACTTCTGTATGAAAACATTATGGTTCCATTTTCCTTTTCATCTTTACATTTAATGAGGGGACAGAAATATCATAGTGCTTTTAAACAAAATAATGTGTGTTTATTTCCTAGGTGCTCTAAATAGTTCATGCTGAGATTTATTATTTAGAAAGCTTTTTTTTGTAAACTTATATGAAGTTTACACATTAATCTATGCCCTGCGCTTCCCACCTGGCAAGGTTTTAAAAACCTTAATTTATTTTTGACTCATTTTCTTTGGAAGGCGGTTTCAAATTTAATAGGCTGTAACCTGAACTGACAACGGTGCACTGATAACAGCGCAACATGGGACGCGTTGAGAAAGTTTTAATTGCTCGTGAATGTAGTCGGTGGTATCCTCGTTTGATTTCATAAAGTTGGATGAATGATATACCAGCAGAATCCATCCTTTGGACTATTTTGCACTAAAGTGGTACTTAACACAGATGCAAAGGAACAGGAAACAGTAAATGTAGATACAGGAGTGATATTTTGCAATTGCTTCGATCGTCCGTTCTCAGGAAAAGCATTGCATTTTTCAACAGCCAAATCTTGGCAGCTCTTTGTGGATGAAGCAATTCGCTGAGATTTGAATCCGTTGGGTTGACTGCCCCCTGTTCACAGAAAGAGTCCAGCTCTGTCTGCACGGTTTTTCTGTGTGAAAGTCCCCGAGGCTCTCTTCCTGAACAGCTGAGTAATTTCAATGCACCATGCACAGAGGCAATGTGCATTCATGTGCTATTCTTGTCCCTCAACTCACTACCGCATGTGCACAGTGATCCCACATGAGTGATATTGCTTACCTCACTGTCAGAGGGATATGACCATGGTGCATTGTCCCCAAATAAATAATCTCATATGTGCTTAGTCCTCTGTATGTCACATATAGCGTCCTGGCCTGTATGTTCTCACCAGCAACCAAGTCTACAGGGTAAATGTATCCTGGCTCATCAACCTAAAGAGAAGAGCATAGTCCCTCTCAAATCTTGTACTCTTACCTGTTTTCCACTGAAGGGGTCATATTCTAACTATAGTTTCTTAATCTTCTTCGTTGGCAAGCAAGAACAAAGACCTTCACGCTGTTATATCTCCTCACTCAACATCACACTTTCCAACTCTGAAAAACAAACACCTTCTCATCATCTTTCATGCTCAGCTACATTTTGTGGTCAGTTTTTTTTCCTCTAAGAACACAGATTTCCACTGTGTAAAATAATGCGGTTATTCCCTTGCATCCAAGAACCAATTTCTTGGACTTTCTTTTTATTCACATGATGGATTTGCTCTCTTTGCTTTAAATTTAAATGAAGGGACCCTAAGATCTACATAGAAGAAGAAAAAAAGATGGGTTGTATATCAAAATAATTCATCCTTTTAAACTTGAGCGTTTGAACTGGAATACGGGGATAACTGGAATATTGGAGTAATGGGGTAGCACAAAAGGAGGACTAGAATATATTTCTACATCAAGACTCAGAATGGCAACAGGTGAAGGGCTTTCTGTTTCTAGCTCTGTGGCCATTTTGCAACTCAAATTGCTTGCATGTTGGGCAAAATACAGCCAGCCTTCCACATCCACTAGGGTTAGGGGCACAGGAAATTGGAAAAAAGCAAATGTTAAAATGTGAGTGTGGCATGTGTGCGAATGGGGCCAAGGTGAGGACAACAGGCACTCAGGGTCCAAACCAGGTCAAGGAATGGAGAGGTTGGGTCGGCATAGTGGCCCTATACTTCCTTTCTCATAGTGGCCCTATAGTGGTAGGAAGAGGCAGAGTTTGGAAAAACACACACACAAAAAATCAAATCTGTGAAAAAATGTGTGCACAATTGCATATATTTGAAAAATGTACACCACTGAAGTGTGCTTTAGTCATTGTGGAAAAGCATATCCTAAAGTGCAGCTATTTGGAAAAAAATGAATGCAATAATATACATAAATTACCAGGCAGGTGATGACAGGGTATTCCCACGTAAGAATTTTTTTTGATTAACATTTTTGACATTTTACATATTCATTAAACATTTATTAAAAATAAGACTACTGAAATGCATAAAGTTATAAACTTCACAAAGAGTGGACCATTCATCTTTTTAAATATTTTATTCCTCTTAATTATGTATAAGTTTGTTACTCCTGCAATTCACTAATCTTAATACATATATTAATGCTGTTTTTTCTATTTCTTTTCCAGATCTCATGTCCAATGCGGCTTTTTTTTTCTTTCTATTTCTTTTCCAGATTTCATGTCCAATCCATTTTGATCTTTTCCATCAAAAGCTTCAAAAGATACCTTTCCGGGAGTCTGCAGTGCGAGGAACACAGTGAAAATTTCAGACAGACTAACATTCATATTTGGTCAAATGAGGTCTTCCTGCATCAATTATCCCCCAAAGTCCAGCAAAGTGGAAAAAGATCAGCCCAAAAAAGAATCCATGGTTCGCTCTCTCTTCTCACTTCATTGAAGGGCAAGTCTGGGGAAGCTCTCACCACCATAAAGCAGAGGTATGCAAGGTTGTAAGCCTTACCTCCAGTGTTCCGGGTGGAGGTAAGGCTTACAATACTTCAGTCATAGGCAGTCCTTGAAGAGTGTATTTGAAGTAGACTTCAGCTGTCTATCTACTGGATTCGGGATCACTGGATTTGGGATTTCAGACCTTTTGGCCTTTGGTATCTATGATTGATCTGGGTTTGAACCTTCAGACTGTGTTTGTGCTTGAACTATTGGATTTAGACGTCTTGGGACTTAATTCTATGGGTCTGGACTCACAGTTGGATTTAGGCCTATGAGTCCAGTATCACACTTTGCTAATGTGTCTTTGCGCTGCTTGAAACGAGATGAGAGCTTTATTAGTTTGGCCTAAGAACACTACCTGTTCAAGACAGTTCAATATTTCCATCCTTCCTTCCTTCACAGGGAACACTCTTTACTTTTTTCAATGCATTATCCACTTTCCACCTCTGCAGATGTGTGTTTATGCTGGGCTGTTTGTAATGATTTTCAAGCTCCTCTAGACCTTTTGAGCAATTAAGACACTTTCCACTCGTTACATTTTATGAGCTGGTATTAATAGCACACTGTTGTTTCTATTTTTGTTTCCACGCAAAGGGGCAAGCAAACACATATAACTCGAGAAGCAGTCATCCTTTAAGTGGCATTATTGATTTTAGTTTCTCTCCAAAAGCTCCTTTCGACATCTCCATCACAGCATCTACATTTGCCACAAAAAACAGTCCACCAAATGTCAGTTATTCCAATCCAGAGAGTCATCACTAACTTTTGCTGGTGCAACTCCACTGAAATAACAGATTGGTATGTATTTTTGAGCAAATCAAGCCTAATCATACCTTGGATATATTAGGAGAAGACCTGACTCATTAGAAAAGATAATAATGCTTGGAAACTGCTTATAGTAAGCTAGCCCATTGGTTCATCTGGACCAGTAATGTTAACAGTGATTGCAAACAACTCTCCAGAGTTTCAGCCCAGATACTTGTTAAGCGCTACCAGAAGAGTCTGGGGATTGAAATTGGGTGTTTGGCATGTAAGTTATGTGTTTCACCACCACCCAGTCACAGCCATTCCTGGGATTCTGAGAAGTTGCCAAGACAGGCAATAATGTTGCTTCAGTTGCTATACCACAAATTGCTGGGCGTGCTTCTGCAACAGTTAACCGTCCTTGGATTTTTGCCTCGGCATTCTGGGCTAGCGTCTATTACATCCAATTTATGTGTTGCTTTCGGGGTAATGGGACTGTGGTGCATTGTAGTTTGTAGCTGGTAAAAGGAAAAAGAGACATTGACTGCTCGCCTTGATCTGATACAAAATATGAGAAATGAACATTTCGTCCTGGCTCAATGCGAGACGTCTAAGATGGGCATCTCATCGCTTGCAACTGCAGTGGGGAGAGGGCAGGCGACAGAGGAAGGGTTCATAGCCAATTTAGGTGAATGACTGAGCAGACGGCAGGTCTGTTCAGAGAACAAAATTGCTTCCACATATCAATGGCGATGGCATCATTTTTTGTTTAACTCCTAGCAGGAGCAGCAAGAAGGGAAAAATGACAGGACCTTGTCTTTAACATGGTGAGCTTATTAGCACTGAGATGTTTTCCCTTCACTAAATGAAGCTGGCTATCCAAGAGCTCCTGCACTTCTTCTTGAGGGGGAAAAACAAACAGAGAAATCCATTACATTTTGCATATTTATAGTCTAACTCTCTGTTTTTTTTTTTAAAAGAAAAATAAAATCCAACGCAGCCAACAAGTAGAAATAAACAGAGGGGGGAAAGGCCAGACTTTGGATCGGACCAACGGATGACCTTGTCCACCCCAGTGTTACCAAAATAGCCAGTTCATTGCCCCAGGGAAGTCCATGAGCAGGACAACATTATACCCAATCACATTCCCCAGGACCTGTTACAGAAAGACATACCATGTCCGATAGCAGAAGTAATATGCAGCAGCAGGGGAGAAGAATACACTAATTAAAATTAACTGTCATTAATTAGTTGGGAATAGGCTCTTTTGTTCTAGCTTTTTGTTGTTTTCTTGTGTGTCTTTGCACTGATTATTGTAATAGTTCTTTGTCCCTACACGCAAGTTGCTGACCAATTGCATTGACCCTATTTCTGTCTCCTTTTACTTCTTGTCTATCCTTATCTTGAAGAGTTTGATTGTCATCCTTTCTCTCTTTTTTCGCTACAGATATTGTCTATTTGCATTTTTCCTTGATAATGCTCCTGGTTTTGGTCTGGAGTCCAACTTGTATGTTCGGGGAGGCAATTCAGCCCCCTAACCCACGACAGTTGCCAACCCCTGATCAAAAAGATTAGTTTCCAAGTCCAAGTGAGTTGTTTAATCAGAACGGTTGTTCTGATGGGGGCTCTCTGAATTGATTTGATCCACTGACATAACTGATAAAGCAGAACCAGTTTTCCAGAAATGTTTCTCTTGACTCAAGTCCATCAGATAACCCAAGCACTGCTAAAGTCTAAACAGAATGAATACCAGGAGCCAATGGGGTGTTTTCCCTAGATCCTGCCTCCTGCATTCATGATTCCCCCTGTCTCCTACGGTTCCTTCCCTCTTCCAGTGACTGGAACTTGTCTGTACAAAAAGATTCCATTCTGCTCTCTGTAACTGTGAATTAGAACTGGTGACCAGAGAAGGGACATAGTGACTCACTCCTTGAAGAACCGAATGAGAGCTGGTGGTACGTATTCTTTTATGTGTATGTGTGTGTTTCCATGTCTCATTTAACACAAACCAGAGGTGCAAACCTAATGCTCAGAAGCTGGGATGGATTTGTGAGAATCCCTGGAGAGTTGCACGATGCAGGAATCAATAACTGTATTATGTTGCTCCATAAATGTTTGCTTTCTTTTTTCTTTTTGTCTTCCTTCCACTGTCCAGGACACTAAGCTCATGCTGTTTGATTAGTTCTCAGTTTCTTTCACAGGGATTGCCTTTGCTTTTCACTTGATGGGGATACAGCTTGCACAGCATGGTGTGGTTTGGGGGTTGACTTATGCCCTTTCTTCTGTGCTTTCCTAACGCATTCTTACTATGCTACTTGGGTTCAGCTTCTTTGTTTTCATGCACCTTTCAGCCTGAATCTCTGCTCTGTTTTTCCCCAGTCTCTTTCTGCATTCTGCCATGCTTCCTTGAATCATTCTCACCCTGCTACTGATCTATGAAGGTTGCTGGTCCCTTGCAGCCCTGCTTCCCTCCACCCCGGCATGGATGCTTGCCAAACTGAATGCCTGTTCTTGGCCTTTTGCACAGTTCTCAGCCAAATCCCAGCTTCCTCCAGGCCTTTTTGTGACATTCGTTGTGTCTCTACTGCTTTGGTTTGCGGCTGACTGCCCTCCAAGTCCAAAACCTCCAAAATCCAATTCACATTGATTTACTGATTTTAGTATCCACTCACTTCCGTCCTACCCTATATTGTGTTTGTAAGAGTAAATGGAGCAGGGTGAACTGTGAGACTTCAGGAAGGCTCACAGAGAAATGTCTCCAGGTCCAGAGACCACCATCTTATAGATTAAAGAGGATTAGGCTGGATTTACATCCATATGAAATGCATTATCTCGTTTCCTTTTGTTTACTTGATATGCTAATTTGAGACTGAGAGGAAGAAGATGTGCAACCTTTTCACTAAGGGAAAAATTGTCCTTCTTCCAAAAGGCCAACTGTGGAGCTGTGGAGCATTCTCTCTCCCTCTCCCTCTCCCTCTCCCTCTCTCCCTCTCCCTCTCTCCCTCTCCCTCTCCCTCTCCCTCTCTCTGATATATATAGATATATATGTGTGTGCTGGTTAAATTACCGTGTGATGTGGGCAACAGAAACAGCCACAGCTTGTAGTACACCTACTACAACTGTCATGGGGTTTTCTAGGGGTGGAGAGTGCATGACACATCCAAAGTCACCCAAATCCTGTATGAGGTTAGCCAGTATTCTTAAAAAAAATAATACTGAGAATGTTTACTAAGATGTGGGGGTGGTGGTGGAAGAAAATGTCAATGAGAAGAGCCCTTAATGTTGTCTTGGAGAACAATGCTCAATGTGACTCTTCAGGGGAAAATGAAAGGAAGATGATATGGACTAAAGTTGAAAAGGAGAAGAGAAGGGAGAGATAAATCAGTATCTGAATTTATTGAGGACATGAAAAAGTAGCTGAACCAAAGAAAGAATTTCAGGCTGACTTGACTGCAGCTTTGACTCCAATACAAGAGACACTGACATAAAGGACAGCAAACCTTGCAGAGATACAAAAGACTGCAAATGAATATTCCGATTCAGTGTAAAAACAAGAGGTTATTATTCAGGACATGTAAAATGAAAGAAAAAGGTTGGAAGATCAGGAAACTCGTGGTCAACATTTAAAATTTCTGCCTTAGAGCATTTATAGGACCCAAAATATAAAACCGTGACATGGGTTCGAGACCTCTGCCTGGATGTGATAATCACAGTGGACAGCCTGGAAATGATTCATAGGTTTGGTCCTCAACAAATACTGGCATAGTGATATGATTGTAAGGTTTGCTCATTTTACAGTAAGATCAACAACTTACCATGCACTGAATCCAATACAGGAATTGCAGTATCATGGAGATAAGGTGAAGGTATTTCAAGACTCCACACCAGAAACCATGAGGAAAAGAAGGGGTTGGAAACCATATACTCAAGGAATTAAATACATATGGGGATCTCTCTTCATCTTGATTGCTTGGTTTGAGCACAAAGCAAATATTATTATTGCTGTGGAACAGCTACAGGACTCTTGCAAACAACTGAAGTCTGAGGTGCTCAACATAGCCAAAACATAAGAGGGAGAGAAACTGCAAGAGAAGAAAAGAAGGATCTTAAAGGAAACAATTCTGAACTTGGATTATGCAGGAGTCCATCTGCAAGTGTCATGGTGACAGTGCATCGATTAATAGGAGCTAGCATGGATTTGTCAAGAACAAATTCTACCAAACTAATCTTAGATCTTTTTTCAATCCAGTCACTAGCCACCAGCTGTGTGAACCGACCACCATGGCAAAACATTGGGGAGAGATGAAACTCAATCCGTTGTGGATTCCTGAACCACAGAAAGCAGTCACGGTGGCCTCTGAATTTTAACAGTAATCATAGCCACAGTGGGAGACTTGTTTGTTGCGTGCCTTCAAGTTGTTTATGATTTATGGTGACCCTATGATTGAACCTATCATGAGGTTTACTGGGGCTGAGATTGTGTGAGGCCCCCAAGGTCACCCAGTGGGTCAAAGTCATGGACAGCCAGTGTGGCGTAGTGTTTTGAGAGATGGACTTTGATTCAATCCAGCCCCCACCCCAAGATTGCCCAAGTCTGATCTGTGTCAAAGGACTGTTGTGATACTTGTGACATAGTTAGCATTAAAGTATTGACAGAAGGCAGATGTGGCCTCAGCTCCTGCCATGAAAAGAGTTATTAAATAAGAAAATTGGCTGAAGGAAAGGAATTATTTTCCAGTAACTACATATGTTGTAAACAGCAGCGGGCCTTCTGAACATAACTGTGGATGTAATCAAAATGCCTTGTGGGAAAACACAGAGCCAGTCATTATTTTACTGCAACATCCATAAGAATGAATGTGTTAAAAAGAGATCTTCAAAAAAAAAAAAAAAAGGAAGCAAAGATACCTTTCTTATGAAATTGAAGTTGATAGTTCAGTCCCTGCTGGGTGATTCTTGTCATCTGAATAACAAACTCAGCATTAAAACAACCAGCAGTGCAACTGTGTGATACTCCTTTATGCAATAAGCACAGCGGTGGAAACTGAGTTGGTCAGATATTGTTCTTGATCTAGCCGAAACCTTGGATGAATGGTGACAGCCATATATGAGAGATGGTTATTTCAACTGCTGACATCTCTGTAGGACCATGAGACGTGTTTTCATTTGGACTTCTTTCCTTACATAAAATAATTACACAGAATAGGAGGGGTAGGTGGGAATTTGATAAGATCCTAAGATCAGAAGGCAGGCAGGTGAATTTTGAAAACCATTTCTTGATCTCGTAGAATTTTTCAATGATATTATAAAATATATTTATTGGATTTACAGTTGTCCATAAAAATCTCCATGTTGCTGAAATAGGGAGAGGGCAATTCACTGCCCCCCAAAAAGGCAACCTCCCAAAACCTCCGTTAGCTTACAGGAAGTCTGAATAACAACATTTGCAGAAAATTTGTCGGACAATCGTTTTCTGAAAATGTCAGCTGGCGATTTTAAAAGCAAACAGAAGGGAGCGGGTGGATTTGAAACACACCAGTTCATTTTGGCACGGCAGAAACTGCTCTCCAGTGCTCCAGAGTCATGCAGCCAAAGATCACAAATGTGAGCAGCCTTTCCCAACATCCTCACATCATCTTTTATGAAGAATAGTTTTGAGATGGCGAATTTACCACTCTCAAATAAATATGTTGTATGAATGGGTAATATCCCTATTCAAGACATCAGGGCAATACCTTGAAACTTTGAGCCCAGCCTGATGTGGTTACCGTGCTGCACGTGTGCCCAAGCAACAAATATACAATGGAGCACAAGAAAACGCACATCAGATGAATGTTTGCACATCAGATGAATGTTTACCATCTTGAAAAATGTACAAGGTGGTTGAACAGTCAACGTCTCCATGCCCCATTGAGCCTCTAAAACTATAATTTCACGTAGTTTAGGCCACAGGCTATACTTTGTGAAAGCTCATGCTGTAATAAATTGGTTGATGTTGCCACATGACTCTGATTTTAGCTCTGTAGTCAGAGATGTGTGATTTTTTCCCTTCCTTCAATGGGCTATAAATTTCCCTAGACCCGCTGTCATACATAGTCCCTCATTTCCTACATTTGATCAGGACAAGTAAGTAGAAAATGTTACTCCTTGCAGCAATAAAGTGACTTTGTTCCTACTCCTGCTTTTGGGTGATGATTTGGTGATGCCTTCATTTCCCAAAATGTGGTCATTTCAGGCAACCGTTTTATTTGTAGCTCATCGTTTCTAAGGTCTACTCTTCTTGTTTGATTTCTGACTCTCAGCTCATTTGATGCCTGTCCCTGCCTCGGCTCTGGCACAACTTTGCCTCACACGTCTTGGTTTAACAAGACTTCAGGATGCAGAGAACGTACCCAAAACTGACAGTGAATGATTAGCCAGAAGTAAAGTTTGAGATAATTAAATATTACGACGAAGGGAGGTCATGGGAACGCCTGGGATGGACGCCAGGGTGTCTGGCATGGAATCATTTCCTTCCTTCTGTTCTTCCACAGAAGGCGATGCTCTAACCCAATATGACATATAGGCAGCTAATGGTCATTTGACCACCTGGCTAACCATCTATTTTACAAGAAATGGTCACTCACAGCAGCTGCTTTGACAAACAGGAGCCGGAATCCTGTATTGGCTTTTACTTGACAAAGTACTTAACTAACTAACTTCTCCTGGCCTGACCCCCTTTCCAAACCTGACAGAAATATCATTCAATATCATCCTCTCTGTACATGTTGCCCCGTGAAGTAAGCGGGGAGGGGGGTGAGTTACAATCCTGGCAATAGTCTCAAAATTGTGACTAAGTAGAAATCATGGATATGAGACAGTTGCACAGACTGCTGAAAAGACAAATGAATAGGTCCCAGAGCAAACCAAGCCTGAGCTCTCCCTGGAAGCTAAGATGACTAAACTGAGTCTGTTGTACTTTGGCCATACCATGAGAAGATATGACTTGCTAGAAAAGACAATAATACTTGGTAAGGTAAAAAGCAATAGGAAAAGAGGAAGACTGCATCACAGGGGGATAGATTCAGTCAAGGAAGCCAAAGTCCTAAATCTACAAGACATGAGGACAGGGTGACATTTTCATAGGGTCACCATAAGTCTAAGTCGACTTGATGGCAGTTAACAACAATAAAACCTCCTTTACCAGGCATCAGCTACATTTGGCAAAGGACGGCCATTCTGCTGATGCTCAAACCATGGTTCAATGATGTTTGTGTCAGATACGGGGGCGTCAGGCCAGGAGAAGTTGCACAGTTCACTATTTAAGTATAAGCTGATACAGGATTCCAGCCAGGCTCTCTTGCTGTATTCCATTCCCCCAACAAATCTTTGAATCCCATGTCAAACCATTGTTTGTTCCTGGCTTTATGGTCCATCTGTCCCTGCCAAGCATGCCATTGTGAAGATACTCCATAATGATCTAAGATATTTAAGGCAAGTTGGTCTAGTTTTTGAAAAAGAGGGCAACCCGCACTGGTCATTGTGAGGCTTTTACTGGACAGATTGTGGTGGTATGAATTTCTGTGCCCACTTTTTGCAGGATGAATTTCCTCACTTTTCCAAACAAATAGAGACCTAGGCCAGTATGTTTGCACACTTGGGTTTAGAAACCGAGCAAAATTAACATGTATTGATTGGTATGTTCACCCGTTCCTAGTCCCGAGCTCATTCTACCACCACCCCACGCACACTTCCAGGGCAGAAATATCTAGGAACCTCAATGGGTGAAAACAGCTCAAGATGGAAACAGCCCTTCTCACCTGGTACTTAACCTTCCTCTTCCACTCCACTCCCTTCACCTAGATTTTTGCTGACAGCAAAAACACACCTGAGTTCCTTTGGAGAATGGAGGACAAATTAAGCACAGTTCTCTGGATCTTGTTTCATGTACTGAGAGTCATAATGCTACATGCTTCACCCTCTGTCACTGTTCAAAGCAGAATTTAAAATGACAGAATAAATTGAACAAGCCAACATGAATCTTTATTACGAAATCAAGATCGCACGGGTTGTTTTCTTATGGTAAGAGAAGGGTGGTGGAAAAATCAACCATTTTATTGCTTTAGAGACAAAAGTCGTCGTTGCTGCTACATAATCTATTTTTAACTCACATCTCATTCAATTAAGGTTTCGTATTGTTCACAACACTGCACCATTTCAAAGACATATTGCAAAGCCACAAAAGAATGCCCATAAATAAACAGCAGGATTTTTATATTTCAGGAGAAGGATGGTAGTTAAAAAAAAAAAAAAAACAGCAACAACCCAAGCACTAGATTTTTTTTAAAAAAAAAACAAACTTGAGTGTTCCTTAATCAGCCCATTCACTGATTTACAAAACAGTGAAAAACATTTAAGGTCTGTCATGGACTTAGATGGAAAAGGAAAATGTATGGTTTATTCACATTTAATGTGGATCCACATTCAGTGTATGTATGAACACACACACAATGGGCATCCTCTGCTTACATAAGGTACATTCAGCAATTTTGGAGAAATTCACCTTTCATCTGGTACCACAACTCAATCCATTCAGCAAGATCCTCCATCTCTGCAAATCGTTTTTTAGGGGACCAGAGGGGCTTGCTCCCCTTGTGTGAGGCCATGGGAAGGAGGGACTAGACACCCCTCAAGTTGCAGGCATGCAATTAAATCTGGACCCAACACTTATTTCACAGGTGGAAGACACCAAGGAAATAGGATAAGAACACCCTACAAAAATACCTTGCCACCTCATATTAATATATATTAAGAGGCATTGTTCAAAATGGGTAGGCAATCCATGAGATGTCTTAACTTCACCATGCTGTTATAAAGCAAAAAAGGGAAAGACAGAGATCTGGGGTGACTTGACTACAGAACTCGGGGGGGAGCTTATTATAAACCTACAAGACCCCAGCCAGCAAAAACAGTGGCCATATTGATGGAAGCTTCTGGAAGACATCAACCCAAAAAAATAACTTTACCTAGCACTGCATAACAGCCACAGTTTCCCACTGTTGGGAAGCCAAAGCCTGCCCCTCCACCCCTAGATTTACACAGTCCTTTGCGGTCTGATTTTCCCCTTCTTCCCTTTTCAGAGCTACTCACAATGCAGAATCATGTCTGCAGCGATATTAGTCCTATGGTTAGCTCAAACCAAAATCTGGAAACCCATTCCTTGCAGTCGTTGAAATGTACATTAATGCAAATACTTCATGAAATTATGGTGAACTCTGAAAGAGGAAAGGACGGAGAAATTGTCATGCACAGAGCAACGGCCCTTCCCTCTTCCCATATTCCAACAATCCTATTTCCGCTATTTAAAAAACAAGGTTCTAACGCTTCAAACTGCCAAAACACCTTGAACAGCATTTAGGTGATGCTCAGAGCGACATTAGAAATGAAAACCCTGTTTTTAAAAAACGATAAAAGGAGAAGAGAGAAACACATTTGTAGAATTAAAACAGGTGTTGCTTTTTCTCTTCAAAAGCTATTGCATCCTTGCCTCACTTGGAAAGACTAAGGGGCTGTTTATCATGAAAAGAAATAAATTTTTTAAAAAGACATCTGTAGGTAATAACACAATCCCAGCTGCATCCTGGCTGATGGCTTCACAGGGTTTTTTTTTCACTTGTTGTTCACTTTGTATGGAGGTGTGTGTGTGTGTGTGTGTGTGTTAATTTTATTTTGCTCCTCTCATCCTTTTGGATGCTTCAGTGTTCTTGCCTGTCCTGTGAAACAGATGGACATGTCCCAGAAGCAATCCCACTCCGATTTCCACAAGCTTATAGGTTGATCTGTAAAAAGTCATTGATCCTCATCGGGGTCCTGGGGAAAGGTGTTTTGGCTGACACGCATAGTCTTTCTAATGAAATGACAGTGCAGGTGGCCACTGCGTTGCAACCAAGACCTATCATGGCAAAAACCAAACTGATACATACACACCCATGCCCACACTCCCAACGCTTGCCATTTGCCTTTGTCCCAAGGCCAATGTCCATTGGGAAAGCATATCTCAGTTCCATCTCCCTTTAGCTTTCTTTTGCTTTCATAGCATCTTGAAAGGGATTATCCGTACGTGCATGTTTCCTGGTTGCACTTCACCTAGATAATTGGATTGCTGAAGTTATTTCGTATAAATGAAGGATGTAGAGCTAAAGAAGAACTGCCTGATTCTGATAAAATAGTAAAAATTTTTGCTTGGCATGGCAGAAAAGCAGGAGTTGAGCATCATTCCTGAGGCGTCTTTAACCTTCTGCAGTCCTTGTAGTGAAGAAGCACACTCTTCATGCTTAGTGTCTCTGCCATGGTTCTGCAAGACCATCCAGTGTATATCATGGTGACCTATTCCATAGCTGTTCCTAAGTGATGGATAATAGGCTAACAAAAGCAAATACAGATTAACTCCATCCAATGCAACATGGCAAAATGATTGGTTTCTCCTCTGTTGAAGGGGTGATGATTACAGGAGTGGTACCTACTGGCACAGTTTCTGAGAAAATACTGGAAAAGGCAGGCACCATGTTAGAGGTCCTGAGGCAATAACTTGGCTAAGAGAGAGGAGGGGAAGAGGGGTGTAATGTCAGACGGCTGAGAGATCAATCTTGTTGGCAGAATTGGTGCTCTTCTCCCAGGTATTGAGTTTCGTAGGGGTTGTTCCTGGTCTGTTCCCAGTTATCTGGAAAGAAGGAGGTGAGAGGGAGGATAGAGTTTACAGTTAATTAAGTTATTGTGTTAACACTGACAGCTTAAATCATATCACTTAATCCTAACTAGAGTTCATTCCTTGGATTGCTTGTTGAACGGCAACTCAACACATAGGTTATTGTTGTGTGCCTCCAAGTCATTTCCAACCTTATGGTGACCCCAAGGTTTCCAGCACCCTAAGGCAAACCTATCCTGGGGTTTCCTTGACAAGATATGTTCAGACAGAGTTTGCCTTTGCCCTCTTCTGAGGTTGAGAGTGTGTGTGATTTGTCCAAGGTCACCCAGTGGTTTTACAGAACCGAAGTCAAATTTGAATGTTGGTCTCCAGAGTTATAGTCCAACACTCAAACCACTTAACACATAGGTAGATCTCATTAATTAAATCATATTACTCCAGTTGGGACTAACAATTAGATTTCAGATAACATTCCAAGAGAGGTCATCCTAATCAAAGGATGACGTCTTAACCAGTTCTAGGAATACTTACAATGTCTGAGTTGAAAGGCTTCACATTGATGTTGCGGACCGAACTACTGGTGAGTGACCACACCTTGGTTTTGTGCTTAAACGCCGCTCTAACCTTGTTGAGGAGAAGAGAGATGACGGGGTTAAGATGTCCCACCTTGCTGATACAATTAGGAATTATTTCTTTCACAAGAATTTTTTTATTATCACTATTGGCTGGGATCCTGTTGGGCAATTGCATTTGCAACTGTTACATATTCACGGCTCTTATGCAGCCTCTAGTGTAGGGGCTAGCTAGGGTGAAAGTCTCCTCAACCCAACTTACCAGTAAGTGACCACTGGGTCTGATGGAGGTCCCTTCTCCTGTCAGTCAGGAAGCAGCTACCTGACGTTTTCACCATCTCCTTATGCAAGCGATCTCTACCATGGGGGAGATTTCTGAAAGGGTCAAACTGTCTGTGCCTGTCTGAGTTCCCAGACAGGGCTGTGCCTCAGCCCTATTTGGAGTTGCTGGGACCGATTCTGGCAATTTTGGCCTGCAAAGCAGGCGCTTCAGTGCTCAGCTAAACTATCCCATATGCCTTGGCACTGTCTTGCAGTTGGAGAGTGTTAAAAACTGTACACTAGCAAAACCATCTGACAAGACACAGGTGGCCAACGCTGTGAGTCGAAATCCTCACGATGACTGAGCAGTGGCTGTTCACTTCAGAATGGGAGCGCTTGGCAGGCGTTGACTTGTTTACTGACATAGCCATAAACTGCACCGTAGTGACAACAGCTAAATACACTATATACGATCCCTACACATTGCTGAGCAAAATAAAAGGTCCTTCTCAGCCTCTGCACATTAAGCAGCATTGTTATTGTCCTAACACTGTGGCTGATTTACAACTGAATTTTAAATTCATTATATCATTCCACTTAATAAATATATACACACACACTTTCATTCCAATGTTTCTAGGCTCTTGGATTTTACTGCACAGGGGGCTTCTTATATGAAAACGTACCTCTGAGTTCAGCAGGCAGTGAAACAGAAAGATAAAGAACCCCTTTAAAAGAAGGGAAGAGAACAGAATGTTACCAAGGATGATTTCAGATCTTTCTGTTAAGCAGGCTAATTTACATTTGAAAGCAATGGGCTTTCCCCCTTCCTTTAGGAGGAGAAAACATGACCTTTTCATAAGGTCAGCTGTGGGGAACACGTGGTCCTCTGGATGTTGCGGAACTATAACTCCCAGTATTTACCATTATGGGCAATGGTGGCTGACATTGATGAGAGTTTCAGTCCAACAGCTACTGGAGGGCTACACATTCTGCAATCCTGGATTGAGAGAGGGGTTGTTTGTTTTGCTTTGTTTGCTAGAGAAGAACAGAAGCCCTAAACTCTTGCAAAGTTTATGAAACAGAGTTGTTAACATTTTGCCTTTATGCCTTGATCCTCCTATGCCAACCTCTTTGGAATGGTTTGGGGAGAAGAGAAATCTTCTCGTAGCAGCTACTTCTAAGGTGGTACCAATCCTCTTTCCCTGAGAAAGAGAGGGTCACATTATTCTCCTTCCATTGATGGTCCCTATATTCAGGTGACAACTTCTTTACCACCAGTGGCAGCAATGTGCAACCAAGAAGAAAATTATCAGTCTCCTCTTGACTTCCTTCAGAGACAAGAGGCCAGCCGCTCTACTTTGCTGGGATGCCACTGTGGCTTCTCCAGCCACTTTCAGGTTAAGTCAGGCACCCAGTGCGTGAGTCTCACTGGCACTGGTGCCTCCTTGGGATCCTGCATAGGACAGCTGAGTTATTGAGATGCCATTTCAAATCACGTTCCACCATTCCTCCCCCCAGTAACATTTTGTCAAAAGCGTTGTGGAACCAAAAGCTCACCTGGCTATAAGCCATCAGTATAAGCCAGGTGAGTCTTTGGTGACCATTAAGCCCAGCACCAGAAAGTAATTCACGCAGAGTTCCTCCAAGCTTGGAGCGGATTCTGGATGAGACCTTGTTTTCCATGAGTGGCAGTTCGGTAACTGTAAGGAGGTAACTTTAAAAGCCATAGAGTTTTTAAGGACTGCATGCAAATATTTTTAAATAAAGGAATGCCTCCAATCCCTTGCTTTCAATTTACCTTCAAAAAAGGAGGCTCATAATTCTCCCCCTCACCCACAGAATGTCGACACGCTTCAGTAAATTTGTGAAGTTTACTGTATATTTAACGATGCTCAGTAAACCTAATTGTGTCTTTTCTTTATGGGTGATAGAGAAAGGGCATGACAGATCAGAAGCATGGGACAACAACAGAAACGCACAACTCTGCTTGACTGTTGAGGGAAGAAAGAAAATTCAACCCAGCATCTATATGGGTTCCTCAGCTTCTTAACCAAGCTACGTGGACCTACTTGTAATGAGTTGAATATTGCGAACATGTACTGGAACACCAACACATGGGCGTTGACTGCCAGAACACCGAAGATCCATGAACTTCCCAAGATAGGTAGCAATACAGCAACTGCTTTGGCTGTCAGCCTGTAAGATGAAGGGAAAGGATAGATCTAAGTATTGCAGAAAAGGGTCATGGTCAGAACTGTGTATTCCTGACTTTGCACATTCTGAAATTTCCAGAATTCTTGAGTCCACGTTGTCCTGTTGACTCTGCGTCAGTGGAATATTGTTATGGCGAGACAAAGTAACCTGACTTTTGTATGAGATGAACAAGGAATGCTAGACATTAAGTACAACGGCTGTGCATTTAGCATGACATCTATTTTCGCCTTGCAGAAGTGGGCAGAATGCACTTGAACATTTTCTCCTGGAGGCCCTTAAGCAAAAGAATTGAAGACATTGGGCAGAATCCTGTCGGGGACTTGCATTTCATAAGTAGACTCATGATTGTAGCAATGAGAATTGGGTGCTCTTACTGGTGTTCTCATTACCCATCTTCACAATTCACTAACAGGTTTTCTTAGCATCTCTGCTACGTAGCTAAATATCCATAAAGTTACATAATGTATTCCATGGTTGAGGGTTCCAACCTTGTTCTTTGTGCTGGAAGGTGAAAATTCAAGGAGCTTTGAATAGCTACGAGGAGTCCAGTTCCCCCAAATGGCTATAACCTGGGGCATACTTCAGAGCGGCTTGGGTAATATCTGAGGACACCTTGAACTCTCCAGTCCAAACGCAAAAAGGCAACTGATGTTGGGAGCATTAACCACGTTGGCTTTTGTTCAACAACATGACAATCCAAGGAGGCATATTTACGGACACTGCATAGAGAAGGAAGTTAATCAATACCACTTTCATAACCAAATAATTTTATAGGGGAGCGAACATTAGTGGGCCTTAAATTGCAAAGCCCTGTCTGCATACACGTGGCACAATTTCTCATCAACCACACCACGGCATACTTAACTGACAGACAAACGATTATGGAATTGTTTCTCGTCCTTCTACTGCAAGTGTTTTATAAGCTTGTTGACTGCCCAGTTGGTTTGATTTGTGTTTTTTCCATTGCAGTTAAGGAAGCCATCTAGTCTCTGTCATACTGGAGAAAGGTTAAGCAAAACTTGCTCTAAGAGTTGTGGATCTGTGGTGAGCAATACTATGGAGACAGACTGTTAAAACTCTTCTGGGCATTCCCCTCTTGTCTCAAGTGATCTGTTCCTCCTCAGTTATTCACATTCACAGGAGTCACTTTACTTCTTTCCTGGCACTAAGGGCCTTTCTGCACTATACTACAATGGTGCTATTATTCCACTTTCAAACTCCTATAGAATCCTGGAGATTGCAGTTTAGGGAAGGGCATTTAGAACTGTCAGCCAAGGAGCTCTTTGGCCTCAGAAAACTACAAACCCCAGCATTCCATAGGTTGTCAAAAGTGGAATAGTAGCGCTATAGCAGTGTAGTGCAGAAAGGCGCAAAGTCCTCTTTCTTCTCCCATATAGCTAGCTTAGTGGGAGCTTCCCAAGGAATCTTCCAGTCCCTTTTCTGCAAATAGTCTTTGCTGCTTAATCAAAGCAACGCACTTCCATGCATATCTCTAATAAGGGATGTAAATATTCAGCTAGTTCCTCTCCGCAAGAAAGGATGAATAATTTCTGTAGTTTTTCTCCTTTCTGGTGGAAGGAAAATGAATATTTATGTACAGTTCTCACCTGGTATTCACACGCTTTGGGAAATTATTCCATGTGTGTCTTTTGCGCGAAAACTGGTGGGGAGGGGAACTATGCAAACAACAATCATGCATTCTGTATGATTCTGCTCATACATTGCTATAAAAGTCTGTTCCTAGGCACTACACTCCATCCATCTGATGAAGTAGACTGGAGTCTATGAATGCTGGTGCTGCTGGCTTCTTTTTCTCAATTAGGGCCTTTCTGCCCTACACTGTTATAGCACTCTGATTCCACTTTCAACCTCCTGTGGAATCCTGGGATTTGTAGTTTCCTGAGGCCCAAGAGCTCTCTGGCTGAGAATTCTAAATGCCCCTCCCTAAATTGCAAACCCCAGGATGCCATAGGAGGTTGAAAGTGGAATAAGAGCACTATAACCAGTGTAGTGTGGAAATAGCCTTAGTCTCAAAGGTGCTACAAAATCCTTTTGCATACTGTGAACCTAGTGATGTCTTCCAATACTTTCCCGGGGTAAGCCCCACCCAACCCCAAGGAATTTTTAGAGAACTGGAATATCCTCTCCTTCCCTTGCTCTGTTCCCAGAAAGGGTGGAGAATTTCAAGAGGCCACTTGCACACAGCACTACCAAGTGAAAAGCTTAGAAAAGTGACTTTGTTGGACTAGACATCCCGGTATCTCTCCGGCACCGTGACCAGGCATTCTGGGAATTGTAATCCAACAAAGCCACTTATGAACAAGGTTTGATGTTTCAATAACTCCAAACAACAAAACCTGAACGGCTACGGCTGCTTGCGTTGTAGGATATGAAATGAGAGAACAAACGGAGCTTTTTTGTCTCGCTTTTTAAATTAAATAACTGAGATCTAAGGCCGGCTAGTCTTCAGAGGATCCCCTTGGCAAACAAATTATTATGTGCCTGATGCAAAGTTGCTGATAGAATGCCGCATGAGGTTTTTCTTTTCAACTGCATCGAGAAATGTGGGTCACAGGAGGAAGTCCAGATAAGATTATTTGAATAGATCAGAAAAGCCATTGTCCTTGACTGAAATACCGCTCTCCAAATAAAATGCGATTCCCCTCTACACACAGCGTTTCTCCAGCAAGCAATAGGAGGAATTCGCCAAGCAATAAGGACGACTTTTTGCAAAATACATTTGGCCAAACACAAGCCTCAAAACACAACAAAGCAAAGTGAGCCTGATCAGAGAGATTGCCTCGCCTCTAGAATACCAACCTTCACCCCCTTTAAAAACATAATTTTATTTTTATTTATTTCACTGATATGCGGCCTTCCTCCCAGAATGGGACCAATGGTCATTCATAAAAAAGAATCAGCTAAAAAACAATAAGATGTTGAAATCATCCAGTGAAAATGAAAAATTAGAAACAGCATAAAATCCTTAGAAAACATACTGAAGTTCAAAGTTCAAGCCCTGATAAAGCTAATCAGGGACAGCAAGAGAGAAAGAAAGATTTTTTTTTTTTCCAACGGGAAAAACAATTAAAAAAAAAATCAAAACAAAGGCCATTTCTGCACTACGCTGTTATAGAGCTATTATTCCACTTTCAACATCCTGCGGAATTCTGGGGTTTGTAGTTTACTGAGGTCTAAGAGCTCCCTGGCTGAGAGTTCTAAATGCCCCTCCCTAAACTGCAAACCCCAGGATTCCATTGGATGTTGGAAGTGGAATTATAGCACTATAACAGCGTAGTGCGGAAACGGCCAAAGGCAAAACAGAAGAAATAAAATAATAGCTACCTCCAGAATTAGAAAAAAGTGATAACCTTATCAGATGCTGTCAGAGTCCTCTGGAATTTTGTACCGCCATAAGATTTTTTTTTTTTAAAAAAAGGGTGTCCTAATGTGGAATTCAACATCATCTACGCAACACACTCGCTTCCCTTTCCCTTATTTAAAATTCCCCTTTTAGCACTGCCAATATCAGCTAAATCCATTAGGAGACATTTCACCGCTCAGAGGAAGCGAACTCGGTTCCAGGCAGCAACATGGTCCATAACTTACAAATCAATTTTATTGGCTAGATGTGTGTAACTAATCTGTTAGAAGGTGGATGACCTCCAAGACTTAAGCCATTCCATCTGCTGAGTAAGAGATGCCTCGCGGACCCATAAAACAAGGTTATATAAAGAGTAGGAAAGAGGGCAATTTCCCCACAGAGCCAATCCAATCTAATAATTTGGTCTGTGTGAATTAAGCTGAAATCTCTCTGTTTGGGATGTACTACACAAATACCGACCGACCCCAGGTATAGCTGTGATTCTATGCTGCACCGTTCTACCGAAACAAAAACACCTCGGTTGTTGTACCGAACACTCCTGGTCCAGGCCTTTGTGTGACCAACATGACGTGTGGCTAACAGCTCTAGAACAGCCTTTAAATCTGTGATTACAATTCCTATCAGTCCCAGATTATATGCGACTGTTCATTAAGAATGAAAAGAATTCTCAATTTTATTTTATTTTTTTTCCTATGATGAGAAGCGGTATCCCAACAGACTGAGACATCCCATCCCACAGTCTGATAGAACACATGTTGCTTTTGCACAAAAAGGAGTTCTTTCGTACAAGTGTTTATCAAAAAAGAAATCCCAAAATATAGAAAATCTCAAAGCAATTGATTTTCTATATTTTGGGATTTCTTTTTTGATAAACCCTTGTACGAAAGAACTCCTTTTGGTGCAAAAGCAACATGTCGTACAAAAGGCATGGTTTTTGCATAAAATAGTGTACATACATAAATATATCTGATTTTACTTTGTACTTGCACAGGGCTACAATCTGAGCAAATTCCAAGATTCTGGAATTACATTTCACTTATTTAAGGGTGGAACTAAACGAAATTTCTCATTGAAACCGGCACTTAACATCCTATCCGTATGCTTTAACTTCTTGACTGCTGTGACTACTTCCTGATCAGTCATAAGGGAGTTTAAAGCTCTGGTTTTCCGTTAAAGTTGCAATTGAGAGAGTGTCCATAATATTTGATATTTTATTCACTTTCTTCAAACACATTTGCAAGGTCCTCTGGAGAGAAGAAGAGAATCCTATTCTGATCTTTAATAATGCTGGCTGATCTCCTTTCTGCTTTACCAGCCTAGCCAATAATCAGGATTTTTTTTTTGGTCAGATTCATAAGAAGACCTTTGTATATAAGAAAGAGCCTTTATGACTTTATCCACCTCTAGAGCTTCCAGTTCAGCTCTCCTCTAGGACAATTCATCCCAAAGCTTCATATCTCCCATTTTTTCATCTTATAGCGATAGGTCTTGTTATCTGCCTCTCAAATTTCATTGTAAGCCTCGCTTCTTTTCAAAAAGGAACCTTCCTTTATGAAGCGTCCTCTAAGAAAAGCTTCTAGAGAATCTCAGAGGAGGGCAGAAGTCACATTACGGGTTCTATTTTGTGTGCAGTTCTTAAAAAACGTTTTCCTTCATCTTACCTACTACCTCTGTGTTAAATAACAAGCTTACATTCATCCTTCGGACTGGAATGTTAGTGTGCTGCTAAAGAGGTATCCACTTAACTCGCATTATGGAATGGTCTGAGGCCAAGAAGAAAATTAATATGATATCAACTAGTTCCTTCTAAAAGCATGATGTGATCTATTCTAGAATCAGTACAATATCTACCTGAATAAAATATATAATCCCTAGCTTTTGGCTAGAGCCACATTCTGGCATCTACCAAATCGAATCTCCCAAGGGTCTGGTATCCCTTTTTTGCCTCTGTATTCTGCCTTCTGTTCTCAATCAGGCCATCCAGCTTCTGGTCAAAAATCAATTAGTCACTCTCTCTCGTGCACACACACACACACACACCACACACCACACAGTATCATTTAGTGCAAATTGTTTAAGACCTAATCGCATTTGAGACATGAAACCAGCTTGTCCCAGTGCATAATATGATCCAAAGCTCAATTTTCTCACCTAGCAGTGGAGTTTCAGGAGTTATGACCTCATATCAACACACTTTGGAAATGGTTATCACAACCACTTGTCATTTGGGTGAACCCACTGTATTGCTCCGCAAAAAACCGGATTCAACAGTCCCTTTTTTTCCCCCTTAGGTGTGTTTCCTGGAGCATAATTTCAGATCTCAAAGATTTAATGGATGCACTTACACAAAACTGCCTTGTAGAAATTGTGTTCGAACTATCCATCCATCCTACCCTCTGAGGTCTTCTACAAGGCCAACACACTTCCCTCATCCCCGACAGTTGTGCCTTTCACTTTTCAAATGCTATGTACCCATTCTGCTGGCTTGACTCATATTTAAATATAAGTTATGGGCGGCTAGGTAAGAGCAATTCTGCTGTGCCACCATCTCTCTTTTTGCAGTACACCGTGTCTCTGTTCTTCAGCTTTAACAAATTGGTTTTTAAAAGTACCTTTCCAAGGGGTGGAAATTTTGTATTCTAAATGACCCTCCCTAAACTGCAAGCCCCAGGATTCCATAGGATGTTGAAAGTGGAATAATCACGCTATAAGAGAGTAGTGTGGAAATGGCCATAGTTTCCAAAGACCTTCCAAGTTTTCCCAAAGCATAGGTTTAAAAACTACAACTCTATCCTGATGGAGTTTCATTTTTTAAAATTATTATTGTATTTATTTATTTATTTATTTTGCTTTTTGGAGTGTTGTTTTAAACGTCACGCTGGAAAACCCAGGCTTTCCATCTCTCGCGCTTTAATCTGTGTCCGTGTACATGGCGAGGAATTCTCCATTCAACGTTCCTTGCAGAAGAGTGCAGCTCACTGTGAAAGGCAATACATTAAAATATGATGCTGGGGTAGCATTCATGGCCCTATTTATAATCCAAGGACTCAGTGTCAGTTTTATGGAGAAGAAGAAGGTTAATATTAAAGTTATGTCATTGCGTAAACACTTATTTAAACAGGTACCTTGCATTGCTCCATGGGCAGCAGCGTAAATCATCAAGGGAGCCTGACGGCATGGTTAGTAATATAGATCTTGATTTGCATGTTTCTCCCCCCTTCCATTCTCCCCCAAATAAAATGAAAATATAGAGGGTAATTAAAGGGAGGAAAAGTCTGCATTTGTGGAATCAAGATACTTAAGACATTGTAATGTGATTTTTTTCCCCAAGTCACCGGTGAATTTGCTATATTTCAGGGTTTTAAAGTCTTTCTCTGTCTCTGTGCTTTTCTAAAAAAAAAAACACCAGCCCACAGATGTTCAATATTAAAAGTGATGCCACTCTGCATTCTCTTTGCATTTTTCGGTTGTGCAGTAAGCAAATAAGAACATCATTTATGTTTGAACAAATAACAACATACAGTTTTGCCCATTCTGTTTTTCTTTTAAGTCCCATTGACAACGGTGGAAAATGTAACTCTTCCCTATTTGTTCAGCAGAACTTATCAGTGGAGCCTATTAAAACTTAACTTTGACTGTTTCATATCTGCAATCCTTGTTGCAATCATACGGTGAAAATGCCACGATGCAGTTTTCAAAACGGCATGAGCCTCTCAAGGCTGAGTTTTTGCTTTAGGGTTAAAGGGTGCAACAATCCCTGAGCACTTTTGTATCAGATCAGCCCTAAGGCAGCTCAGGCCATGTGCAGAATAAAGATGCTGCATGCTCTTTAGAGCAACATGGCATTCAAAAAATGTCTCAAAACCATCTTTCCTCGGTTGCTCTTGTCTGCATTTTTTTATTGCTCCTTAGAAACAAAGAAAAAGGTCTGATCTGAAAATATATTTTTTTCTAAATGTTCAGCAGCTCTTCTTATCGCTGAAATTTCAGCGCTATCTCCTTCTGGGGTACGGCAGAAGGGCAAATGCAAGAGAAAGTCTTTTCGGCAATAGTCTTTTCGGAGATAGTTCACCATGAATTTTGTTCTCAAAAGAAGCAGGGAGTAATTTTAGCAGTTTTCTTCCTGCTGTGAGAAAGTCTTTGAAAGCTTTCCAGTTTTTGAAGAGTATTTGCAGTTATTCTTTGCAAAACTTGCAATTTGTTTGGTTTGGGTTTTTGTTTTGTTTTGTTTTTGTTTTGCACAAAAAACAGCATTTTCTGCACAGAAAACAATACTTACCATGCAAAAATGCCCCAAAGGTTCCATATTGCAAAAAAATTGATAAATGCAGAGAAAGAGAGAGAGAGGGAGACTGTGTGTGTCTTGTCAGGGAGAAAACTATTAAAATTATTCATGATATAAGTACAGATTTACATCCTTGGTGTTCTGCCATCTTCTGCACTAAGCAAAGTGCTAAATATGAGATACTGTTAAATCTAACACATCCCCCCCAAATGTAAATGCCATCATCTTGGGTTTTGGAGCAAAGCTGCTTTCAGTCTACTGGATCCACTGGATTGGGGAAAAGATCAACTGATATTTCTTTCCCACTTTAGGGGGAAAGCATTGTTTTCAGAAAATAGCTCGTAGCAATTAGAATCTAAAAATGAACAAGAAATGGAGATGTAACAGAATACATTGCTGAGAGATGGGAGACTGTCAGTTGGGACGTGGACACAGACAGCTGAAACCTCTTCCCACTCTGATGGCCACAGTTGGTTGCTAGCTGGGGAAAGCATGCTTTGCACATGGAGCAGGATTGGAGCCAGGGTTATACTTGAGTGGCGACAACAGTTCCTTAAGACACAAAAGCACAGGGCAGAAATGCAAGCTATAACTAGATCCATGAACATTGGCACTGCTGGCTTCTATGTCCGTGGAGAGGTGACCACTACAGGTTTCACTCTGATCCTTAAAGAAACTATCCAAAGTGCTGAATTCAAGCCCCAAGCCAGCTCTGGCCCATGCCTCACCACCTGATACAAAACAGGGATGGGGAAAATGCAGGATCTGGGATGCAGAGAAATGCATGAAAATCATCTCTATTTAACATTACCGTAAACCACCTTGGATCCCCAGTTTAAGACAAAATAAATATTATGCACATAAAATGAATCTGCCTGTGTGCAACTCTATTCACCCTCTTGGCAAAGAGACCGCCGGCTGCTTAAATGTTCTAGAAATTATTTCGAACTCATCAGATTTCAACAAATCAACATTCCTCTCCTGCATTAAAATTCACAAGCTGCAAATCTCCTTTCTGACTATTTCTACTGTCTCTCCTATTTACATGCAGCAAATGTTGAATGGTAGGAGCATATACTTTATGTTTTTTTAAAAAAAGGCCTGTTGGGCTTGCAATTCTGTTTGAAGGAGCTTCTTTCCTAACAGCAGATTCATTTATTACCCATCTACATTCTGATTTAATGAATAGGCGTCATTAAAATGTAAAGACACCCACCCAAAAACTCCCACCCAGAAATGCACACTAATCAGGCTTCATGATTAATATAACCCTGTGTATTTTCATAATAGTAGAATTTTTACATAGAGTTCAACAAATCCTTCACTGCAGAGGCTGAGACTATACAGCTAGACCTTTCAAAATGAAATAAAGTAAATCAAGTTATTATATAATCTCTATATGCGAATTACATTGACTTGGGGAACAAAAGAGCCTGCTGTCAAATTCTTAGGCAATAATACCACAATCTGAAATAGCACTTTTGCTGCCATTGCGCCTGTTCAAAATCTTCTTTCAGAAGGAAAGAAAGAAACAAATGCATCTACAACCAAAAAAACAAAAAAATGGCTCAAAATTGTACACATTATTCCTATTTTTGGGAGCAAGGTATAGTGAACAGGAATGAATCCTTATGTATTTAGTCATAGTGGAAACGCATTTTAAAATCATACTGAAATGCTGTTCTGTTTAGAGTGGCAGCCAACCATATTTTTTCCCGGAGACTCCATTTCTCTCCCCAACTGATTCTACTCATCAGTTCCCATCCTAGTCAAAGGTGCCAATTGCTATGTTGTTCCCACTGCTTACATGTGTGCATGCATGCGCATGCGCGTAGGCTCATCCTCATCCTTTTCTCTCCTGAGTCAAATACACTGCGACCCAAGCCATGTTTCCATTTTGTCACGTCCAATGAGCCAAAGATTTAATTAGCTCTTAAACATTATCACGAGTGACTGTGAGCCTGGTTTCCTAATGGCCTTCACTTAATATGCTCTGCTTAATGTCTTTCCTCTAATGCAGACCATGATCCCGCAACTCCCTCTGGGTACGAGACTCAAAGAATACTTGGAACGTAGCTCTTGCTTAAAGCCTCGGGAGTAATGATGACCAAAATCCAAACTGCAAAACCACTCTGCCTAGACGACAGCGCTTCTTTAAACAAAATGGAAGTGGGTGCTAGTGGTGAAGTGTTGCTAATGAAGAATTCTACCCCCACCATGTCATGTCATGTGCGAAAGTGTTATTCACTATTATATATAATAGAGAGAAAGCTCACAATGATGCTACCTCTCCCCAGTGGTGGGATTGCATGCTCCTGTAAGGTGAGGAGCTATGTTGATGGCAGCAGTGCTGCTGGTAAGCTCCCCTATTTCAAGCAGGCTTTGCTGAGAAGCCAGGGCAAATGTGCCAAATAGCTACTGGGCACCAGTAGTGAGGTGTGTGTTTGACACTGGCAGAGGATCTCTCAGAGACAATGGCAGCAGCTCCCAAACTAACATTTGTTAGTACTGCACAGAAGGAGGCACGCTAAACCTTCTTTTGAATATCTGTTACCATGAAAACACCATGATGAGACAACCTAAAATGAAATCAGAGTGCCAGAAGATATAACTTCTGGGGTACACCAAAGGATAACTATGAATAGCACTGTGGTTAATTACACAATTGGACTCATGCTAAAAAGACATTCAGCTCTTGATGTGTTCAGAGCTGAAAAGAAAGACTGAAGCTGCACAACACATATTATAAAAATATGGAATGTGAGAAGCATGAATCAGGGGAAGCTAGACATGGTAAAACGAGAAATCGTATAAACATTGCAATACTTGGGGTGAGCAAGCTAAAGTGGACAGGAACGGGACATTTTCCATCCAATAACTACACAGTGTTTAGCTCAGGAAATGAAAATCTAAGAAGAAATGAGGTAGCATTAATAGTGAAAAGAGATGTAGCTAAAGCAGTCAAAGGATATAATGTGAAGTCCGACCAAGTAATATCAATAAGACTTCAGGGAAAACCAAACAATATAACTGTAGTCCTACTTTATGCTCCCACTATCATCAGGCAAAATACAACCTGAACAACATCCTTGTAGAATTTAAAGATAGATTTGCACTATTAAGCCTAATTGACCAGGAGTCGAAGGAACTCTTGTCTGAAGCCAGGGAGGAATGCAAAAGGACTCTACCTACAGCTAAAAAGAAGGAGAATCCTCAATGGGTGACAGAATAATAATAATAATAATAAAATTTATTTCTATCCCACCTCTCCCAGTGGATCGAGGCGGCACCAGAAACTTTTTGAGCAGTTAAGGACAGATAAGAAACAAAAGAAATAGGGTCAGAACTCTGCATGCTCTCTGCCACCCTTACACCCTGCCATCCTGCCCTCAGGTGCAGCAGAGGATATTGTCTTGACACCAGTGCTGAAATAATACTCAACTTTTCTCAGCTTTTGTACTTGGCACAGAAAAGAGCCATCCTATCCTACGTTTGGTGCAGCTTTGAGTACACTTTCTCAAGAGCGGCACTATTAATTCCCTTGATCTGGATACTATGCTCCTGTGCTTGAGAATGATAGCTTTCATTTCGAGTTAGCAAGCTTATACATGGAGCCACTATTCATTATGTAAATGATGTGAATTTTTCCAGCTCATCAGACCATTTCAAAGAGGATGACAGGAAAAGTTTTCAGTAAGATTTGGGCTTGGCAGTTTATTGAGAACCAATTAATGAGACTTCTGCTTGCAAAGACAAATGAAATGCCAAACTCAGTGTGCTGAGCGTGGTCCAAGGCCTCGCTCAAGATGTGCAAACTTTCTGATTAGCACAGTCTTTCCTATCATGACAGATGGGTCATGCGTTCTATGATGAAAAGGACCCATGTATCAAAGGGACAATTCTGCTCTCTCTCATCAAGGTTTTGAGGGTTGTTTCTTTTCATCCCTCCCCTCCTGTGAGCAGCTAAAAAAAACCTCAGAGAACTTCACTTTGGAATCAGGGATCAAAGACAGCAAAATGTAGAATCATAGAGTTGGAAGGGACGACAAGGGCCATCCAGTCCAGTCTCCTGCCATGCAGGAATATGCCATCAAAGCACTCCCAACAGATGGCCATCCAGCCTCTGTTTAAAACCCCCCAAAGGAGGAGGAGACTCCACCACACTCCCAGGCAGTGTAGACCTGCTCTTACCATAAGGAAGTTCTTCTTAATGTTTACGTGGAATCTCTTTTCCTGTCATTTGAAGCCATTGCTCCACATCCTATCTCTGGAGCAGCAGAAAACGAGAAAGAAAGAAAGAAAGAAAGAAAGAAAGAAAGAAAGAAAGAAAGAAAGAAAGAAAGAAAGAAAGAAAGAAAGACTTACTTGAATGCATTGGCATCTCCATGTACTTTGTAGTTGTCTGCACTTATCCTCGAGATGACTCTGGTCACTGCAATGAGAATGCAGATATTGACCTAGAAGAGAAAATGAAGGAATTCATGAGAGAAGGGAGCATTTTGGAGATGCAGGAATGAGACGAGATACAGCATCTGGTGAAGGCTGAGGCAGGAAACAACACTCTAATGACAAACAATTACTTTTAAAACATTTAAAACCGGTAAAACATTTAAAATTGTATCTAGGCTCAGAATAGCAAGCAAGAAGGCTAAGAGAGGAATAAGACCTTCTCCTCTGTGCATAGCACAGAAATGCAGCTCTCCATCTCTTCTTTAACAGCTCTAGGCAGGTAATATACATATTTTTAACTGAGATGAAAACTGCAAGGGCTGTATTTACAATATGCAGTGAATCTTAGCCTCTCCTCCAGAAACATTTTTGACCACCTCAGAGTAATATCTGAAATGGTTCCTCTAGACTGTGCCTCTCCCCTGTTACTGGGTAGCAAAAATTTCTATCAGTCTTTACCACTGGCTGTGCTGACCGAGGCTGATGAGAGTTGCAATCCAACAACATCTGGTGGGTTGCCCTTTGCACACCCTCGGCCATTGCCAAGCGATGAAGAGAACCTGGAGAAGACTGATGAATCTATTAAATTCCAATAACCAAGTGTGCCCAAGACTTAGAGAGATTTGTCAGAGGGATTGCTTCTGCTGGTAATTTTGCCAGTGAAATACCTGACAGGTTATGTGAACCTGAGAAGGCCCTTCTTGGTGTTGAAAGCACATGAGATCATTTCAAAAAAAAAAAAAAATGGGCAAAGAGGGAGGGGGCTGGAATGTTGAAAGTCTTCACAGAAGCCTTACCCACTGTGTTTGAAGTAAGGGCCCAGCAGAAGCAGCCAAGCAATGAAAAGAAACTTGACAGAAAACCTAAGGCATTTTTGAAAAAGCTTAACAATCGGCAAAGGAACGGAATGAGTGGTTGCCAAGACCTCTGGAGTCACAGGTGAGGAAGAGAAAAAAACTTTTCCGCTTGAAGAAGACTGATCAAAAAGATGTGCCGGCTGTCAAGAGCGCCCCAAACTTTTCAGACACCAAAGGCGGTAAAAAAGAAAAAGAATGAACAAGGGGAAACATTGACTCTGCTTAAAGTTGCATAACTGCCACAGAGTGTTGGAACAGCACAGGGTCAAAAATGTCAAGAATCCTCTTGTTTGATTTGGACCAAAAGCACCACCCTGAGGTCCAGGCATTTGTCATTTTCCAGCACAGGACAAGCAGGGACACCCACTGTCCAGAAACTCAAAACCAAGGCAAGAGAAACATGCCCTCCTTTCTCTGCAACACTGGGTAAACAGAGCGTTTACTGCCACATAACATGAGCTAGTTGTGTCTGCTAGTCACAGGTAACTCTGTCATCCAGGAATCCCATAAATGCTTCTTCAAAAGCTACTCGTTGGTCACCAATATACCTTGTTGCACTGAGTTTCTTATGCTAGTTACATGTGCTGTGGGAACGGGAACCTCTTCTGACAACTTGCTCTCCCATCACCAAACTCTGTCCATAATTGTACATCATCATCTACTATACTTGAGACTAACCAATCAAGTTCAAGCCCCAATTTGGCTTTGCTCAGATTTCATCTGGAATTTGATGTGAGCGGTCCCAAGCCAGCCTCCATAGGCAAGAACTGATGAAAAGGCAGATCCTACATTAAATTAATAGAACGTTCCCTTACTTCGGAAACATCAAAACAGTGTGTCCTCAGGGGTGTCGAAAGGCGGGGGCTTCCTGTACATACATGCACGCACATGCATGTGCACACATGAATATACAGATACCACTTGTCATAAAAAGCATTTTCTATGCCCTTATATGCTCATACTGGAAGCATACCTTTTCCCATTATTGTGGGTATTTCTTTCTAGTGCAAATCACTGATACAGGGGGTGGGGTGGCGGAAGGATTTGGATCAGGACCCTGATGAGCATTAAATTCCTCTCTCTTCAGAATGTGAATCTGGATGCCTCCCCACTTGTACAATTCTCCATTTTTCTGTACTGCATTTATTCAACCCCTTGAATAATTTGCTTTCACCTGGTCTAGATATATTCAACAAAGCTTCAAGGCTTGCTGGTTTATTATGTACAACTCTGAGCTTGCAAAGGCAGTGTTTACTCTGTATTACTTTGCAGTCAATAACGGTTAGGGGCATTAGGCTGAAGACAAGTTACTAATTGTCTCAAAGGAGATTAAGCAAAATGGAGAAAGTAGTGAATCAACGAGATGGCATCTGAGCATTCATTCTCCATTTTCACTGGCACTTTGGTTCTTTAAAGACTTCTGCAAATGCACAAAGTAGAAACAGAAGGCCTAGTCAGACCTGATGGGAACTGTAGTCTCACAATATCTGGAGGGCCATGAATGGCCATCTCTGCTATTAACCAAAAACAAAAGAAAACAGAGGGCTGGGAGTGTGGAGACCCAGGATAAATAGCAACAGTTTAAATTACAGGGATTATCCACTAAATAACAATGCACACCTATGCAGAAAGGGTGGCACAGACTAATATTGCCTCTGAAAGGAAATATCCCAAAAATGATTAATGTTGTCAATCTCCATTCTAGATTTCCCGAATAGATACATTTGTGTATACATTT
This sequence comes from Ctenosaura bakeri, assembly GCA_948474755.1. NCBI lineage: Eukaryota > Metazoa > Chordata > Lepidosauria > Squamata > Iguanidae > Ctenosaura > Ctenosaura bakeri. The sequence goes on from CAOLHI010000796.1 coordinate 256,359, forward strand.
TTTAAAAATTGTAGGACTGGGTTTGAACATCTGGGACTATCAAAAGATAATCATATTACGGTGTGCTGTTGATTTGGGATGAGAAAATTCAGTAGGTAATGCATAAAAAAATTGACTAAACAAATCTCTCCTTAATCCCTAGTAGGCATTGCCACATGGTAAATCACGTTTTAATCTTTATGGTATCCATTCTGTTTACCTTTCTTCACACAAAAATGTAGGGCTTTATCATGCGGGGATTAATCCGTTAATGACCTCCTTTGTAAAAGAAATGCTTTCCAAATGGTTTCCCACCAGGAGAAGAACAGAAGAGGAACAAGGTGATATGCTAAGTCCCAGCCAAAGATGCTATTATCCTGCTGTAAGTGTGATTTACCTGCCTTGTTTGAGAAAGCCTATAATGACTCTGCTGTATCCCGTGACATAGATATGATGATAGTTACTGGGTTATGAGACTTTCAAACGGGATTTGAAAAATTAATGGCGACTCAGTGGATCATCTATGTCACCTCTTGCCTTGGGTAGGCAAGCAGGACTGGATTGAGAAATGACTGAACTGTGTGTATGCCCCTCTGGATCTTGTTGGGCAGTGTCCACCTGGGCCAATGTCATCAGTGGTGAGAGATCATGGGAGTTGCAGTCCACCAACAAATAGAGGGCCCCATGTTCATCACTCCCACTATGTGCTGATGATAATCTTGATTTTTCATTGCAGTGATACTTAGGTAGCCAAAACATTACACAGTCTGGCTGGCTGGCAAAAGTGACCAGGAACAGTCCACAAGGAAACATTTTGTTGCAGATCTGACTTATCCACAGCTTTTAGCCAGGACATATGGAAACCTCACAGCCCTCTGGACCTTAACTGATCAGATAAGGAGAGGGGGCATGCCTGCATTTTATTTTTTGGTGTGGGAATGTATTGGCTAAAATTTGGTGTACTCGGAGGTCTTGTTTATGAATTGATTTAAGTCACCATGTACTCCATAATAAGACAAGACACTGTGCCGCATAAGACAGGTAAGTGGACCCTCCTTCTCCGTCCTTGTTGGCCTTGCTTTGTCATCTTGCTACCGTGTTAACAGCAGCAGTGTGAACAGTTGTCCCGGGCCAGCTGGCCCATCTGTGCTAAGGCAATCTTCCCTCTGAACAAACAGTTGTAAGGGCAGGAGCACCTCTGTTGCCACTGCTTTGGCATAATAGTAAATCCCATTACCTTGAAGTTATCTTGAAGATACTTTTAAAATTAAAATGACCTTAAAGGTAAATGTAAAGGCCCAGGCTTGGAAACAGATGGGTCATAAATGAAGATAACGACCACTTTAAAGCCGGAATTAATTTTACGGTGTGTTTGCTGATGTTGGGGCAAAGCAATGGCAATGAAGCACTCTGCAATGCCACCTTACCCACAGCACCTTGGGCTGAGGGAGGACCCTCAGGAATAGTGTGTATGACTCCCCCAAACCTCGACAAGGTCCTTCTTTTCCATAGACTAGTGTCTAGTCTGCTGAGCGTACAAGACAGGGCTTTCTCTGCAACTTCCCCTCAGTTGCAGAACTTGCTCCCATGAAAGGTGAGGCAGGGTCCATCCTCTCCGAGCTTCCGGTGGGTAGGCAAAATTGTATGGCTCTATATGATCTTTGATTTTTAATACCAGGGGCCTTTCCACACTACATAACTATCACACAATGATTTAACTGCCATGGTTCTGTTCTATGGAATCATGAGATTTGCAGTTTCGGGAGGGATATTTAGAATTCTCAGCCACCAACACTACAAATCCCAGGATTCCACAGGAGGCAGCTGTGGTAGTTACAGTGGAATCACAGTGCGATAATTGTGTAGTGTGGAAAGCCCCTGATTTTCAACATTATTTTAAACTATTATTACACTATGTTTATAAATACATTTTGTTAGGGATTGCAGTAGGGCTGTTGAACAAAGAAGTGATTAATAAACACTTTAAATAAATACATAAAGCATCCAAATGAAAAAAAAAGAGGGTGCACATACCACGATTACGAACAGGGCTGGGGCCACAAAAGCCCAGATTGCACCATTTCCCAGTGAAAGCCAGCAGCTGCACAGAGAGGGGAGGGTAGAGAAAACATATTTTAAAAATTGCACACAGCAGCCGATTCAAAAGAGAGGAGTTTTTCACGTCAGCTGGGAGAGTTCGTCCGAAGATGCTAAGGGGGTTAACGAGTCCTGCTTCTGATACTGACTTTCTTTCAATCCCTGCCACTTTTTTAAAAATAGATTTGTTCTCATTGTATGTTAAAAAAAACAAACCCTTACCATTTAAACGATCTTATAGATAGCAAGCACTGATAGCCAGATTACACAGGAGTTAGGAAATTTAGGAACAGAGTCACATACTTTTTTAGGCATAGGATGAAGGGGGCACACACTGGGCTTTTCCGCACTTTGGGGGAAAACGGGGCAGTCCGTTACTCACCGGACTAGCACGCCCCCCCGTGATGATGCACGCTGATCTGGAGCAGCGTGTGCCCACGCTGCACACTCTCCGGGGACGAAAATGGAGGCTTCCGGTTGGTGGAGGCTCTCCACCAACTGGAGAAGCTCGCCAGCCGGAAGCCCACCCCCGGAAGATCTGCAGCCTCGCGCTGGCGCGAGCCTGCAGATCTACACATTAGCGCAGCGACGGACTGGGGCACGCAGGGCTATTAAAAATCCTCTTTTAATCGGTCTTTCAATAGCATGGCAAACCACCAGTTCTGGTCATTCCAGAGCGGGCTGAAGTCCGGACATACATTAAGTAGTCCGGACCCAGTTCGTCCCCAAGTGCAAACATCCTCGCTGGAGGACACGCTGCCTAGTTTTAAAAATAAAATGCGGAAAAGGCCACTGACTGCTTTCCCCTTCATCCGCAGCCATCTTGGGTGGGCTGTGCTTTCTCCAGGACAGACACGTTGCAGCTGGAATTTCACAGCTGCCTCCTCTGACAGGCCTCTGGGTGCTGGGACCCAGAGGAAGCACAGGTAATTTGTCATTTTGGGCAGCTGCGTAGGGTAGTACATTATTCATCAACGAACAACTTGCTCACAGCATTTTTCTTTCTGGCACCAAGTGTATAATTTCAGATTCATTCTTTGGGCTGTTTGCAAACAAGGCAAAAGGGAAGGAGTGCTCGGTGCACTCCTTGAACTAAGGAGGGCAATTCTGTTCTTTCAAAATATACGTGAAATACTCTGTCCACATACTCCATTTGTCTCCTGCAGTAGGCTTGAGGTCACAAACTGTGTTGCACCTTAAGTAGTGAGACAATGAAACCAAAGCCTGGAGAGTCTTTCATTAGCAGAAACGAGAACATCATCTGCCACCTCCTTCAGCTTTTTCTTGAAGGATAAGACTATCTGTGGCTAAAGATGATGGCGACATACAGTCTCCAGGATCAGAAGCAGTATGCATTCCAGAACAACTTACTTATCCTCCTTTCCATAGCTCTCCACAGCTGAAGTTACTGAGACAATGCAGATCAACAGTGGGCATCCTGCAACATTCAAGAAATATATATTACCATAACAAGAGCAATTTAGCAACAATACCAACATGCTGCCATGTAGGAGTCCATAGCAAAAGCACTCCTGTAAACAGACAACCAACCTCTGCTTAAAGAACTCCAAAACAGAACAGTTCCTAGGCAGTTGCACTGTTCTTACTATCTGGACATTATTCCTAATACTCAGGAGGAATCTTTTTTTCCTGTAATTTGAATCTGTCAGTTCAGGTCCTGTCCTCTGGAAGGCCAGACAACGAGCTGCTTCTATTTTCTACACTATGAAGATGACCATCATATTACCTCTCATTCTTCTCTGTACTAAACATACCCAGTTCCCTAAGCCATTCCTCATATGGCTTGGTTTCCAAATCTTTAACAACTTGCCCACTCGCCTTTGGAGTTGCTTCAGCTTGTCAGTATCCTTCTAGAACTGCCATGCCTAGAAATGGGCAGAGTATTTCACATGAGCTCTGACCAAAGCTCCATAGATGGGGCCTATATCTTCCCTCAGTCTGGACACTATAGTCCTGTTGATACAGTCTGTATCCTTTTTAAAATCAGGTGCCAATAATTGAACACAGTACTTCAGATGAGACCAGACTACCACAGAATATAGTGGGACGATTACTTCCCTTGTTTTGGAAACTGGTTCTATTCATGAGGGCTAAAATATTATTTGCCTTCTTTGCTGCAGCATCACACCACTGGCTTGAGTTCAATTTATGATGAACAATAGTCCCAAGGTCTTTTTCACGTATACTACTGCTAAGTTAACTATTCCCCATCCTATACCTGTGCATTTGGTTTTTGTGGCCTAAAGGTAGACTTTGGCATTTGTCTCTGTTGAATTTCATTCTGTTCGTTCAACCCAAATCTCTAGTTCATTAAGGTCCTTGATTCCTTAATTTGTTTTCCATGCTCTATGTCACGGCTTTTCTTACAGATGTAGACATTCTTGGCATATGATGATACTCATCCTCCTTTCCTTTTCTTCTGTTTCTTTGGAAGAGGTTGCGCTCCTCTATTACTACATTCTAGCTGTAAGACTCATCCCACCAGGTTTCAGTGATGCCTATTAAATCATGCCTGGGAGAAGAGTTCACATATTAAAATGTCTTTCGAAAGACATTTAAACATCTTTTTAAAAAATATAATCCTGTAATATTAACATCAGGATTTAAACTTTTAAAACTATCATCAGCAGGGATTTACTGGGGGAAATAGAGTAATACTTCAGAACTTTGCTTTCTTTGAGGAAACGAACACTGGGGCCTTGAATACACGGAAGACTGCTGAATACAAGGTTCTTATATTTTTAACATGACTTCTATGTGCATTTTTCTCTCCATTCTTGAAGGCATAGTTGCCTCCAACAAGAGCTTATGCTCCAAATCCTTCTGGGAGACATTTAAAATTATTATTATTAAGCTGACATAGCCCTCTGCTTTTGCAGGTCTTTTTCTCAGAAGTATTTAATACAGGCCCATAGCTACACAGATTGAAGGCAGGCTTTGAACAGTTTTACTCGAGTGGTGGTGGCCACAAAGAAGCCTTACTTCACCCTGATCCCCCTCCTATATGCGACCCTTCACCTTTTTGGAGCTGAACAATATTCACTCTCCAGCGTTCAGCTCAATTTGCAAGAACTTCTATCACACGAGCCGGTTTTGGCTATCTTTTCAAGGAAGGAAAGCATAACCATTGCCAGACGCGAGTGACAATTTGACCAGAATTCCTAATCAATAAACAGGGCATCACAATTGTTTAAAGCAGTGGTTCTCAACCTTCCTAATGCCGCGACCCTTTAATACAGTTCCTCATGCTGTGGTGACCCCCAACCATAAAATTATTTATTTATTATTTACAATGCCTCCCCCCCCTGGCAAAGGCCGCCTCGCCGGCCAGGAACGGGGGGGGGGCAGGGAGGGAAAGAAGAGTCACGTGTCTCCCCTGGGAAAAAACTTGTGCACCACCACCAAGGAGGGAATGGAGCCTAAGACCATGGGAAATACATATTTTCTGATGGTCTTAGGCGACCCCTGTGAAAGGGTCGTTCGATCCCCAAAGGGGTCACGACCCACAGGTTGAGAACCACTGGTTTAAAGGTAATCACTGACTATGCTACTGTGGATTGCAATATCCTTGGTCTTTGCTCCATCTTGCCAGAAAGAAAGAAGATTGGAACTCTGGCTTCTGCTCTCAACCATGCTTCCTAGCAAAGCAATATCAGCCTCATCTCATTTAATGCTACTCCACAGATAATGGCTCCCAATGTAACCCTAAAAGTAGCTTTTGAAAGAGAAAGGGCCCACGTTTCCCTGGAGATAAGTTACAGCGTTTTAAAAATTGTTGCTGCGGATCACTGTCTCTTGAGCACTGAAAAAGTAAGGTGGAATGACAGAGGAATCTCAGCTCATCTGAGTTCAACTGAAAGCTCTTTGTACACCCACCCCAATTCCTTTAGAAACCTCCCACTTTTCTTCGCCCGTGGAGTTAGCTGCAACTTTGCCTCCAGTATTTCACCTTCAAGAGACGCCCGTGTATCCCTTTCCTTTCAGCATTTCTGACCATGGGATCTCAGCCGGTATTTCTCTAAGCTTACCTAAATGAGCTTTCTTGACATCCAGAATGTGAGTCTGGTTACGTTTGGCGTCTCCTTTCTTCGGTGTAAACAAATCCCAGGATGACATGGTCACTCCAAGGGTCTCGCTATTTCCACCCCATTGACAGTTCATCTCTGTTGGTTAGGCTAAAATCCTAGCACGCTGACTGAACATACAAATTCCTCTGCCTGTGAGATCCACTACTACCTTTCACATTCCTCAGCAGAATGATCACACAGTGACACCGCATTTTACCAACAGCAGGAGTGGCCAATTTCAACACGGCTTGGAGGTTCCTTCAAACTCTATGACTTGACAAGAAATCCCAAATCTTTATAGAGGTATTCCTCCCTAAGAGCTATACAAATTACATGGTATGTATCGGAGCAGAAACAGACAGATTTGCTTGGACAGTATATATAGTTTCAGCCAGTTGCTTTTTCCAGAGTCCGTTTCCAGCATTCCCCAAATTTAACTTGATGAGGTATCAGCTTTAAACTGTACTCAAGAAGAAAATTAAATAGAGGGTTCCCTGGCATGACAATAAAAATTATGCAGTTGAAACATCCAGCAGTCATCTGGATAACAAGAGGGTCTAATTCCATGAATGTAAAACGGTCCACAGCTCACCCTACTGAGATCTTGCTTCCCTGACTTTAATAGAGTATTAGGAGATAAATAGGTAAAAACCAGCTAGCATCTGGTGGGGTAAATGGCACCATATTTTGTTACTTTGAAATAAATGGATTGCCTTTCTAAGAGCCAACTAGTTGGGACAACAGGAAAGGAAGAAATCAAATCCAATTAGAGTGATACCATGGGATTTCCTGTGGAAATACCTACCAATATGTAATAATATTAAGAAATAGTTGTGATTTTCAGCGACTGATTAGAAGCACAAAGGCTATGGGTAAGTTCGTGATTTAGGCAGCATTCTTTGTTTATTTCTTAAAATATTTGTTCCTCTCAGTCTGTCAGGGTCCTTGGGTCAATGACAACAAGAACATTCTCTTAAAACAAATCAAAGCACTTTAAAAAAAAACAGCACATAAAACACTCTCCAAAGCCAATTCTGGTTCAACGAACCAAAACCCGAACAAAAGAGCAGGGAGTTCCACAACTGAAATACTACTGCTGAAAAAGCCCCATCTCACTCACGCACCAACCTAGCCTTCTGGGCTGGTGGGACATGCAACAGGGTCTCTGTTGAAGATCTCATTACTGCTTGGTCCAGGTTATTCAAAGGACTGCATCCTCCCATACAAATTATTTTCTAATTTGATCATTATCTGATCATTATTTTCTAAAGTGATTCTTTGGGGAGTTTAAGATTGATCTGCAAGTGCCGAAGGGCATTTCCATTGAGTGCCAAGCTCTATTAAGAGTTCCTCACAAGAGCATTTCCTTGATAAAGGGAAACTTTGGTTGATCTAACTATTGATCTCCCACTGAGTGCAGAGGTGGTCCAACATGTCAACTGCTTTTCAGAATGTGCCAGGCATATAATTCTCCTTAGAGGGGAAAGAATGTAGAAAGACAGTTTGTGACAAGGGCAGCTCATTCAGCCAAGACAACCCTCTGTATGCATCTTGAGATGGCAAAGTTGTGTTGGACCTATATCTAAAACCCTTCTTAAACTCTTGAACGCTATGGCCCTTTTCGCATGGCATTTGCGAGTGCTCCTCACAATCGCACAACGCTCCAAGCCCTCTTTTGCATTTGCCATGCAAAAGAGGGCTTGGAGTGTCGCGCGACTGTGAGGAGCACTCACAATCGCGCAACGCTCCAGGGGCCAGCAGGCGCCGATTGCGTACCTTTTCATTTTCGGCTAGAAGCCGAAAATGGTGTGCAATCACACATTGCTCCCGCGTGCACTTACCTGGCATGCAGAGCCTCCAGCACCACGCTGGTCGTGATTCCTGCCCTGGTGCAGCCTGGGAAACTCCCAGGCTGCACTGCGGAAGGAAGAGGCGGGGCTCTCGTGCGAGCAGGCAGCTCATGTGGAGCTGAAGGACCCCGGATGCGAGAGCCTCTTGCCAGAGGCTGCACACGCAATCCCCACACCCCAGTGCCAGAAGACGGTAAGGTGCGGAAAGGGCCTTTGTTGTAGAAAGCCATTTTACCTATTTCAAGTGAAAATGAGAGTTTAGTGTTGAATCAGAAAGAAAAGAAAAGAACACTTACCCCATCCGATGCCATAATAGTACATATGCTTGCTTTCTTCAGATCCAAACACTTTGATTACCATGCTATAGAGATGAAAGCCTTCCACCAACATCCAAGCAAACGCACTCAGGAAAAAGAAGTGGAGGAGAATAGCTAGGATTTTGCAGGGCACCTATGAAGTAGTCAGAGAGAGCAAACGAATTTCAAAATACACAACAGGTTGAAAACTTAGCATCATGCACTTGTCACAAGAATGGATAAACATTGTTTATAATGCTCATACTAAATGCCTCATACTGTATCACATATATTTTTTCAAGCATTCCTATAACACCATATCAGATTAGCCCAAATAACTTTATGTTTGTGTGATTGTTTTTCAGTCTTTGTATTTTTAGATGCTGTGACTGAAGCAGAACTAGGAAAAGCAACTAAAGTAGTGGCTAAACTGGCTGGTGGATTCTGGGAGTTGTGATCCAAAAATAAGATTCCCATTTTTGTTGTTGTTTAAACACCTTGCATGAAGCCATGTTTCATGGTTGAGCTTTGGACAAAGAGTTGGAGGTAAGCTACCAAGCATACACATTCGTAGCAGCTGGTTAGAAGTTCGCCTCCCGAATGCAGGGGGCGGAAGAGCATCCAAGTATTGCCTAGACGACACACGCATGCACCTCTTTCTTTCCACACTGGAAAGATCCTGTTATATCTCTGCTGACTTCGGTGAACTGATGGCACTATCCAGATGGAACTGAGGTCAGCCCAAAAGTGAAATAAATTTAAAAGATTTATTTAAAGCACAGCAGATAGAAAGAACGTGGAATTTGAGATGAAGGCACAAGAGGCCGGAGGAACTTGGAAGAAAATACAAGCAATGCAAATACAAGCAACTTATATTAAAGCTTGACAGGGAGCAGCTGCTGTACACATGACTTACAACACACAACATTAGCTCATCTCCACCTATTTAATAGAGGTTGTTTTACATTTTATTAAGATCTCTTTCTAAAATCCCACATGAGCCCTAGTCCTTCCTCATTCCCCTAGTTAAATGTAACTACATTGGCTAGGAGTGAGGGATGTTGTAGCCCAACGCATCTGGAGGTCAACAGATTGAAGAAGGCTACCAGTCTATGTCACTGGAGCCCACAAAACATTTACTTCCAATACCAGCATTGCTTTTTAATGTGAGGTAGAATACTGGTATAGAAAGAAGCTAAGGATGTCAAATTTTGCAGTCAAATATCTGGATGTAGCCTGGTGAAAAGCTCAGAAAACATATGACCATAGGCACAGGGAGTGGTTTGAGATTGAGGGTGGCATCATTAGAGGCAAAGTTTGTTAGATTCCTTGTCCTTTGTACCTCTCTGTAGGTTGCCCAGATACTGGGGTTTATGATAAGTCCACCCCTGGGAGAGACCAGTATTTAGCAGGTTCCACTTGCACAAAATGAGAGAGCTTGGAAAGTTACTTTCAAAAAGAATGAGTGTGATGACATGCTGAAGCCATCTGGATCTGATCAGTGGCAAGATGATGCTGTGGACCCAGAATACTATCTTACCACTGTTCATCCATGTATAGCTCCAACTTGACATGATAGTAATTCTTTTTTTTTTCACAGTAACTTTCCAGCTACGGTGAAACAAGGAAAGGAGTTCATCCAGAAGACCTTGATCGGTATTCTCCAAGCGTTTATTTGTGCTAGAAGAAAAGGGACGGCAATAAAAGAATGCCACCGAAAGAGGAACTCTTCTTGAAGCCATCAGCTAAATGCCATCAGGTTAGGCCCATGAGCTTTGTGTATAAACAATATAAACATCTTAAATCAAGCTTTAATTGTCGGCTTTCCCTGAAGGCCTGTTGTAACTGCTCTACAGCTTTTCTGGCCATCATGTTCTCTCTCCTGTGTACCTGCCTGCTAGTGCTCACACATTTCCTCATAGCACTTCATTGTGTGTGTGAGGATACACACACATCTCTTTCTCTCTTATTACGTCTCCTTCTCATCTTGTCATCCGTTGCTTAGTGGGTTTACCGGTAGCATTGCTTCGAGAAACCTTTGTGGTGGGATTAAGCCGAGGATTTCTTTTCCGGCCCACCTTGCCCGCTCACCCCCCTTTTCCAAACGGCTTACATAGAAATGCCATCTCTGCCTGCTTTTGTTGAGTACAGCGGCATTGTTTTCCCAGGACAAAAATGCACTGCTCAGAAAATGATTTCTCCTCTCATAATATGTGAAAGCAGGTTTTGCTTCCTTTGCTTTCTTTCAAAGCCAATTGAAAGAGAATACAAAAGATCACATCTTCTTTTTTGAGTAAGCGGATGGCATCGTCACCTCCTCCCCAGTCAATATCATCCAATAATGCGGGTGAGTAGCTTTATTCTATCAGAGGTCTCATACCCTTAGGGATAATTTGTCATGGGGCACACAGTGGAGATGGAAGCATCACACCACCCCCTTCTCCCTCCTCTCAGTTTTACTGCCACTCATTTTCTCTCTGCTGGTCAGATTTCTTTATTTTCTTTTGCTATTGCTCTTCTTCTCCCAGCTCCTCCCTTTTCCTTCCTGCGCAGTGGGCTGCCAATGGAGTAGTGGACTGCACCTCCATATGTCTGACCTGTCTATTTGTGTGGGACTCATTTGTGCCCCTCCAAGTCAGTCTGTTCCATTGTCAAACACTTCTTACTCTCAAGATCCTCTTAATGTTTAGGTGGAATCTCTCTTCTTGTAAACTGGAGACACTGGATCATGTTCTAGTCCATATGTGTCAAACACAAGGCCCGTGGGCCGAATCTGGCCCGCCAGGCCATTTCATATGGCCCTTGCACCTCTCATGCAGCTGTGGCACTCCCCTGCCTGGCAAGCCCAATTGCCACTTTGTGGGCCCATGCTGCCGGTATTCTGAAGAGGGGCCCAGCAGCAGCACTCGTGCTCTACTTCTGCTTCTGATGGCTTCTCTGTCCGAGTCTTGCCTTCAGAGTGTTGGACAGAGGAGCAGTCAGAAGTAGAAGTAGATTGCGAGTGCTGGCTGCTGGGTCCTCTTCAGAATACCAGCAGCTGGGAGACCACAATGTGGGGATTGGGTTTACCAGGTAAAGAGAGGGGCGGGGGGGGGCAAAAGAGGCACAGAGAGGGTCTGGGGAGCAGAAAGTGACACACTTTGGATATATTGACCAATTCTATGTCACTTTACAGAGGTATAGGAACCATAAACTATGATCAAATAGCCCCAAAATTTCCAAGGAAAGAAAAGTTGATGCAGAGGGAAGGCAGTTTAAAAACCAGTAATAATCGAATGCAGAGGCAATTATTTAATATGATAAAAGAGTAGATACATTTATATAGTCTTACAGATACAACCGGCCCTTTGAAGGCAACCTTAATTCTGATGCAGCCCAAGATGAAATTGAATTTGACACTCCTGTTCTAGTCTCTAGAGCAGCAGAAAAGAAGCTGGTTCCATCTTCTACCTGATGTCCCTTTAGATATTTAGAGGCCTGTGATGTCACCTCTCAGTCTTCTCTTCTCCAAGCTAAAGATATACATCTCCCTAGGCTGTTCCTCGTAAGGCTTGTCTCCCTCTCCAGAAACGTCTCGTGTTTTGCTCTTCCAAGAAAGTCTGCTCCACTCTTTCTAAAATAGCTTCATCCTCTCTCCTCCTGCTTCTCAATCTGTTTAGGTTTAAGTTAAATGAGTCCTGCCCTGTATCCAACCTGACAACTGCAGTCGTCAGTGCCAGTGGGTCTTGCTGCAAGAAAAAGGTAAATATAGGACTCCAAATGCTTCCACGTCTGTGTGTGCATGTGTGTGAAAAGACACTAACTGTGACAATAAAACATGCCTTTGTTTTTCAGAGATCAGTCTTAGCCCCTACACTCATTTCACTTCCCACTGGCTTTGGCTGAGTCTCCGAAGTTATGCACTGTCTTACTGATTTATTGAGAATTGGCTCCTTGTATCTTTTCTTGTTGTGTTTTTCTGGTACTCCTTTTTTTCCTGATTGTATCTCTTCTGCTCCCATTTGTTGTCTCCCACTTTTTATTGCCCCTCTAAAAGCAGACTTTTCTCTTTCTACCTCTCACTCCACTGCCTTATCTGCCTCTTGCAGTAGTTTGCTTCTCCAGAAGTGCTATTGGGGGTTGGCTGCTGTTGACTGGTGTTTTGTGCCTCTGTGGACATGATAAGGAAGCCAGCTTTACAACTGGAGCCTGGACCACAGCAAAAGGGAAAATGTGTTCTGAGATTTGAACATCTAGTTCCGTGGCCTCCAGAGGATTTGGATTACATCTTCCCTTAGTGGCAGCCACCATGGCCAAAGAATCCAGAAAGAACCACACACCAGCGGAGTCCAGGCTACACTCAACACAGCTTACAAAAGGCTTTCTGATTAGGGACCCTGATCAAATGAAGGAGCAAAGCCAATCACACCCAATAAATTCAGGATATGGATGTCCTCACTTAGGCCATTTCTGCATTACCTTGTTATAGTGATATGATTCCACTTTCAACAAACATCCTATGGAATTCTGGGGTTTGCAGTTTCCTAAGGCCAAAGCGCTCTCTGGCTGAGAATTCTAAATGCCCCTCCCTAGACTGCAAACTCCAGGATTCCATAGGAGGTTGAAAGTAGAATAATTGCACTATAACAGAGTAGTGTGGAAATGGCCATGAAGTCTTTATGTAAACAGCTTAGAAAGAACACATTGGAGCTTAACGTGTTACTTAATTCACAAGCACACAGCAATCCTACAGTGTAAGCAAACTGTGACTGAAAACACTGGTAAAACAGGCACAACATTAGTGAGATTCGGTGTCCATATTATGCCTGCTTGCTGAATGGATGAAAAGGGAAGGAGGAATCACCTGTTTCAATGCAGGCTTGTGAGTTGCCAAGCTGCTGCCCTGAGCCCACAGTATTCCCAGGCAATGTGGAAACCATCAGGAGAGAAAGACAAAGAGGCCACATCCTTTGGGAGAGTTGTAGAGAGAGAGAGAGGAGAGAGGGATGGTTGATGATGATGATGAGAAGAAGGGAACAAAACAGGACAGACTCAGAACAAGAAGCAAGGGCAGGTCTGGAAAAACACAGATTCGTAAAGTTTGGATGAAAACCTGGACTGGATTCACCACCCCACTGACATGGAACTCATCAACCATCACAGAGAAAGCTTTGCTGAGTCACAGCGGTGTAGCAAACGAGGCCAGTTAGAAACCTAAAGGGAGTTGCTGGTTAATTACAATTTCCTGCCTTTATTTCAATGAGTTTAGAGAGCTTATGCCCGGCTCCCGGCTCCCTCCCCCACATTATCCTCCCCCCTCCACCCGATATTATCCTCACAAGAACAAATTAGAAAAATTGTCATCGCTGACATGAACAGAAATGAATTAGATTGCTGAAGTACTTATTGACTGACAAAATGAAGTAAGCTTTCTGTGTACTAATGTTCCCAGCTATGCTCACATGCTCTTTGAAGCGCCCAAAGATCCACTGAAATTGGTTGGGGAGGGAGGGACAGTATTTGGAATTACGTTGGGAGTTTTTTCCACCACACAAATCCATTGTGAATGCAGATGGAAGAAAATTGTGTGGAAGGTTCCCAGCAACTGGGTGGTACTTCTGAGAGTTTTAGTTGAAATGTTACCTGAAAACAATCCCCACTTGGGACTATGTTGCCTGTCTGATACTTCCATTATTTCTACTAATTAAAAAAGATTTTAAAAAGCCCAGATTCCATCAAAAAAGTGAGATTCTCAGCTGAAACCCTATGACGATCATGATTAAGGGCTAAACCAGTCCCCTGGTTTTCAAAGGCACTGGTAGCAATGAAACAAGTGAAATGGAGCCCTGGTGGCGCAGTGGTTAAATGCCAGTACTGCAGCCACAAGGTTGTGAGTTCGATCCTGCCGGGCTCCAGGTTGACTCAGCCTTCCATCCTTCCGCAGGTCGGTAAAATGAGTACCCAGCTTGTTGGGGGCAATTAGCTTTAAAACACATTGTAAACCATACATGCTATTTGTAATGTATAGTGTATTTCATGTTGTTGCCGCCTTCGATCCGTGTGGAGAGGAGGGATACAAATAAATAAATAAATAAATAATAATAATAATAATAATAATAATAATAATAATAATTATTATTATTATTATTATTATTGTTATTATTATTATTAGAGACTACAATGACATTGGCAGAAAATTCAGAATCAGTCTGGCCAAAACCAGGCTAAAATCTATCTGAGGGCCTATGATGGGACAATCAGGGTAGCAAAACCACGCAGAAAAGCTGTTTCAGGTGGTTAGGAGTCTGTCACAATCTAGCTCAAGGGATCATTTAAGCCACTCAACACCCCACTGTGATGAATTTGCCCACCACTTTGCAGATTTTAAAAAAACACAACTTGGATTCACTCTGGCTTGAATGCCACAGTTGATACAGATCTGGTGGATATAACCTTGGACCCTGCTTGTTGGAAGGCAGCATAAAAATGCAATAAACAAACAAACAGGCTGTTTCTAGTCTCAAGCATCCTACACCACGTCATATGGAGGTCTGAAAAGGCTTGTCACATAAAAGGATTCCACTCCAGAATTATTTACTATAGTCGACTATATACACCATTTTGTCTGGAAACAAAAGGTCTCCAGTGTCCTTTTTTGTTTGTTTTGTTTCTTGTTTTCCTCTTGGGTTGAGATTGATATTACGGAGACAACACTAGCTTGCCGGATTCTACGTTTTTGAACTTACCGTCCCAGGATTAAACTGGAAACTTATAAGAAGCAGAACCTGAGCCACCAATATCGCGAAGGCCAAGTTGGCATGAATGTGGTAGCGCTGGTTGCGAATAGTACTGACTGAACTGTGGAAAGAAATTTTGGTTAGTGCTCTGAGGACGAATGTTATGTTCACAATTAATCCACACGAAGGTCAACTTATTCTTTGTTCTGGATTAGGCTGGATTTGATGAGATTTTCCAATGCACATTGACCCAAAATAACTTGCTTGTAAATTAAGATGTCAGTCTCACGCCCACTATCCTAGGAGGAAGCTCCACGGAATACAGTCAGACTTACTTATACTTCTAATCATATCCACTTTGAGCAAACTGAAAGCATGTGTCCTAGCGGAGGCAATGTTGCATGTGAAGTCAGTGAAATTTCCTATAAATAATGTGAATTGCAAAACTGTGCAATATATTTTTCTAAAATAGGGGAGCATGCACTAACAAGAGGAGTATGTATCTGTGTGCGTACTCATCCAGAGGCAGACAGAGTACTGTGCCATTACATTTTTGCACAATAATGCTCTGCGCTGAAGCGGACATGCACATTTCTTTCAGAGACAGATGGAGACTATTTCACAATTAACAGCCTCAGACCTGACCCTCTTTTAATGGGAGAAGTTCGAGGACTCCATGGGAACTGACCAAGATGGAGCATCCAGCCTGGAATTTCTGTATTTGTTCCATATCAAAGCTGGCACTTAATAAACACTACAGTGTGTTATCATCTATGTATGGGTTGTTGTTGTTTTCCTATAAATATGGATATAAAGTGTTTATTGCTAGCTCCTCAAATCATAGTATGATTCCAGCTCTGGATGGCTGAAGAGATCCTTGTCGAAGGAGCCAGCTGGCCGAAGATGTGGGGAACGTAGGCCATTCTTTCGCTGCCCGTGTCTTCAAAGGAAAGAATGAAACTTATCTCCAAGGCAGTTTGCACGTCATCCCAAGTCTTCATTATTGTAACCTGAAGTGCCAAGAGACCATATGCACTGAATGTCCGTATCGAGCAGTAGTTCTTAAAAGATGTCGCTCAAGAGGCAGAATCCACAGCCCAGGGACCTCACTTAGTCTTCCAAGGCTGTTTGGGTGGCCCTCTGCCCATCCATGCTGTGAATTCAACATCACCCTAACATTCCCGGGCCCTCTGCTTTCATGCCATTCATGCCATAATAACAGCAGTGCCATTGGGGTAGAAAGAAACTAAAATTTCCTCTTTCCAAAACACTCAGCATCACTGGCTTGGAGGTGAGCTTACACCTTCCTCCACCCCCAAGTGCTAGCACCCCATCCAACAAAAGAGGCAGTTAATAAGGTTGTATCCCCCTGATGTCAACCTTTCTTGTACAGCGTATATGTACATAGAAAATTATGCAGTCTCCTTCTGTCCCTTATATAATACTAAAATTGGTGGTTATTCACTTGAGCTAACTGAGGGGAGACTCAAGACAGACAAAAAGAATAAAATACACAGCTGAAGGAAGGAATTCACTGCTCCCACATGCTCTGATGGCCATCAACTTGGACAGCCTTAACAGAAGATTCAGTCTCAGAGAAGATTTGGACTTCTAATGCCTGCTACTTATGATGCATATATATTCCCTTCAATACCAGAGGCAGTGAGCGTCTCTTAAGAGTTTGGAAACATTTCTTTTGGGGACTTCAGCTTCCAGAACCTGGGACTGCAATGCCCAGTAACCTTTCCAGGCTCTGCACTCTGTAGATCAGTGGCTGGGAAGCATGAGCAGGAGGCAGGGTGTTAATGCACCAAATGTTATTGCACCCAGCGCTTGACTAAATGGGCCTTTGGTCTGATCCAACACAACAATTATGCTTTTACGTATAAAAACCAATAGTTTTGCTCAGTGTCTTTGGGGGCATCGGAGACCACACTGTGGCCCCTCTCTCATTTATTTATTTAATCCCCTTTGTATGCCACCTTTCTCCCAGAGTGAGGCTTCCAGAAAGAGTGAATTAAAAAAAACGAACTGTTAAAAAACAATTGTAATCCTCACATAAAACAATATAAAGTTATTTAAAAGACCTACAAAAGTTTTAAAAAATATACATAAGCATACCAATAAAAGCTTCCCTGCTTGTACGTTAAAATCCTGCTAAAGCAAAAAGTTTTGGCCTGTCGGCAAAAGGGAAGCAGGGAGGGCAGAAGCCCAGCCTCCCGTGGAAGGGAGTTCGAGAGGGTGGGAGCAGCCACTGAGCAAACTATAGAAAGAAGCTGTGTGTGACTCTCTCTTGCCCTCAGGACCCACCAGCCTACCCATCTATCCTTTTTTTGACTTCTGGAACGAGCAGAACCTGCAGCCTTTTAATCAATTATATGGTCTATCTAACACACACCTCAAAACCGCACAACCAGATCTCATCTTCTCCGGTCGCACTTCCACACTGCAACCCTTCATTGGAAAAGAAGGAAGCCGCTAAAACCACTGAAGAATTAATTGCAAGGAAATAACTTGTGATTTAAAGAGCTTCCCGCTTGCAGAAAATTAAAGTAATTTAGACCAAAGTTAACCAAGTGTTACAAATATATATGCAGAATCTAATTAAAGAAGTTTAAGGAATTAATAACCTTTTATGGCACTGTCAACACCTGAGGGCATGCTACCCACTGGACTGAAGGGAAATGTTGCATGGATTTTACGTGTTGTGTGTGTCTCCATGTTTATGAGAATGATTATCCATATTTCCAGTGTGATATTGTCTCAGGAGGTAGAAAAGGTAAAATTACTCACGACAGAACAGCAAACGTGACCAGTGTGATAGTCAGACAGAAGATGGACAGGGAGCAGCCAATGTAACTGATGGAGGATAACGCCATCTGGTGTCCTGTTGTTAGCTGTGTACACAGAGAGAGAGAGAGAAAGCCTATGCTCAGCTAATTGTGTATTATATCAGTCAGTCACAGTTTATTAACGGCTTTAGCAAAAATAGAGTCACAGCACTATTAGCATATGCAGATAAGAAAAACTATTTAACAACTCGCCCACCTCAACCAGTTTGTCAAATAGCTGCTAGCTTATGTTCTCCTTATGTTCTAGTGAAACAAGCTGGTGTCTGTGGAAGTGTTTGCCAAAGAAGAAAGCAGCATTTGGAGAAGGTAGATTCTCTAATAAACCTACCTTGTTGCTATTGATTGGGATTGATCTGAAACAGCAGGAACAGTGGAAGATGAGATCTTCAAGCTGCTGAAACCCCCAGCACTTGAATATATCCTTTAAATTTTGGACTGAATTCCAGAGTGGATGCATTGCCATCAGCTAGTCTTAACTACAGTGCATCCATTGAATCAATTGCTGAATAGTAGGTGAAGATTTGTGTAGAACAATGGAATCATAGAGTTGGAAGAGACCACAATGGCCCTCAAGTCCAACTCCCGACCATGCGGGAACACACACTCAAAGCACCCCCAGAAAATGGCCATCCAGCCTCTGTTTAAAAATCTCCAAAGAAGGTGACTCCACCACACTCTTAGACAGCATATTCCACTGTCATAAGGCTCTTACCATCAGGAGGTTCTTCCTGAGGCTTAGTTGAAATCTCTTTTCCTGAAAATGGAATCCATTGCTTTGTATCCTAGCCTCTGGAGCAGCAGAAAACAAGCTTGCTCCATCTTCAACATGACATCCCTGCAAATATTTAAACATGGCCATCATGTCCCCTCTTAACCTTCTCTTCTACAGACTAAATATACCCAGCTCACTAAACTGCTTGTGATAGGGTATGGCCTCCAGACCCTTCACCATTTTGGTCACCCTCCATTGGACACGTTTCAGCTTCTCAATATCCTTCTCGAATTGTGGGGCCCACAACTGGACACAGTAGTCCAGGTGAGGTCAATAAATAGTGTAAATCCTATTGACTCAACAGGTCTGTTCTAGTTGGGACTAGGAACGGGATTTAGGCTCAGATGAGCATTGACTATGGAGTCCATCATGAGCAGACAACATATGTATACAGTATATATCAATGGGGGATCCATCTCAAAAATTCTGTTACATGCTCAAAGAAGCATATGGCTCACACCTTGTTCCTCTTCATAGAAAATGAGCAGGACTATTCACTTTTACAAGCAGCCCTATTTGTTTTCTTACAGCACTGCAAATTTTGGTCGCCTCCTTCCTTTGCTACAGCTGAATTTGAATCATGCCGAAAACAATCCGTAGCCATGGTTGAGCAAGTACACTCTCATGCACCTTGACAGAAACCTTCTGTCATTTCAGTGGAACCTAGAGCATGAGCATCACAGCATAAATAAAAATGTGCATCAGCCTAGATGTGTTAGGATCATCTGTATATACTGTTATTGCATTCATAATATTTCTATCCTGCTTTTTATCCACTAAGCACAAGGCAGCCTACATGATTCTGTCTCCTCCATGCACTCTATCCTTACAACAACCCTGTAGAGTAGGGCAGGGATTGAGATTGGGATTGGTCCAGTTCATCCCATGAGTTTCACAGCTCAGTCAGGACTAGAACTTGGATCTTTCAAATTCCAGTCTAACTTCTAAACTACAGATGGAAAGCATATTTACCATCCTTCATTTCCCAGATGAAGAATGGGTTTCCTAACATTTAAGAAACCCAGTTGGAAAGAGTAATGCACAGCTGAAAATTTCTGCAGTTTGCACCTGTTATTTGCATACCCTCAAATGTTTTGGGAAATTATTCTTCATGTGAGGTCCTACGTGTGGGATTTTGCACACAAAAAAGTATGCTCCACCCATCTTTGCAGGATAGCTAGAGCCTTCCATAATTCTTGGGCTACTATTCTCATCATCTCAGATTATTGTCTGTCCTGGTTGGGTGGGTCTTAAAGGAGCTGTAATCCAAAACATCTGGAGTGTACCGACTTAATAGCCCTTGATTCATATAGTGAGATAAGGCATACATGCAACTAGTACAGTGGTTCTCAACCAGACATTTTGGATTATGGTTGCCAGAAAATCCAGCCAACATAGCCAATGGTAAAGTTTTGCAGTTGAATCAATGGCATCTGGTGGCTCCAACTGAATCCACTTCAGGTTTTACTCTGAATTTTACAGAGCTACCCAAGTGCCAAAACTATTCTGGGAACAGAGTTCAGCACCTTGGACAGCTCTTTTAGAAACACAGAGTAAAACGCAGCGTGGATTCACTGCCACATTGTCACTGGATGGACTAGCCGCCCCTGTCCAAAACATGTGAACGCCAAAGATCCAGAATCACTTAACTATTTTCACATGATGCAACCACAGCAACTTGATTTCAATTTGTTCTTCTCTTCTTTTTTTCCTGGCAAGGACAGACCGGTCACCTAAGTTCTCAAATTCTAACTCACAGCAAATCTAGAAATGAAATCACACTGATCGCTTGGATGGTTTTTTAGAACAGCTGTCAACAGTTAGTAGAATATTGCAATATTATTAGAGGAACTACCAGTTTCTTCCTCTTTTTGACAAATATCAATTCCACTGAGATTTCTCAAGCAGTTTCACTGACCAGTAGCGTAAGAAAAAGAAGTGGCACAACAACTGAGACATGGTAGAAGCCCAGCTCCTCCACAGGTTGCTAAATCAATGGATATTTGGTTGTATTTTTTCTTCCTCATTATTGGCAAGGACATCTTTGACTTCCCACTGCCTTGTTGAACTTTTCTAGATTACTATTCAATGATTACCACTCAGGGATTGCTTTGGAAACAGACGGGCTTACATGGCCGTAATTAATTACATGAAGAGCATGCACAAGAGGGTCTGGTATTTGAATGAGGGGACACAGCGCATCCTGAGATTGTGGGAAACAACCGCACAGACTCCCCAGTCAAACAGCTGCCTCTCCTGACGCAGCCACAATTTATCAAAAACAGAAGTATGAAGTAGTTCTTTCCTAATATATTTGGGCTACTAAATTTCCTTAGGATAACTACTCAGTTTTTGACTCCAATTTATTCAGCCACTGCTGTGATCTGTTCAAAACAAGTTTTAGTTTCCAAAGGAATACTGTTTCTATATATGTTCAAATTCTCATTAAATGGGTTTTCTGCTGATTTTTTTAAAAAAAATCCCCAGATGTTTGTGACGCAGAATTAATTAACACTCTCTAGAATCATAGAGAGAGCCAGCATAGCATAGTGGTTTGAGCATTGGACTATGACCCTGAAGAACAGGGTTCAATTCCCCGCTCAGCCATGGATACCCATGGATACCTTGGGTGAGTCACACACTTTGAGCCCCACAAAACCACATGATAGTTTCACCTTACGGCCATCATAAGTCAGAAAAGACTTGAAGACACCCAACAGCAAGAATCATAGAATCTTAGTCAGAAGAGACCACAAGGGCCAGACAATCCAACCCTCTGCTGACCTGATCCAGGACAGGATTGATGGAGGAATACATGACTTAAAGGAATTGTGAAAGATAACCAAGCAAACATGAAGAGTCTCCCACCATTCAAAGGAAATCTCTTCTTACAGCAAAAAAGTTCTTCCTAATGTTTAGACGGAATCTCTTTTCTTGTAATTTAAATCCATTGGTTCATGTTCTAGTATCTGGAGCAGTGGCAAACAAGCCAGAAAAACCCATGATAGTTTTCTACTTTCTACATGGTATAGATAGTTTCCGTCTTCTACATGGCATCTCTTCAGATATTAAAAAATGGCTATCAAGTAACCTCTCAGTCTTCTTATCAGCAAGCAAAAATATCCGACTCCCGCAGCTGTTCCTCAAAAGGCTTGGTTGCCCTTGGTCACCCTTCTGTGGACATGTTTCAATGTATTAATATCCTTCATCTGGTGCCCAGGCCTGGACACAGTATTCCAGGTGAGATCTGTCCAAAGTAGATTAGAATGGCACTTCTACTTCTCTTGACCTGGACAACGTACTCTTGTTGATGCTGCCCAGAACTGCATTGGCCTTTTTTAGTTTGCTACATCACACTGTTGACTTCTATTTGTCTTGTCTTATTATCTTATTGTTTGCTCTTCCTGCTACGGCATCAGTACATGTCGTACTGTATACTGTTGCATAAGAAAGACAGGTCATGTTATTGAGTGCACACACATACACATGCTCGGGCAAGGACACATACACAACCCTCCTGACCACAAACCAGATGTTAAATGCATCTGTCAGGATTGCCCTGACTCTGATTAGCCTAAATTTCCGTCCCATCTCTCCATTAAAAATAACTGTTGAGGCACCTAGCAACAAATGAAATGAGAAATTAAGAAACCCAACAATGCATGTCAGTTAAAATCCATTTAAACAAAAGAAACAAATGCCCAAATTACCCATCAGTAATAAAACAGACTTCAGCAGTATGCTTTGCATACAGAACATGCAAGCTTCAGCCCCTAGGTCCTCCTGCTGAAAGAAGGAGGGACATGAAGAAATCTTGTGGTTCCAGTCAAGGCTGGCTTCTCTTGCCCAAAAAACACTTTATGCAAAATTCCTGCGTCTGCACAAAAACTACTGTCTGAAGCTTTCTGTAGCTAAACACATGTGCAGAGCAAGCAGGAGAGGATAGGTGATGAAAGAGATTGAACCCTGCCTGAAATTCAGTTTGGTAACTGCTTGCTCTGAATTGTCTGATCTGAGTGGGTCTTTCTAGGACCCCAAGGAGAAAAGCATACCAGGAAAGGCTTTGAACCATCAGAGTACATATCAGGAGTAGGCTGAGTGTGGCAGCTGACCTAGGAGACAAGATTTGGGGTCCCATGAAAGCATCATGAAATGTGCCATGATTTCATTTGTCATGTTTTTGCAGCCATAGGCAGGTGTGAGGGGTGCACATTTGTTGCTGTTGTCGTGCGCCTTCAAGTTGTTTCCAACTTACGGTGACCCTAAGGCGAACCTATCACAAGACTTGTTCAGATGAGGGGAGGGTTGCCTCTTCCTCCTTCTGAAGCTGAGAGAGTGTGACTTGCCCAAGGTCACCCAGTAGGCTTCCACAGCTGAGGAAGATTCAGATTCTGGTCCCCCACAGTCATAGTCCAATGCTCAAACTTCTACAACATGCCGGCTCACTGTGAGGGTCGCTGGCACTTGAAAAGGTAACTTGGTTTGCTTGGGTATCATGCACTGTAACTTCAGTGGAGCTTGCAGCCCAATTTCTCAGCACCTCTCCTGATGCTCTCCCCTACACCCAAGGAAGGAGATGGGCAAGAGAGGAAGTATTGGGCTACCATGCTGAACCACCCCCTTTCCCTCTCCTTTCCCTGACCTGGTTTGGACTCTGGGTGCCCACTCTCCCCACTATGCCTTGGCCGCCTTCCCACCGACACACACACATTTTGATATTTGCGATTTCCCCACTTTTCCAAGGGTCCTGTACACCTTACCCTAGCAAAACTGGAGGGCCATCTGTAATCGCACATAACTCATGGTGTGTAAGCAGTTACTTGAAAGCTCTGAGAATCAGAGCTCATAAAAAATCACACAAAGTCAGACTCATCCTTCAACAGTAGGCCATTCTTTTTGAAACAGATCTCCTAATTTGTTTTGCAGCAGTGCCACATAGTTCTAGTCAAAGTGTTGGCAAACAAGGGAAATTGGCTATCAAGAAGGGAAGAGGAACTCTACCCCACTGTTGACCATTTCGGGCAACTCTTTGACATCTAATTGCTGCTCATCTCCACCCGGCGCTGTGCTCCTTCAGTTTTTAGCAAATGATGAATTCACTTCAGTAAGCGTGCTCTCAAAGGCAAGCCAAGCATGATACGGGCAGACCAGCCAAGTGATAAAGATGCAAATAATTTTCATCCTTGTTTGATGCCAATTTATCACTCAGCTAACAGAGCCAATGCCAGCATAGGATCTGAGTGCCATATAGCTGTAAATTCTCCCCGTATTGTTATATTACTTTCCAAAAATAAAACAGTGAGCCCTCAGGGTTACTGAGCCAGCCAACATGCTAAAGAGAAGCTGAGACCTTCCATATGTTCACGTTCCACTCCCTAGTACTGAATCCTTTGTGTGAAAAATGCTAATTTTCCCGAGTGGGTAAACACTGCCGCAAAATGGAAAGGAAATAAAATGCTATAATTTTGTTGTTTTCCTTATCGTTAAGTGCTTCATAGGGTTTTTGACCCTTGTTTCCAATATAAAATTAACATCTGAAACATAGGAAAGGTTGCCCTTGTCCATACCTAGTTTCCCAAAACTGGCCTTCTTTTTTTGTATCCCACATTTTTTTTAACCACAGGAGTCTTACTAGCTGTACTTCACAGAATCCTCTCTCATTTTTTAACATCAGTAGACACAGGGCCTTAGACACAGTCCCTTCTTTTTTCCTGCTTTTAGAAATCTTGGTAGGGGTAAGTCAGAGAGCTCTTTCCTGCTGAGTTATGGCTAGCCCCTGTTTTCTGTTTCTAGGAAGCCCTCTGTTTGGAATTTTTTTACTTAAAACTGGCCACAGGGTCCTTGGGCAGCAAAGTTTGTCAAATAGATTGGGGTCTGTCAAAATGAATCACAGCCTAATGAGTTATGGCAGAATGCTCCTGACTCTTTTGGCTTTTTTAAAATCCAGTTGTTGTTGTTGCCTGCTTTCAAGTCATTTCCAACAT
The DNA here is from genome assembly GCA_948474755.1 of Ctenosaura bakeri. Taxonomy (NCBI): domain Eukaryota; kingdom Metazoa; phylum Chordata; class Lepidosauria; order Squamata; family Iguanidae; genus Ctenosaura; species Ctenosaura bakeri. The sequence continues at coordinate 280,993 of CAOLHI010000796.1, forward strand.
ATCACAACCCTAAGGTGAACCTATTACAGGGTTTTCTGGGGCTGAGAGTGTGTGACACGCCCAAGATCACCCAGCGGGTTTCCAAGGCTGAGCAGGGAATTGAACTCTGGTCTCCAAGGTTATCTTCCAACGCTCAAACCACTACATCTCAATTGATAACTTTCACTGATTTAAATACACCACCAACTTTAATTTCTAGAAGGTTGTGCAACCATGACATCTTAATTGAGACTGGACAAGTGGCATTGCCATTGTGCAACACAACACGATGAGGGATGGCCACCCACTGCACGTTCCTATTTCCATGCCATAACAATACAATCTGGCACAACTTTGGCATAGCTTAACTCGTAAATATTTGATACACGACTGATAAATAGGATCTCCGCTCTTGACCTCTTGACTCGAAATTAGGCATTGCCACCGAGAAGGCACCCCAAAAAGCCACCTACTTTAGTTCCCTGATGAGTTATAACTTTCCCCTTTTCCTTTTAGTGAGCCCCACCTTTTAGAGTTTCAGCTTGAGACTTGGCATTGCAACTTGGACAACAGCTAAAAAAATTTTTCAGGTACCTGGAATGATTTCCCCAATGGATTATGGCTGTCCAGAGTGACAGAGACAGAGAGACTGACAGGTATTCTCTTTTAAATTATAGATTAGCTATGAATGAGCTCAACGTTGTATTATGTGCTGCAGTCCTCCTCCCCATTTTATCCACAAAACATCAACCGGGTGAGAAAAGTCAGACTGAAGCGGAGTGGCTGATTCCTAGTCACACTGGCTCGGTAGGAACTGTAATTGAAATCTCCCAGATGTCAGCCCAACGCTGGTCATGACACTGCATCATTATATTGATATAGCACCTTTCCTCCAAGCTGTTTTAAGGCACTGTAGAGGGTTGCTCCTCTGTTCAAAAGAACGGGTCAAGGTTGGCTAGGCTGAGCGGATGTGATTAGGCTGAGGTCACCCAGCTGAGCCAACAACGTGAAACGTTCTCTGGAGAAATGAGGTCTCAGACTGGATATTGCGATGACAAGGAGCACACTTGACACCCTGAGCTACTATGGATGCTTGAAGGTATACTGCTTGAGAAAGTATAATAACCTGAGCATTCAATAAGCTCCTATCCAGCTTCTTTCCTCAAGTCTGAGTGTGATATTTTTCATGGCAGGTTGAGCTGCCTAGGGACCTTCTCAAACACTGAAGACAGGGGTCTTTCCCAGTGGCAGAGCTTGGAGTGTATGGAAGGGGGGTGGGAGGGGGCATGGCTACGGTGTGTGGGGGTGTGGTCATGGTATGTTGGCATGCATGGCTACGAGTTGGGATGCCCAAAAAACATTGCTGCCCAGGGCAAAACACGCCCCCCCCTTCCTACGCGACTGGTCTTTCCTATCCCTATCTGGAGACACTAGGAGTTGAACCTTGGGCTTTCTGCATGCCACCAAAGTTTATAGTATATTTGTGCTCTGCCACCAACCTATGGGGCCCACTGAGACAATATGGATAGAATGCAAGAGGGGAATACATCAGGCGGTCTGAGAAAAGTGAACAATCCAACCAGAAGCACAGTGGTTGTGTCCAGTCATTCTCATACAGGGTAAAATGTTATTTTTCTGGATCCAAAAAGGTTGTTCTTACAGAGTTTGCATTCAAGTGATCTCTCTCTCTTTTTTTTTTTTTAAATGTGTTATAAAAGACTAAAAACCCCACAGAGAAAGGAGTTGAAAATAGAACCTCTATGGAGCCTGAGATGAGCTTGCTTAAAAAGCCATTTTCTTTTTGATCACTTCAAGGGTGTGATCGCCAGCTGTTCTGAGCCCTGCTCAAAACAACGCACCAAAGAGGAGGACTGTCGGCACACCTTCTCCAGGTGAGAACATCCCTGCTGCATCAACAGCTTGTGCTTAAACCTTTGACAGCTGTAAGAACTGTACATGGCTGCTCAAGAAATCTTCCCCACCCCTGTTTGTTTGGTGACTGCTTTTGCAGATGCCTGCTTTGGAGGAAAAAGAGAACGTTGCCTTTCAGATATAATGATCAGCTGGCACAATCTCTCCACAGCTTTGGTATGCTCCCCATCATTACGCAGAGTCACTCAGCCAAGCTTTAATATGGCAGCGTAGTTATCACTCTTACCAGCTCACACTGTTAATGGCACAAAAGAGATCTTTGCCTAGTGCTCATTTAATGACATCTGATGTTTTGGCTTCCAAAAATGGCCATTGTTCAATTTAATCCAGGAATGATAGAAAGTTTTTTCTTGTTCTGCCAGAGTATCGACCAAAGCATGACAAAGGCATTGTTGTCAATAGGATCTCCATTTACCCTCAGCCTTGTTTTCTCCGATTTTTTTGTTAAAATTTTGTATGCAGATTTTGTGTTTTCCAATGGAGAAAACACGTCCGTGCTCAGAGCTCTTCTTCCACTTACCAAAATTTAAATGTACACCTGGAAGGGTTAAGATGAGAGACAGGAGGCTTGCTGTAACCCTCACAGGTCATGGTTTTGAATGGATGCAAGAAACAAAAAAGACCTCCCATCTCTCAGAAGAAGCGACCTCACTTTGTTATTTCTGAGATGAGTTGATGCACATGTTGCAGAAATCACGGAACATGTTATTGCCACAGCTGCAGTTTAGGGACATATCATTTCAATACCCAGGTAGCCACTTCACTTCAGACCTATCAAGGTTGTGAGAGGAAGACAATTTAATGTCTAACCATAGATCTCTGAAGGATGCTCCATAGATGGGCAACCCTTTGTGACTGCTAAATGTTTAATGCCTGCAGCAATGAAAAGGGTTTCCTCTATCCCTCAAATTAAGCAGCTAAAAGTAAAAAAGGGGAGACCAGGAGTGGGGCTGGTACCCAGATGTCTGCAATGAGTTGAGCTGAGCTGAGCAGAGCCTGCGTTCAGAGGCACCCTGATTTACCATTTAGCACTTCTAAGCAGGCTCTCTGTTCCACTGAGATGTAATTTGATGTAATTATGTAATTTTTTCCCCAGCTCCAATTGCTGCACCTTGGGATGCTTGTAGTAAACAAAACCGATACCACAACACTGAAATTAGGGGTGGGCCCGCACAGTGCCTGTTCTCAATTTGCGATGTTTACACTGCTTTTCGTTTTAGCATCTAACTGTCACAGGGGGAGGAAACAGGAGCACAAAAACAGTGTCTATTACGGCCCATGAGATCGCCGTCAAATCCCCTACAGTGTTTTGAAATAGTCAACCCTTCATATTTGCTGGGGTTAGGGGTGCGGGGCCCCTGCAAAAGTGGGAAAATCACAAATATCAAAATGTGAGCATGGGAAGGGGACCAAGAACATTTCCGCACAACACTCTTATAGTGCGATGATTCCACTTTCAATCTCCTATGGAATCCTGGGGTTTCCAGTTCCGGGAGGGGCCAGCCAGCCCCTCCTGAAACTGCAAACCCCAGGATTCCATAGGAGGTTGAAAGTGGAATCATCGCGCTATAAGAGTGTCGTGCAGAAATGGCCCAAGGCATGGTGGCCCTATAATTCCTCTCTCACACTCACCTCCTTCCTTGGGTTTGTGGGTTTGTGGCCCTGAGAAATTGGGCTGCAAGCCATCCTACGGTGGCTGATGGAAGAGGAAGACCACAGGTGGGTTTTTAAAGGGCTACTCAGCCCGATTGGAGCTGCTGAGAGGGAAGGTCCCCTTAGAAAAGAAGCACCTGAGGTAGGGGCCAGGGGGTTAGAAAACTTGCAAATAATCAAATCCATAAAAGTCAAAACCGGAAGTGCGGAGGGCTGACTGCACTGGCTCCTCCGTGCTACGGTATTCAAAAGGCAGTCGGTGCTTTTTAACTTCAATTTTACCTTATTAAAAAGCAACGCGAACAACTCTTTAAAGCAGCTGGGAACAGTTTCCGTTTTATGGGGAGACAGTGAGTTTAGGCACACAGCTAGAATTTTTCCTTAATTGTGCTGAGTTGTAAATGTTCCCTTGATTTATTATCAGGACACCTTGCCTTCTTCAGATTTGCACGTACAGAATTTTATGTGCTCTGTGCAGAATCCGGTGTCTGGCATGAGATCCTGGGAATTGTTTTTTTTTTTAGACAACCGCTTTTTTCTAGCAGTTGTGGAAATCATTGAAAATGTTATTGTCACAGCTGCAGTCTTGAGGCATGTATGTTCCATATCCAGATACACTCCAAGGCCCCTTTTGAACACAGCAGGTTCCTAGAATCATAGAGTCATAGACTCCACCACATTCCCAGGCAGCCCGTTCTGCTCTCAAACTGCTCTTACCCTCAGGAAGCTCTTCCTAATGTTCAGGTGCCATCTCTTTCCCTGAAGTTTGAAGCCATTACTCCATGTCTGAGTTTCTGGGGCAGCAGAAAACGGGCATGCTCCACTCCCACCCCCACCCCCATATGGCATCCTTTCAAATATTTAAACATAGCTATCATGTCACTTCTTAACCTTCCCTTCTCCAGGCTAAATATACTCATCTCCCAAAGCCTCTCCTCAGGGATCCCTGGTTTCCAGGTTTCCATCATTTTGGTCCCCCTCCTCTGGACATGTTCCAGCTTGTCCATGTTCCAGCTTCCTGAACTAGGATGCCCAGAACTGGACACCGTATTCCAGGGGGAGTCTGACCAAAGCAGAATAGAGTCATGCTATCACTTCCCTTGACCTAGACACTAGACTTCTGTTGATGCAGCCCGGCATCTCATTGGCTTTCTTAACTGCCGCACAATGTTTCTGGGGGCCCACAAAATATTTTGGGGAGCAATAGAATTTTTGGGGAAAATTTCACAAAAACTGTTCTTGACCTCAGGGGCCCAGGGGCTCTCCAGACATGGGGATAATGCCCTCCAACCCTCTGGAGTGCATTTGGGGCATTCTGGAGCATCTATCTATCTATCTATCTATCTATCTATCTATCTATCTATCTATCCATCCATCCACCCACTCATCCATCCATCCATCCATCCATCCATCCATCCATCCATCCATCCATCTATCTGACTAGAACAAACCTGCAAGCAAGCTCAAAAGGGGAAAAGAGGAGAGAAGAAGCAGTAGGGGGTGGGGATACGATTAAGTTTCTTTTTTCCCCCCATTTCCTGGTCTTTGTTCCATGGAACCCTTCCTCTAGTGTTTCCTATTCCCTAGGAAAGGTAGAAGTGACATCTGGACATCAGGATTTTGTTACTTGGAGTTATTATTGAGTTAGAAAAGCCATGCAAAGTCATGTATGCATGCGGAGTGGGGCAGAGAGGCCAGGATGGTCTCTATGCCAAACCTTTGTCCCTGACATGCTAATTTTCAACATGCAGGGAGGGGTTTTGTTTTGTTTTAAAAAACACAAGGTCATATAGGAAAGCTGTATTTCCCCATCTGCCATTTGAAGTTGCCGAGACCAGATTTTTTTTTTTTAATGATCTCATCCTACATTACTGGCTACGAGGGCAGCTCCCAGTTCACACGTCAGTTGCAGGATTCACATACTCTTGTGAAGTTAATACTGTGGGTGGCATTGCAAGATGAGGGGGTGCATCTTTGGCAGGAGAACTAATTGGCCAGGCAGGGTTCGAGAGTGGTTGGATTATGCAAGCGCTGCTGGGGAGACCAGATTTCAACGTTGTGCAATCGAGGCAATTGGGAATCCAACTCCCAGTGTCGGGTTTGCCAGAAAAACCTTGGAGCTGATTAGCTCTGTTAAGGAGGGAACAGTCGCAATTACAATTGAAGGGGGAAGCTGTGAGTGTGAACAGAGAGAACATTTTCCCCAGGAGTCATTAAAAATGTGGCGTTCAAGTATTTTCTCCCGGCCTGTCTTTCTGCTCACAGACTGTTCTGACCTTGTGCTTTGCTGCTGCCAATATTTGCATAGTTCTCCAAATTTGTTTTAGTCAGGAGGGTTCTCTTTTTCCTTTCCTTTTTGTAAATGCATAGACCTCACAGAGATTAAGGCTCCCTCCCTTCTTAAACACAATTGCCACAAATCTATTCAGTATTAATTTTACATCCATTAGCCATGTTGGAAGAGGTGACTTCTTGAAGAATCCCTGTTGTCTCCCTCTTCCCATTAAGGATGGAAGGCTAGGTTAAATGCACACATCTAAAAGCATTTTTCAATTTATTGTCACCTCAGGTTGTGTATGTAGGTATGTTTCTGGCCAAAATGTTTGCTGGGATTTGGGATACCTTTTTGTTTGTGAAACTTTTAAAAATGATGTCTAAGGCCATTTCTGCACTACGTTGTTCTAGTGCTATTATTCCACTTTCAACTTCCTTTGGAATTCTGGGGTTTGTAGTTTCCTGAGGCCAAAGAGCTCTCTGGCTGAGAATTCCAAAGGTCTCTCCCTAAACTCCAAACCCCAGGATTCCACAGGAGGTTGAAAGTGGAATAATAGCACTATAACAGTGCAGTGCGGAAATGGCCTAAGTCTTCAACTGTTTGTTTATAGGCTCCTTGCTGCATTTTTTATTGTCGAATTGTTTGCTGGAGCTGGTGCAGCCCTCTAAACGTCTTCTGGGGGTTAGTGTGGCCCCTACCCTCCAACAGTTGCCCAGGCCACTTAGACGTGGAAATCCACTGGGTGACTTTGGGCAAGTCATGTTCTCTCAGCCTCAGGAGCTGAGAAGGAGGCAAACCCTCTCTCAATAAAACTTGCCAAGAAAACCCCGTGATAGATTCACTGCAGCGTTGCCGCAAGTCAGAAACAACTTGAAGGAACACAACTGCAACATCCTGCTTTTGTCAGAGTTCACCTGTCATATTGTGTTCTGGACAACACAGTTCAAGAAGGATATTTATAAGCTGGAACTTGCTCAGAGGACGGGAACCAAGATAGCAAAAGATCTGGCAGAGCCAAACCCTATGAGGAACAGCTTAAGGAGCTGGCCTTCTCCGAGGCACAGATGGCAATGCGACTGCCCTGTTGATATTGGCAATTTCAGCCTCACAAGAAGCACATGTCTTAAAGGAACCTGAGGGCATCTTAACTTATAGTGATGACTATAAACACCCTCAGGGAAGAACTAACCAAGACACACAGAATAGAGAGCTACAAAGCCTAAGTGTTTCTTTGCTTTAAGGATAAATAGAACAAGATTATAGTTGGTCCAACCCTACTGGCAGTCTCCACGAACATCTACATCTTCTCTTACCTTCAGGGGTACAACTTGCATCAAAATGGCAAAATTGGTGAGATGGTTACACAGACAGATGGAATAGTTGAAGTCACCACCGTCGCGCACGCAGCCTTCGGTCGACCAAACGCCGCTCCCGCTGCTGCAAAACACAGAAGGACATTTTCTCCCACTTTGTTCCTTTCAAACACATCTGCACCACTTTTCAAGCACTTCAGACCACTTGGGAACCGCTGACAAAGTATAAAACCAATGCTTTTAAGATGGGAGTGGGGAAGAGAGGAAGCTGGAGGTGTTTAGCGAAATTGCGAATCATACCTCCTAATGCCTCCCAATTTGTGCCAAATTGTGGGCGTCTCTCTCACCACCACTAAACAGAGAAACTAAAAGAGCTGCTGCAAAGGTTACCAAGCCCCCTTTACCACAATACTATAGAAGTTGCATATAGAAAGATGCAGACCAAGCCCTTGCATATCCAGGCAGAGCTGTGAAAAATTCGTTTCTGAAATTCTGGAAATCTGCTTATGCTGAAGGTAAATAAGCTACACCTTAGACAATGGGTATGAATTGTGCAACCTTCCCATTGTTATTGGACCCCAACTCTGCAAATATCCATGCAACAGTGACTGTGTCTTTGGCCATTTCCGCACCTTATGTTTTTCTGGTGCTGGGGTGCGGGGATTGTGCAAGCAGCCTCTGGCAAGAGGCTCTCGCATCCCTGCTGCTTCAGCTCCGCACAAGCTGCCTGCTCACACAAGAGTCCCACCTCTTCCTTCCACAGTGCAGCCTGGAACCTTCCCAGGCTGCACTGGGGCAGGAAGTGTGACCGGCGTGGTTCCGGAGGCTCCGCACGCCAGGTAAGTGCGCACGGGGCCCAGGAGCAATGCGCAATCATGCACCATTTTCGGCTTCCAGCCGAAAATGAAAAGGTATGCGATCGGTGCCTGCTGGCCCCTGGAGCATTGCATGATTGTGAGTGTGTCGTACAGATCGCTCCTCACAATCGCGCGATGCTCCAGGCACCCTTTCACATGGCAAATGCCATGCGGAAAGGGCCTATGTATACATATTCAGAATAGTGCTCTTCTGGTTCCAAATCCATTTCTGAATCCAAATTGTGCATTTTCTGCTCTTTCTTCATGGTTCTTAGAAATTGTAGAATATATTATTTTAATGGAAAAAGCAAGCAAAGACCCCATTAAGTTTATCATTCTGCAGTCACTGCAAGCACTGTCGTTTTCTTTTTTGGATAATGTAATAAAAATTGACCTTAGCCATACTTCAGGAATGATCCCAGTTGTGTAGATTTGATTCAAAAGATTCACTAAAATGCCTAAATTACCTAAATGTCTTATTTCCTTCAATATTTTTGCTACAACATCATCAAATCCCCATGCCTTACATTTACAACTTTGATATTTTTTTTTGTATTTCCAGTCTGTATCAGCTTCCAGTAAAATAAATACTTATCTCTTCACTTCAAACAGCTCTTTAATGCAATCAATCCACACTGCAATTTTACCCTTGACATCAATTATCACAGAATTATTCCTGTCCATCTGTAGCTGACACTGTTTTTTTAAAAAATTAAGCATGGTACTTCCTAGATCTTTTTAAATACAGAGAAGGAGTCAAGGACATTCCTCTAAATTTTCTACTTCTGTACAGTGTTCGGCCCATTATTTTTCTTTGCTTTCTTTATTTTGTTTTGGATTTTCTCCTGTAATGCAGTACTTTATATCTGATGTTATCTTTCTTTTTCCATTTTCTCTCTCTTCCATTAGGTCTAATATTTCTTCTGCCATCCACTTCATTTTTCTTTTTATGCATATACCATCTTTCTGAGAGTAAGAGCAGTTTGACAGTGGAATAAGCTGCCTCAATGGAGTGTGGTGGAGTCTCCTTTTTTGGAGATTTTTAAACAGAGTCTGGATGGCCATCTGTCGAGAGTGCCTTGATGGTGTATTCCGGCACGGCAGGGGGCTGTGCTCAATGGCCCTTGGGGTCTCTTCCAACTTTTTATGATTCTACAATTTGAGTGTTATTTTTAACATCAATTTTGTCCTGAACTTCAGTCAAAGTATAGGAACAGATGAGTTCAAATGACTATTCCAAATTACAATTAGCATTATATGTGGTGAGTTTCATTATAAATGTGTTCCAGTCCCACTTTTATTCAGACGCAAGAAATCCCCCTGCTTATCTTAATAATGCTCTACTAATCTGTTTTCATTTTACTCCCTATGATTTCATTGTTTTGACTGTTCCCATGAATCCAACACAAAGAGATGGGTGGGACTGCCTAAAGCTCTGTTACCGTATCGTTCAGTAACTTTCTCAACCTCCTGATCGAGTATCTCAAAGACAATCCGTATAAAATGAGGCCACGTACCTGTAGTCCAAAAAAGCACAATAAAGGTTCACTTGGTTGCTTGTGTTCAGTGCTTGGCGATATTGGAGAGGAGTCTAAAAAGAGAGAAGGGAAAGGAAAGAAAGAAAGAAAATGCAGAAATGAGGAGGCAGCAGTAGCTAGGTCACTAGAGTCATCTGTGAGCTGGATATTTATCTTTTTATTTTATGTCAGATATTTCTCTGTTACTTCCTAGCCCACCAAAGCTCCTGAGGTGAGGAACAAATAAAAGCAATTAAAACAGTAGCACCCTTCAACTTGTTTCCTGTGGCATCTTTGGCAAATGTTAAAAGATGAATGGGTTTTGCCCAGTGTGTCTTAGAGAGGTTGAAGGAATTTATGATTTCCTACATAAAATGGTAGAGCCAGAGTGGTATAGTAGTTTGAGGGCTGGACTACCAACCCTGGAGACTAGAGTTCGATTCCTTGCTCATCCATGGAAGTCCATTGAGTGACCTTGGGCATATCACACACTCTCAGCCCCTGTGATAGTTTCACTTTGGGGTCACCGTAAGTCAGAAACAACTCGAAGGCACATAACAACCACAACCTCTGATTGGATCTTCGTTATCCCACATATTTTGCACCTCCATGAAGCTATAATGCAGTGCTCAGCACATGAATAAGCACCTAAGTACACACTATAGAACCAGAATGGTGTAGTGATTTGAGCTGTGGACGATGACTCTGGAGACTGGGTTCGAATCCCTTCCCAGCCACAAAAATCCACTGGGTGACCTTGGGCAGGTCACATACTCAAAGGCCACCACCACCACCCTGAACAAATCTTGCCAAGGATATCCCATGATAGGTTCACCTTAAGGTCACCATGAGTCAGAAATGACTTGAAGGTACAACACAAGTGCATACTGAGATACATTATGAAAAAGAAACTGTGCATTTAATTTATTCCTGATTAGGTCTTTCTCCTTCTAGCTCACTGACTTGCACGATCACTGTTTCTCTCCATGACCATCCTTCCTGTTTTGTTTGGGTTTAGTGGGTCTTTCTTCTCATTTCATGAATCACTGCAATGCAGACATGCCTGCTGAATTACCAGCATTGCTGGTTATTGCAACACAGACCTGATAGCATCATATTTTTGAGGACTGATGGGAAGCTCTCCTCGCTTGACCCATGGAATGCCTTGGATGCTGAAATCAAAGAGTTTCCTAGAAACCTCAGACCCAAGCAATATTTGCTGATAAATAACCTATCAAAGACTGCAAAATGTGCAGTTGGATTCCCACTTAGCAGGATCCAATGTCTCTGTGTGGCCACTCAAAGGATAAAGTTTCCTGACCAAACTGTCCCTACCACATCTCTGTTCCTTTAAAAAAAAACACCCAGTTTTATAAAGATCTTTCTTTCTCCTTAGAGTGAGAGACAGACAGTCCACACTGTTCTCTCCAGTACTTTGACAAGACTTAACTGCAAGCATTCCCTACATTTCTATTTCAGGAGACTTTCAAAAAGAAGAAAATATACTGCAAGCCATGATGCTCAAAGAAATCACATGGATTTTATTAACTTAAAGGATCTGAAAGCCTCTTAGTTTACTTTGCAAGGTAGCACTGGAACAAAATTTGTTGCTTTATGGGGTGGTAATGGCCATGGGCTTAAGATGGCTTTAAAGGAGGATTTGACAAGTAAAGAGCCTTAGAAGTTGCCTTATACTGATTGATATTGATCTTCCTAGCTCAGTATTGTTTGCTCCAGCGATGGGAATCTTTTGGCCTTGCAGCCCTAGCCAGCACAGATAATAGCAAGGTGTACCGGGAATTGCAGTGCAACAGCTCCCTTATTTGAGATGCTGGGGACCAAAACTGTTCCATATTTCAAATTTGGGAATACAGTACAGTCTTGGAATAGCCTTGCATCTTGTTTGTTTGCTACTTGGGTTGTGTATGAGACATGAGGCTGGACAGAGACCTAAGATCTGTGAAATGGCAGAAATCCAAGTGCAGTCCTTGATGTGAATCCATGCCTCTTGCCATTTCACTGATCCTCAGTCTCTCTCTTTCCTGCCAGCTTCCCAGTTCCACCTTCATGGTAGAGGCTACAGGGTTTCTGTTAATTTGTCTCTCAGATCCTCAGTCTCTCTCCTTTTGCCACCAGCTGCCCTCTTCCGCCTTTGAGACAGCAGCTATGGCACTCCTTCAATGTGAGAGATGAATACACAGGGGCACCGCAGTGGCCATCTCAAGGGCAGAAGCAGATGGCTGGAAGTAAAAAGTTTCAGTTTTTCAAGGTTTCTGGATTTCAAATTTCCAGATAAGGGAGGTTCAACCTGTATATGTTTTCCTGAGCAATAAAAGAAGAGTTTCACATGTATAGCCTAAAGGTTCTTGCATTTCTTACCTTCTTCTACCCCCCCCCAATTCTCCACCTGAGATTTTTGCTTCTGCGTACTAGAAAATCAAATCAACTAAATAATCATCTTTGAACCATAGCGGTCTCTATAATATTACTTGTGCAATGTCTGTAAACAACTAGAGGAAAAGCATTTAGGAGCATTCTGTAAAGTGTTTTGGTAAACAAATCATTAGCAATAATTTCATTAGTACGTAACAGTTGTAAATATCACATCGCTTTAGAAAGAAAAATATGGAAAGAACATACCAAGCAAAGGTGGACAGCATTTTTCACTATGTATCTTATCAAAATGTTTTGCAAAACAAAAAGCACAGCTAAACTTTTCACCCCTTCCGATGAAACTACTTGGCAAGACAGCCAAACATTTTTGGTAAAAACAAGCCCATCTTCAGCCTTGAAGGAATCTTTCTAGCAATGTATCCCTTTCCATGCCAGTAGGAAATGCAGAAGGGAAAGGAACTGAGAAGAACACAGCTGATATTGTTGTTGTGTGTTTTCAAGTCATCTTTGAATTATGACGACCCTAAGGTGAATCCATCACTGGGTTTTCAGGGGCTGAGAGTGTGTGACCTGCCCAAGGTCAATCAGTGGGTTTCATGGCCAAGTGGGAAATCATAGTCCAACATTCAAACCACTACACCATACTGGCTCTATAGCTGGTTTATACGTACGTAAAGGGAGTGATGCATCTTTGAAGATCCATATATGAGAGATGCTGCAAATATTAATGATCAGAAGATGTACTATCCTTCAGGATAAACTAGAAATTCAAAATTCCCCTGCTTGAATTATATTTAGGCTAATAATAATAATAATAATAATAATAATGGTAGTAGTAGTAATAATATCCTTTGCAAATGACAAATGATCAGGAAATATATTCTCAATTGTTACATATCAAACCATTTGCACGATCCCACAGTGCCATCAAATAAGATTCCCTGAGAACAGATTCATGATGTATCCATATTTTGATTGCCGAACTGATTAAATACAGAGTAGATGGAAACACCATCAGATAGATCCATAATTGGTTAGAAAAACATGCTTAAAGAGTCCTGCATTCAGTTCTGGGCACCTCATTTTAAGAAGGATACGCGCAAGTTGGAGCAGGTTCAGAGAAGAGCAACAAGGAGGGTAGGAGGTACGGAAAACAAAAGATAGGAGGAAAGGTTGGAGAAGCTGGAGATGTTCCGTTTGGTGACGAGAAAACTGAGAGGTGTTTTGAGTCTTTAAAAACACCTCAAAGATTATCACAGAGTTTGCTGCACGGGCTCTGTGCTCATATTGGCAGGGAGCACGCAAAGCCTCTGGCTCAGTCAGGGGCATGCTCTTGTCTCAAAAGGCTCCAAGTGTTAGAACGAACACTTGGTTCTCCCAGAATTGCAGCAGGATCCCTGGAGGACTTCAGAAAGCGGCGGGTTACAGAAACCACATAAGACATTTTCCGCGAGGACTGGAGCAATTTAAAATGCACGTTGAGCCTGTAATCATCTATGTGCGTTGCTCATTCCAAAGCCCCACACCCATCATTTAAAAGCCTGAGAAAGCTGTTTTTAGAAGGGGAAAAAGGGGGTGGGGAGCACAGATTTTTTTTTTTAAAAAAAAAACCTGGATGGCTGTCATATTTCAGCACCACAAGAAAGAGCTTACTTGTTCTCATTTCATTCTCTTGTGTTCGTAGCCTGCCAGCTGCTTGCACCAAACAACATAAGAATAATCTTGGGAGCATAGCTCCATCACTTATTAGCCTGGGCAGCGTCCAGCCAAAGGTATGTGCCATTGCTTTTCTATGGCAGCAAACAGAGTACGGAAAGAAAAGTTTTCTGACTGTAATCCTTTGGACCTGCGACTCTTTGCATTGCTTAGCTTTGGTGGGGTTGCAATATTTAGTTATTTGTCTGTCACAAATGACTGCATGGTCACACATTTATTTTGGAACAAATGCAAGGTGGAAAGAGTGGGCCACCTTTTTTTTTGCTTTAGTTCTTTGTTCATTCCAGTCAAAAACTTTATAGTCTAAGCTCCCTGGGAAAAAGAATGGCTGGAGTTCTGTTGGTAACATGTGCAGTCTTAGGGTTTCTCCAAGAGGGCACGTCCAGCACCTCAGTATAATAACCCCAGGGGCACACAACCTACTTTCCATCACTGGAGTATTTGCCATAGCCATTTAGTGACTAAGGAGGGAGAGGGATAGCCAGGCAGCAGGTTTAAAGAGTCCTGCATTCAGTTCTGGGCACCTCGTTTTAAGAAGGATACGGGCAAGTTGGAGCAGGTTCACAGAAGAGCTGCTATTGCTGCAGCCAGATGTATAAAGAAGACAAGCATTCTCCCGGACCTCCCAGAGGTCCTCTAGAGGTCTGGGAGGATGCTGTTTTCTCTGTTCATCCAGCTGCAGGAACACAGCTGGCTGCCCCGCACCCTCTCCCAGCCACTAAACAGCTAGAGGAGGAGCTGGTGGCAGAACATTAGGCTGGGAACGTGGGGAAAGACGGGGGTGGGCACTAGTGGAACTACATCTGGCAGGGTTTTATGCCCCGCCTGTATGATGCCGAATCTCAGCCAATATGTCTGATTTTATTCTTGTTGTTTAGCTGACATCATCCCTATAGTTACCGAACGGTTTTGAAAGTCCCTCTGTGTTGCGTTTCAGTTGAGAGCAGAGCTTGGGAAATCTTTTCTTTTGGATCCTGCAAGCTCTGATTGAGAGTCTAATTAACATGTTCTTCATTTGTCTGTCCTTAATACGTTTAGGATACTAAACTTCGCTCTCTTCTCCCCTGCTTTCTCTCTCTCTTTCTCCACCCCAAATGTCGTAATTAACCATGATAAATCGAGATGGTGAAATTGCTTACAAAATCCATGCTAGAGTAATGAAGGGGTCCCATTTTCCCGGCCAGGTTGACACAATTCTTTGTATTTAAGAAGATCCTTGCTGAATCAGACAGGTTGCTTATCTAAGTCCTCATTTTGACACAGTGGCCACCCAGTTGCACACAAGAAGTCCACCAGCAGGACATGAGTGTAGCTTCATCCTTCCACACTCATACCTTAGTAACTGATATATAGAGATATACTGGCTATGATACCAGAGGTGATATATTGAGATTCTGTCTACTAGCCATTGATGGCCCCAACCTCCATGAATTTATCCAATCTCTTTTTAAAGCAGTCCAACTTGCCAGTAATAACCACATCTTGTGGCAGCGAGTTCCAGAGTTGAATTGTGTATGAAGAAGTGCTTCTTTTTATCTGAATCTCCCCAAGGTCTTAAACATGACATCCCTCTGGTCTTGTTGGAGATTGAAATCCAACATAAACAAACCGTGTAGAGCTGGATCTTGGCTTTTGGCTGCCTTCCATCAGAATACATCAGCCATTGCACCTGCTAAGAGGGTTAATGGTGGTCAAATCTGCTCATATCTCAATGTTGATAGAAATGCAAGCATTCCTATCTGTTTATTCATGCCTGAATAGACATTCTGCCTCGCATTAGCCTGTCTCTTTGTTCCCATTAACTAACACATATATACATACTTTATTGCACCTAACTTTGTTGCATTATATCTTGAACACTTTATGCTGTACTGTAAAAGTTATACTCTGTAGATATGCTTCCAAGCCTCAGAGTTGGCAACCAAAATAAGCCTGACCTGTAACAATAGTAGTCGTTGCAATTTTAGCAATCTCATTGGCATCTGGGAATGTTGCCTTCCGCGTTGCTTTTAAAGTTAACAGTTCACCAGGCTCACCAAATGGAATCTCAGCTTCATTCAGATTCAACTATGGTTATCAATCTTGGTTAAAGATGGGGCGGTAATAAGAGGTAGTAATAGTTGACACAGTGTCAAATGTACAAAAAAGATATATTCATTAAGCAAATAAATAAAATAAACACCCCTGTGAGTGATTTAGCTGGAGAGACAAGGGATAGCTGAAGATCACCCAAAGATCTCCATGCCTCTTTGGAGATTTGTGCCAGAGTCTCTCATGTCCTGTCACAAGATTCTCACTGCTGCACCAGGGGGATGTAACATAATGTTATTTCAGTCTTGCAAGTAAGTCCACAAAAGTTACTGTATTTACCAGCCTGATGTTCCTATGCTGACTCCAGAGGAGGTGAAGCCCAGAAATGCAGGGTAACTTCCCTTTAAGACGCTCATTTTTTGGGGGGGGAAAAATGCCTTATGTCAAGGAGATGGATGAAAGGAGGGCGAGATAACCTAGCCTTCATCTACCAACTCACTGCACTTCTGTACTGACTGTGGTGGAAGATCTGGTTTAAGTCTGATGGCGTGACAGTAAAGAGCTGACAGGTGCTGTTTAAAAGGGGCAACGGCACTCTCAGAAACGTACATCCTGAAACGTACAGGCCTGGATGATCCAACGCACAGCCAATCCAATAAACAGCTGGTTGCTAGAAGAGAACTGCCAGGGCAGGGTGACCAAAATACAAGCCTCTGTAAAAATTGTTAAGCGAAGATGTGCCAAGCTCCAAAGTGATGCCTATAAAAGCAGGAAAGAAATTCCTTCCACTTTGTTTTCACACACCAAAAGAGAAAAATCCTTGCTGTGAGTGGACAAGCTGAACTTGCTTCCCCATTAGTGCATACATTTCCTTCTGCACAACAGCTGCTTCCTTCATTACCTGCTGTACTATTCAAATAAACTGCCTCTGATTGTGTTACCTAACTTGTAGGGAGGGAGGGTCATTTGGGTTGCCTTGGGTGTATAAAGCCAGCTGAAGATGCCAATTCCACCTACCTGCAGATTTTGAAAACATTACTTTTTAAAGCTTAAAACTCCCCAAATTTGCCAGCTATCTCGGTCCATGTTGGCTCAGGGACGATTAGGAGTTGTCCTTCCAAGTTCTGTCTGCTTGACAAGCGGCAGGCTTTGGGGCCAGTATTTTGCCAGGCGCTGTGTGCCAGAGACAGGCAGCAACTTCAGCGTGCAGGTTTTGTGTACCGCAGAAGCTAATTGTTATCTGTTTGCTATATTACTTAACAATTACAGTTTTATACTGCTAGCAAAGGGGAGAGATGCTTCTACTTTCTGTTCCAGGGTATCACAATAATTGGACTCTCTGTTCCAGGGTATCACAATAATTGGACTCATGCTATGCTCTGGGACTTTCAGGGAGCTGGAGAGATCAACCTCAGGCAGCAAAATGTCTTGTATTGGCCCTGCATGTAGGGCCCATAGTCACAGTTTCTGCCCCAGTTCTTTCTGAGTTTAACACACCTCTTTATCCTCTTTTGCCACTTTTACCAGGGATGTCCTAGTGCATACACAAAAGCACATGAACACCCTCCCTGCAGGGTACAGCCACTGAATGAGTCCCTCCTTTGGGGCACTGCTCTGTCCCAAGGTGTGGGGCATGCTTTGGAGCTCCCTCCATAGAAGATAGGATGACTGCATATCTACCTTCTACCCTGACTTTTCATTACCCCAAAGAAACAAACAAAAATACATTTCTCCCCTCCTTCCACATCTCCCTAGCTTTTCTTTATAGAGTTTCACTTATAGCCCCTGTTTTTGGAAAGGATTTCAGAAAGTTCGTGCTTTAGAAGGGAACGCCACGCAGCTGCTTTCCAAGGAATGTATAACCAATTAATGTCATCCATCAAACAAGCATTTTAAAACAGTATAGAGGAAATGCTTTTAGAACAAAGGCTCTAATCATACACTTAAAACCCCACAAAATTCTCTTGTCGAACTACAGCATTTGGTTTAACTCTTTCTGCTCGAGAATGTTTTTAAAGACACACCGACATGTCATCTGGAAGTGATACAAAAGCCAGAAAATCTATCACCTTGCAGAACTGAACAAATAAAAGGCGAATTTTCAGCGTGCGTTCTATGAAAAAGCCAAGGGGCTCCATCTCTGCTGAAAGTCAGGATAAACGGACATAATCAGTATTATACAAAAATTCTTCACATTACCGCCATCCTGACGTCTGGTATCTGTTTGATGTCTGATATGTTTTCTTGGTATGATTCATTTTTCTTTAAAATGGTCTCTCTGCTTCTTCTGTCTGCCTCGGGTATGCAGTTTTGCACACATCTGGTCTACCAACAAACACCTTTATTGTATTTACAAGACACATTATTACTATAGAGTTATTGCACATTATATTCATACTGTCAGGTAAAGCACTTCTTTCTTTTTTTACCCATTTCATTCATAATGGTTAAGCTGGCAAACCACTAAATTTAATTTAGTGCTTTAGGTCAGCTGAAAGGCAGATCAGGGAATAGGAATTCAGCCTCTGCTGGATGGGTTTTCACTTACTGTACCTTGAAGAAACATTTACAGTATTCCTAGATTCAGCCCTGAGCCTGGATGCTGACATTTTTTTTCTGTGAGCAGGAGTGCACAGTTAAAGTTAGTGCACAATCTATACCTATTCCTGGTAATGTCTGGTCTGGCCTTGGCAGTACATAGAATCATGGAGCTGGAAGGGGCCTCACTGTTACCCCAAAACATGAGTGACTCGGGGGGTCCACCCGCAATGCCAGTGCTTCCATGACACTGTGTGGAATGTTATCTCAAAGAGGCGGCCTGTGACAGGGAGTGTAACCTTACAAGATCTTATACACCTATGTATACCGGTACTAATGCAGGGAAGAACCAGCTGGAGATCTAAAAGTGAGCTTGTTTGTTTGATTGGGCAAACTGCAAACACACACACAATCCAAGCAGTCTCATAATCACACAAGGCTAACTGAAGGAAAAGGGAGGAAAAGTTTGGATAGCGAGAGTTTAGGGCGAAGGGGGTGATATTTACCAATCCAGCAAAGAAGCGATGAAGCGATGTGGTTTAGACTAGGAGTCCAAAGGTAGTACAGATTGGGAATCAGAGTGGCAGAGTGACAGTCAGTACACCAAAAGTGCTACAAGTTTTCTGGTGAAAAACCAGGGTTTAAATATTCTTTTTCCGCCCTGAGGGGGAAGGTGTTAATGGCTCTCTGGCAGAGTAAACATTGGGATCCGGAGAGTGGACAATAAGGTTTGGAATGAGCTAAACAGACTGACCTCCTGTTTCTTGACCTGCCTTTCAACTGGTCAGGAGCACCTCTGTCTTATCTGGATTAAGCATCAATTTGTTCACGCTCATCCAATCCATTGCTGATGACAGGCACTGGCTTAGAACCAAGATAGTTTCCTTGGACTGAGGTGGAAAAGAGCTGTAGAGTTTTCAACCTCTAACCTTTAAAATTTTTAATGTGCTTCTAAATACATTCAACTTTGCTTCTTCTAATTTTTGTATTGGGGAAAAGGCAAGATGTAGAAAGATAGATAAATAAATAAGAACAACAACGACAGGTTACTTGCCAACAATCCAATGAGAAAAGGAAATTGTATTATTTTTTTCAAAAGTAGTTTCTCAGCCTGTTTTGCACTCAAAGTTCTTTTACTATTATAATTTGCTTAAACGCGTTTGGGTGCTGCAACTTTTTTCTCTCTCTTTTAACATCTGTACCTGCTATATGTTTTTATTTGCAACTTTTTAAAAAACTTGTTTTGAACCACCTTGAACTCCAGTCCTGGGAGAATGGGAGACTAGTGAGATTGCAATTAAACAAACACACAAATAACTTTCCCGAACTCTGGGTCCTCATTGGAAAGTTTGGGATTCCTCACATTCCTCTCTACAGATGTTTTTCTCCATCTGTATCACATTATTATTATTATCATCACCACCATCATCATAATTTAATACACCCATTTTCTAAATCATGCCACGGAATTATGTGGTAACTGGATATTCCTGTGCTCCGGACTGTTAGATGCTTGCCTTCATGTGACACAAAAGAGACCCACAGCTGTGTCTTCAGCTCTGTTTTCCCCCTTTGGCCAGGCTTTCCAGCTATTAACATAAGTCATTTTAAGTACAGGGCGTTTTCAAACCCTTGAACTCTCTAGTCCAAGATTTAAATCTAGCATTCACAGAATCTCTGTTTCTAGAGCTGCTGGCTGCTAACAGATCTCTGAAATACAGCCCTCTTTTTAGAAAGCGGTTTGCTTAGACATACGCAACTGTCACGCTGAGGTCTTAAGCAAATTTAAATATATCTGAAAGGGAGGCAAGTGGGGAAAACCGCTGTCCATCAGAGACCTGCTGATATGCCAAAATGTAAAGGAGTGGTTTTTCTACTGGTTACTCGGTTTTATTTTTATTTTGTTCATGTGGTTTGGCAGTGGGCTTAGGGAAAAAAAATACTTTGCTGCAAAGCTTGCTTCTATACCTGTTTCAAAAGTATTCTTTAATTTAGTCTTCTCTGATTTGATGTGCTTCAGCTTCACTGGATGACTGATGTAAGTTCAGACAGTTAGGGACAGGCAAGAAGCAAAAGCAAAACACGTCAGACATAGAATCAGAATCCTGAATGCAACTGTTCAGCAGAACAAAGAGAGCTATTACAACCATCAGTGCACAGAAATAGAAATGTATAAGAAAACAGAAGAACAAGAGACCCTTTCTACAAGATCTGAGAAATCAAAGGAAAGTTTAAACCAAGAGTAGGGAGTATAAGAACTATACAGAAGAAATAAAAGGTTTACAGTTTCCTTCATAGAAGGACATTTCGATGGATACCCCACTGTTTCAGAAAAGAAAAGTAGAAACTCCTCTAAAAGCACATGGAGGAACAGATGGCATGCCAACAAAGCTTTTTCAAGTGATAGAAATGGAATCCATCATTTTTTTTCTTTAAAAAAATCTCCCAACAAAATAAAGCACCATGAGAAGGCAGCCAATTTCTTCCATTTATGAAGAAGTAAACATCTTCCATGACACTATAACATAGTCATCTGTAGAGGATTTCTATGCAGCAGGCATCCATGGGGGGGGGAAATGTTTTTCCACACACCTCTATATACACTCTTATACATTGAAAGTGAAGGCAAGTGTTGCATATTTGGCATAAATAGGCATTGCACTATAGTGTAGTATCTAATACCCTAACTAAATTGTCAACTAAGGATGCACAAAGTTACATACCATACACTGTAATAGAAGATTCCAGCCTTCATTTTTAAAAAATCTGTAGTAATTGTAATGTTTACGAGAAAGGTGGATAAAAATGTGCTCAGTCAACACAGAACCTTGACTCATTACCGAGGGAAGGAAACAGAAAAATACGGGAGGAGGAACAGAATGAAAGCCCTGGAAAAAGGAAAAGCTGGCTAGCTGGAACGCCAGAGAGGACAACACACTGAAACATATTGTCATTAAGTTTCCGTCGCAAGACTATGCCCTAATCACAAAAACATACCCTGCGGAGATTTTCATCCTGCAACAGAGAGAGAAGTTTCTCCAAGCGCATGATAACACCTCCCTCTCTATATATCTGCCCAAGCACTTAGATAAGTCAGGGGAGGCCACAGCTGTGAAAGGGCTGTGGTCACCAGAGGTCCAATTGGTGCTAATGAATCAGCTCCATTTCAAGGCCAAGCTAAAAACTCGGCTTTTCACCAAACTGCTTGGGACCCAGGGATTATAACTTGATGACTTGTAGATTTGAGTCTTTTACCGTTTTAAAAAATTATTTAAATGTTTTGCATTGTCATTTCAGGTTGTTTTAATTGTCTGGTGGTGTTTCAAATTTCTGTGACTCCTATGAGATCTTTAGCTATAGAGTGGGATGTATGTGTTTTAATAAATAGTAAACAAACCAATGACAGACTCCCTTGGTGTTAGCTAAAATTATTAAATAATTAAAACGATAAAGTCTGTGGCTAAATTCTGTTGTGGCCATAACGACTGAGAATCATCACAAGGGTCTCCAATGCTATGACGTGTGGGAACATAGTTTGTAAGCTACAACACTTAGAGGACTTGAAGCTCCTTATTTCCATTAAGACTTGAGACCTATTGGTAAAATTATCCATAACTGGAATCTATTTGATTAGCCTTGATGAACTAAAGAACAAGAAAATACTATGACCATTTCCGCACTAGACTGGTATAGCGCTATTATTCCACTTGCAACATCCTATGGAACCTGGGGTTTGCAGTTTTGGGAGGGGCCAGGCAGCCCCTCCCTAAACTGCAAACCCCAGGATTCCATAGGATGTTGCAAGTGGAATGAATACGCTATACCAGTCTAGTGCGGAAATGGCCTATATCTTATCAAGCTTGTACGCCGATCTTAGAGTCAAGACTGGACAGAGAGGTTTTGATGCCCCAAAAGTTTTTTGATGCAACTAGCAGGTGGGTTTATTGCTTTTCACACTCTTGTCTTCACTCCTTGTTCCCTGTGGTCCCAATTGTATAGTCAGGCTAGTTGGGGGCTTTTTCAGACAGGGGTCCTATTCCAGCTGCTTTGGGACCTCAGATCAATCTGGAACTGAGTGTAAATTAAAGGTTCGGTACACTGGGTGTCACCCTGATGATCCATCTCTGATCGTAGTCCTCTTCGTCTTGTTTTATTCAGGCCCTCTGAACTCTCTTCCACTCACATCCAGGGGGAAAGACTGCCTTGCTTGGAATTCACCAAGTTTGGATGCACGTGCCTGATTTCATTGCACATGTTTAACTTACGATATAGACTGTAAGCTGAACTCAGCTTGTCTGCAGAGTTGTCTGTTTTCTTGGACAACTGTTTAAACAATAATTATTTAACCGATGCCAGGAAATGGCCACAAACAGGAAGCTCTCTTTTGTTGTCACTGTTGTTGTCGTGGTGTCCCTTCAAGTCATTTCCTACTTATGGAGAACCTATCACACACATGGTTTTCTGGGGGCTGAGAGTGTGTGATGTGCCCAAGATCCAATTTGCACTGACTTTTTAAATTGGCAGCCCTTCTCTATCCTTAACCATACACCATATAAAAGATGAAGATCTGAAGATATTTGTCTCTTGGCCAATATTTCTGGACTCGCAGCAGTTTTGCAAGTGATGGGTTTGTCTCTAAGTGTATGTGTAGAGGAAAACAACCCACACAGTTAATACATATTTGTGTTCTGGGTTTTTTTCTTCTTCTTGGAACAACATGAGCCTCCCCTCCCAAATTTGTTATCTGTGAAAGAATTTAGTCCAGGCTGTCTTCCCCTGTAGGGAAATGGCTCTGGTCCAAAGTTTGGGTTAACATAACCTGATCCAAGTAATAATTTATTTCCTTAAGCCCACAGATGACTTGGGCACAGCACGTACGAAAAACTCTGGGAGCATTTGAGATGCTGTTTTGATTTAGAATCAGTTGTCGCAAGGAAGTACTTGAAAACTTCAAAAATATATCTTGTGGATTCATGAAATCTTAGACAAAGCTAGCCAGCTTTCTATTTCTTTCAAAGACTCCTTCTCTAAGTATTGGCAGGAAATGAAACTATTGTTACAGGCCAGGATTATTTTGGTTGCTAACTCTGAGGCCTGGAAATACACATATAGAGTACAGAATACAACCTTTACAGTATAACATATAGTGCACAAGATATGATGCAGCAAACTCGGTGTAGTAAAATGTGTGTGTGTGTGTGTGTTACTGGGAGCAAAGAGACAGGCTAATGTCAGGAAGAAGCCCTACCCAGTTGCATTTCTATTCACATTGAGAGATGAGCAGATTTTACTGCTATTAACCCTTCTGGTCATGGCTGATGTAACCTGATGGAAGGCAGCCAGAAGCCAAGATCCAGGTCTACGTGGCTTATTTATGTTGGATCTCAATCTCCAAGAAGACCAAGGGTGACATCATATTTAAGGCCCTTGACGATGACTCTCTGAGCACAGTTTCCCAACCAATTATGGATCAGTGCTGCCGTCTATTCCTAAATTTGCTCATCAAAATATTACGGGGGACGTGATCAAATGTCTCGCTCAAAATTCAAATGAGTGACCTCCAAAGCAGTGCTACCACCTACTAAACTAGTGACCTGATTTTAAAAAAAAAAAACCCAGAGAGATAAGATTAGTTTGGCAGGATTTGTTCTTGACAAAACCATGCTGGTTCCTACTGGCCTGTAGTTTCCTGGATCTTCTTTTTTGCCTTTTTGGAAGAGAAGGACACTGTTGGCTCTTGTTCAGTCCTTTGACACTTCACCTGTCCTCCAGAATTCCTCAAAAATGATGACAAGTGGATTCAAGAGTATACCACAGCAAGTTCCTTCAGTACTCTAGGATGCAGTTCATCTGGTCCTGAAGATGTGAACTCATTTAAGGTTAGCTAGGCGATTCCTGACGAAATCCCTGTCCATCTTGATTTGCAATCCAGATCCCTTGCCAAGGTTTCTATGCACGGAAGCACACAGTTCTCTTTTGGGGAGAAATCTTAAGCAAAATAAGTATTAAGTAATTCTGCCTTTTCACTGTGGTCTGTTAGCGGCCCCACTTTTTCCTTGGTTATTGTCTTACAGAGATGCATATTCTCTTCCTTCCTCCACAACAATCAAAGCCCCGGTCCAAACTCATGGTTTCACTGCTATAGGATCCCCACAGCCATTCAGCTGCTGAAGAGGAGCAGAGGAGATGATGACACAGAAGCACTGGCTGCATTTTCATAGCCCAACACAGAATCATCCTCCAAAACCACTGGAGGACCCCTGTAGATCTCGGCAGATGATGTCATTGGTCTATATTGTAGTCAACAAATTTCTGATTTCCCCCAGCCATTGAACGTAGTGGCTAAATGATGAGTTTGGGAGTTGGAGTTGAGAGAAGAGACACAACATACTTCCGCCTGCAGAATTTATCCGCTGCGCTCTGCAATACAAGGTCTTAACCATTACATAAGAGCATCTCTGTGCAATCTTTCCTCCCATGATTTCAAAAGAGGCCCTTTTCAGGGGACAGTTTTATAACATTGCAAATTACAAACAGATTGCCTTCCCCTTTGGATATGGATTGGACTGTTTGGTTATTTTAAAAGGATGTGCTGCAAAAGGCAGGGAGCTATGCATGCATAGTAAAACACTGGAATTTATACCAAAAAAACAAACAAAACAAAAGTATGTTTGGCTATTTGGCAGACAGACACTCCATGTATACCATATTCCAAAAGTTTATTCTTCCACAAGGGCACCTGTGCTCAGCACTGTTCAGCTAATGCCATCTATCCAGCCCCATGCATACTAGTGCCTCTGCAGTTCGGAAGATTCCCAGTTCTTTTAATGTTCTGAGCTTCACTGGTGAGCAGGAAAATCACTGTGGAAAGTCAGACCAATCTATTCCACTGTTAAACATTAGTTACAGTAAAAGATATTCTTTCTAATGTTTAGGTAGAATTTCTTTTCCTATAATGTGAATCCTTTTTTTTTTTTTCATGTTCTGGTTTTTGGAGCAGCAGAAAACACGCTCTTCCTATCTTCTACCCGCCATACTATCAGACATCTAAAGATGGAAACGTCATCTCCATGCACGAGCTAATGTTTTGGTGCATAAACATTATTATCAGCGCAGGACAAGTTGTTCCTCGTGCCGAAAATGCATTTGCTGTGCAAAACAGCCATTTGCTAATTTTGTGCCGAATGAGTCCTGAATTGCAAATAGGCTTTGAAAACTATGGCCTTTCACACCTCCTCACAGCAGGGGAAAAAATGTTTAAATTACTCTTTGTTTCCAGCAAGAATTAAATTAGTGAAGAATCATATCCCTACTTCTATTTCACCATGTAAGTCATTGACAGAGATGCTGAACATCTCTATATGTTTACAGGGTCCAGGACAAAACACTGGGCCAAGGACAGAAGCAGTGTCCAGTCCACAGTTCACCAGCTTTCCTGAAGGGATATCATCTAAAGCTTAGGCCTACAACCATTTTAAATGATACTGCCCAAAGTTCTTCAGAAAATGTCCTGTATTATTCTGCTATGAGTGCTATAGCTTGTTGACTTTGCAAACTACCACTGAATGGAAACAAGACATCAACATATCATTGTTTCAAACACTGTTTGCCAAGTATATCTTTTCTTTGGGCAATAAGAGAGGAATTTGACATATATAACGTAAAGATTCATGTATTTCCTACCCTCTTCTGCAACCACATTTCTCAGCTGAGAGTTTTGTTTCTGCATACTAGAAAATTAATAATAAATCCACTGACTTATCACATTTGAACTTTAGCGATCTCTATAATATTACTTGCACAGTAACTGTACACTACTGAATGAAAAGCTTTCAGAAGAATTCTGTATATACTAAAACCTAGCAGATCTAGCGGAGAGAAGCAAAGTGATTTGGTAACCAAATCATAACAATAATCTCATTATTACATAACAGTTCTAAATATCACTTTAATTTAAAAACAAAAAATATGGAAAGAACATACCAAGCCAAGGTGGACAGCATTTTTCACTGTGTATCTTATCAAAATATTTTGCAAAACTAAAAGTGCAGGTAAACTTTTCACCCCTTCAGATGGAACTCCTTGGCAGACAGCAAGAAAGCCAATCATTTTTTGGTGAAAACAAGCCCATCTTCAGCCATAAAAGAATCTCTCTAGCAAAGTAGCCCCTTCCATGCCAGTAGAAAATGCAGAAGGGAAAGTAATTGAGAAGAACACAGCTGGTATACACATACATAAATGGAGGAGGCATTTTTCAAAATCCATAATTTTGCTGTGAGAGACACTGCAATTGTTAACGATCAGAAGAGGTACCATCTAGCCTCCTTTTAGGGCAAACTAGAGATTCTAAATCAGTACTCCTCTTCTTGAATTATATTTAGGCCAATAATAATAACAACAACAAAACAACTCCGTAATATAATAATCAGTGTAAAGAAACAGAAGATGAAAACCAAAATGACAGAACAAGAGACCTCTTCCACAAGGTCTGAGAAATCAAGGGGAAATTAAACCAAGAATAGGGATGTCATCATCGCCCATTGTAAAGTTATAAAAATCTTCTGTGGGCATGTTCTTTCCCTTCAGGTAGTACACAGTCCCTTTCTCTCCCCTTCCCCGTTCTTCTCCTTTTTTATTTCTATGCAAGCTTTTCAAATATGCACATTTAGAATGAGATGAAACATGTCTGCAGCTCTCCATCAATGGACAGATTATGGGTATAAATGTGTCCAACCAGTGGACGGTGTCCAGGGAGTTCAGACTTGGATATGTCTGGGGCAAAGGAAAAAAAAGTGCCAGGATAGAATCCTCCAAAAACAAAACAACAACAACAAAACACTCTAGTGGCAGCAAATTCCATGAACTAACTGATGTGTCATGACAAAAAAATTTGAGCATCAGATCAGATCCACACGGCTGCCAAAGTTTGCATGGGATCTCTTTCTGTACCCTCTCTTGAGTGTGACAGAATGTCCAAGAACTAAGGTGGACCACTGACAGGGTACCTTACCATTCTGAAGGAAAGTTCTATAGTTTGGCTTGCAGTTCATTGACACTGGCTGTTGGTGCTGACAATATGTAATGTTTAATACAGATGCTGTCATGGATTTAAGAATATATGACAGCAAAACCCTGTACAAATCAATTTTGGAACCAAGGCAAGGGCCAGAAGCAGTTCCAGACCTCTAACAAAAGAACAAGAGTTTCCCTCTGAAAACTAGCCACCGCTCTCGATGAAATCATGGTATGGGGTGGGACAGCTCAGTACAGTTCCGCAGATGTGTTCCATGCCATGAACAAATGGAGGAGGTGCCTGAAACAGTCTTCCATCTGCCCTCAAGCAAGACCTATCCAACCATAACTGATTGAACAGTTTAAATCTCTTTCCTTGCACACATTTCTGGTCTCATCCCCCTGTGATGTTGGATTCCTTAGACAACTTCATTAAACCTTATTTCTCCAATTCTCTTCCGAAAGGGCGGGGGGAATCCCCAGAACATCAGGAAGAAATATGGGCTTTCCTCACACTTGCCCCAGGGGGGAAAGGAACAACTTGTTTTGCAAGATCTTGCTGCAGCTGTTTCAGTTTAAGGGCCCTTGCCTGAAAGTGGAGTAAAGATGATGCTACGCTCCAGAAAACCGTCCCGTTCCCACCAATGTCCCATCCCCATATGATGCCTGTACCATATCTAGGGAGGTAGCCTCAAGAGTTTTTGCGCAAGCTTTGTGAGGTGATTGCAGAACTTTTTAAAATCCATTTGATTTCAGCTCAAAGTTAGTCACGGTTAGAATTGCAATCTTGTAAAAAGGAACCATTTCGTTTCTCTTTATTTGAAAGTAATTAAAATTGTTGCTTTTAGTTACCTTTAAACAACAACAACAGAAAGAACAGCGGGATGCTATGAGTTGTTGAGTAGCAAGGCAATACGCACCCTGCTAACTATGAAAGTATGCGCTACCTAGGACAGTACCAACCAAAATTGGTATGGGTGTGTGTGTGTGCCTGGGACCATACATACATATACATACATTGGGATGAAAAGCTTTAAGTGCAAGATTGCATCCTGGCAATTTTGTGCAAAACTTCTGGGTGTTGGGTGGAGAAAAATGCTGAAGCTTCAGTGGAGGACAAGTTTCCAGTCCTCTCACTGCAAGGCCATTAGGCATCGCTGCTTTGACCCTGCTATTCGTGACAGAGAAGAACTGAAACTGGTGGTTCCAAGGGGCCAAACATTAACTTTCTTTCCCTCTCTGGCTGGCACCTTGGTTTGCATTCCACTGGTATTGTAGAAGCAGTAAAATTCATGGGTAGCCTCTGGAACATGCACCCCTGTTTTGCATTATGCTTGAGAAAAGGCTTTCAACAGTTGCCCTGAAATTTCAGATCTATGCCCCTGAAAATCTCTTCCTCTCTTTGAAACAAATGGGGTTTGAAAATTACTTTTATAAATGACAGCTTCCAGGATCCCATTGCCAACATGTCCACAAGGCAAGATAGATGGGGAATTCTCAGAGCTCTAGTCAAAAAGATTTCTCCCCCAACACGTTTGGGACACAGAACCCTGAATCCTAGAAATTCAGACCCAAATTCTATTCATTTGCTTATCTTTGGGTTAAAATCTGTGAGCACAACAAGGTGCATGGAAGCCCAAATGCCAAAACAAAGTGTACTGGAAGATGTTTTTACTGCAACGCTTGAGACTATCAAGCTACACATGCCTTCGGAGAGAGTAAACAAAACCGAGCCTCAGATTTAAGGCAAAAGCATCCAGATCTGTAACTCTGCCTGTGTCTCTCCCTCCTCCCTTTCCAGCTCTTCAGCTTTAATTCTCCTGACATCATCCTATTCTTCCTAGCAATATAACCATGCTCAAAATATGTTGTGGAATCCAGTCCAAAAACGTCCCCTGCCAGACTCTACAATCTCAGAGATGTCCAGCTCCAGACCAAACCACTGGAAGTCTCAAAGATTTTATGTACCTTTTGAGAACTCCCTTCTTCCCTCCCCCCCGCCCCCCAAAAAAGTGCAGAATAATTTGAAGTGGATGGTTGAATTTGGATTAGCAAGGCAACAGAGCCAGGGAGGGTAGGAGGTACAGATTATCCAGATATTTCAACCAGACCAATTTTCATTTTCCAACCTTCCATTTACTTTTTGAAGAATTATAACATAATTCCCATACACTGTAAGGAGACAAACTAGAAATATCCAGGCCATCTTTCACAATTCTTCAATATTCACATGCTAAATGTATGTGAGTTTTATTTTAGTAGTAAAACGAGTGTGATTGGAATTTGCACAAAATTTTCTCATCCATCTGCCACACTTTTCCTCGCTACCACCAACTTCCTACCTCATCCATTTTTCTCCCTTCCTAGCCCTGGTAGCTAAAATAAGCTGGGAAGAGGGGGAAATGGCTGGAGAAACAAACTGCGGAAAGACAAGACATGGTGACGGAAGGGTGACGTACACCTCTCCTGAACACTGATTTCACTGAAAATGTGGGATTTTCCCTACCCAGCCCTGGGACTTTGTTCTTCAAAGCCTGATTTTGAATCTCTGTGTATTCAACCTCATCTGTCATGCTGACTTAGGGTTGCCAATCTTTTTAAATGCAAGTAGTCACATTTCGCACAGTTACATGGCAAACAGGTACAACATGCCTTCTCAATGCGGCAAATAATTCTGCCTATTAGACCTGACCAATGCAGATTTCATTTGCTTCATTTTTGATAAGGAGAAACCACACATTACTTCCAAAATGAAACTGACAGATTGGTCCATTTGCAAGCTTTTTTAAAAATCTCCTTCCCCCAGGTCTCTCTCGTACATCTTCCAGCACTATTTCTCTTTCAACTCGGTCCTCGCAGAGTCCCAGTCACCTTGATCTACGTTTGACAAAGGAGGTAGGAAAAAAAAAAGAAGAAGAAGAGGGAGTTTATGGAAAAGAGAGATGCAAAATCCACATTGCCATATGAAAGCAATCATTTTACTGCCCACGCTGTCAGAATGTTTGCCCACAAGAGCAAAGAGCTTTACGAGAGTTATAAAAAGTCACTGGCACTGCAACATGTTATCATTGTGGTATGCGCTAAATTACTGATCAGCAAGTCAGCCATGGAGCTGGCCAAGATACTGGGATGGGGGGGGCGGTGGCAGCAGAAAGAAGGCAAGTTAGGAGGTTGCTTAAGAAACTTCTCCTTTTGTAGCCCCTCCAGCTAACCGGTCCATTGACTCTTTCTTTCATAGTAAATCTTTGGGAACATTTCATGCAAGTGTTTACATCACGGAACGAGGCAATGCTTGAGTACTCTCAATTTACTCTGTGCACTCTACGTAAAACAGTTATAAAGCACTTTTCCTTAAAAAAAGGTTTTAAAAAAGTGTTCCAAATGGCCAACATCTAAACGTGCTTGAAAATTAATCTTTTGCGAATAAGGATATGAACTGCTCTGATTCGCTCATCCCAGGCTAATGTGCCGATGGAAAGAGAGCTATCCGCTGGATTCTGCACTGCTCTGTATATCACAAGGCAAAGTATCAAAATGCGTAATTTGAGATAAACAACAAAAAAGAAATTGAAACCCTGTGTGGTATAGTGGTCTGAATGTTGAACTATGACTTGAGGAGTTGTTGTTGTGGGCTTTCAAGTCATCTCAACTTATGGCTGCCTTTAGGTGAACCTATCATGGGGTTCTCTGGGGCTGAGAGTGTATGTTGCATCCAGTCGGTTTCCATAGCCAAGCAATACAATCCTGGTATTCAATGACAAAACTGCATGACCAAATGAACTATCAAAATGTGCATCTGCCTGCCCAGGACAGCTAAGCAAGGTGCAATGCACAGCGTGTATGCATGCCTGCATGAGCAATGGTGCCACATGTGCAGTTCTGTGTTGCAACCTCAAACTCATCAAGACGTATGAGTTCATGGAACTACGTGGCATGAAAATGCCCAACCGCTTGCAGAGGGCAATAGAGTTGTGACTGACAATATGCAAAAGTGAAAAAACTAGAAGTGTGCTAATCTGCTCATCTCTGCTAAGGAAAGAAGTGGCATCCAATACTACATAACAGATGCAGAAAAATAACCACAGAGAAGGAAAACAGATCCAAAATCAGTGAATCAGAATAGTAAAAACAAGCAGCACAAGTATGTGTTAGAAGAAACCCAATGGATTATGTCCTGCAACAGGGAGATTATTCAGGCTGGAATGGTTCCAAGCAAATCTGTAACTGCAACATTTGATATTTTAAAACTGCATCAGAAATCCATAAGAGAAGGGGCAAGACAGATTTGCCTGTCTGAGCTGATGAACATGGTGAATGGAGATTCTGAAAATTATAATCCAAAAAAAGGTAAATTTTCCAGGGAGTTCCAGAGCCTAGGTGCAGCTTAAAGAAAATCTTCCCACCCATCCCAACCTGATATGATTTCTGAGCATAAGCCTGGTAAGGCTGGTCAGAAAGCTTTGGTGGCTTGGTCAGAGCTACAGGCTGCCTTCACCATTCAATGAACATGAATGTATGAACCTTTAATGTTACAGCAAAGAAGATGAGGCCCTCCTACTGGTGTTGGACTGAAGCTTCTGGCGTTCCTGCTGATGGGAGCAGAAGCTTTGCAACATTTGGAGAGCTACCCATGGCCTAGCCCTGTTTTAATATGCTGGCCAACGCTCCTTCATTCTTCCTCCATGACAGCAGCAAAAACCAGAACATGGGAAGACCCCTGCTGGATCAGCCAAAAAGTCCCTCTGGTTCAGGGGTGGAGAGATGTTTTCTGTGTCTCCAGGGCTGCCTTCCAGGAGCAAATGGGACAAAGGGCTCAGGGTGGAACCACATGCAAGCTTTACCAATTTGAACATTGTCCACCAAACGTCCAAAGTGCATCTCAATTCTATGTATGTCTGCTCAGGAATAAGCCACAATGCAACAGCCTCCAAAGTTACAACCAGGACTTAGAGCCAACCAGAACTGCAAGCCCCCAATCCCTGATCTAGTGTGCATTACCCACAGCATAAAACACACAGATATACACATACAATGTCCTGTTCTTCACAGTAAATACTCAGTACTAAACAGAAACTGCTTGATGTGCTAGGGAAGTTTTCAGATAAACTGTGCCATATTTGCTATGCTACCCAAATTGTGTCTGGAACAAAATGTATCCTCCCTTCCATAAGAGAAAACCAGCCCACCAATATTTCCTGAGGCAAATGTCAGAGTTACAAAGCAGGCTCAGTATGAAATACCATCAAACAAATGGTGCTGAGATGACATCTTTGACTGGAACAATTCATCTATATACCGGTAGTGGATGCCATCACTTTCCATTAAATGGGAAAGATTTGACTGCTGTCGAGGATTCTGTGACATGTTATTTTATTTATTTTTAACTTTCCTGGTTTTTTTTTTTTACAGCTTTGTGATAAAGATTCAAATTCAAAGTGCTGTCAAAGTGACTGGGGATGGTGGAATGAAGCAGCCATGCAAGAGAGAGATTATGGACAAAGTTAAAAAGAATGTTCACAGGTCAAGACCTTTTCTGATGATTTATCTACTCTGTCGTCCAAGAACAGAGCTTTCTTCTCTGCGCTCATGATGCCTACTCATGAAGAGCAAGCCCAATGGATGCTTGCGTCTCCAAGAACAGTTCATTCAAACACCCAAGGAAAGGTCAATCGACAGTGAACCTTAAACTCTCAGGTGCAGCAGCATTTTGCATAAAAGCAGCAAAACGCCTCCTATGCCTAACTGTGCAAAGGCGGCGGCACGGGGTCACTTCAAGCATCATAAAACCAGCTCTCCACATTTGTAGGTTTGACTTTCACTGATTTATTTGTACGTTTCTTCAAACCCTGCCCCCAC
The DNA here is from genome assembly GCA_948474755.1 of Ctenosaura bakeri. Classification (NCBI taxonomy): domain Eukaryota; kingdom Metazoa; phylum Chordata; class Lepidosauria; order Squamata; family Iguanidae; genus Ctenosaura; species Ctenosaura bakeri. The sequence goes on from CAOLHI010000796.1 coordinate 314,066, forward strand.
CCCACAGATTTTAATATTTGCAATTTTGCCACTCCTGTCAGGTTCGCTAACCCTAGCAAACGTGGAGGGCTGACGGTAGTCTTAATGAGACGGTACACATCCTCCAGCTTTCTGAAGGTAAAAACAGAGACCATGGTTAACATCATGACAGGAATATGGGAACTGCCTTATACTGACTAGCAGCAGCTCTCTACAATAGGATTTTATTCAATCCTATTTGAAAATGCCGAGGACTGTACCCAGGACCTTCTGCATACAGACCATGTGTAATCATATTAAAGATCACTGTCTACCTAGGTCTAGGCAAGCATACCCTCCCCCTTGATGGAAGGTGTCTTCTCCATGCCGTACCCATGCAATTGTCTTATTTCTACTGCTTTAAAAGCTAGAACATCATAAGAAGAACCCTGCTGGATAAAAGCAAAGGCCAATTCCTTTTTCACCATGGCCGAAGAGAAGACCGTGGGGTATCAACTATTTTGTATTAAAATGTGAAATAAGACCATCTCAAAAGGCAAGAAAAGGGACAACTAATCTATTAGGAGGAAGTACATAGTGTTGCTGAGAAAGACAACATATGAAGCTGCTGATAAAGAGAGACACTTGGACCTTTTCTGCAAGACGGAGAGAGAGAGAAAGAAACCAGGTAGATGGATAGTTAGCATTATGTATAAGATAAGCAAGCTACCGTTTAGGGCCTCAGATTAGGAAGGGCCTCAACATTTTTAAAAAATGAAAAAAGTCTTCTAGAACAGTATGTTGGAGGGTATGATAAATCTGCCTCCCCTGTTAGCTCATATTCCTCTCTCATAAACACAAGTGCCAGGGGAAAACTGTTTCACTGCACCAAGTCTCTTGGAGAAACTCCTACAGATCTGTTTATTGTCTTAATGAAACGTATCTCTAGTTCAGATTTTAGGTTGCTTTATTTTAGATTTGTGTGTGGTATAAAACAAGTCACAGCAAGCCACCCTCAGGGCCCATTTTGGGAGGATGCTCTGATAGATATGCTCAAAATAAATAAGAACGTCTATAGTGCAGGGGTTCGCAAAATCCTCTTTCTTCCTCTGTAGAGGTATTTGAAAAGTCTAGCAAGTCTGGGAAGGCGTTCCTACTGTTTACTTGACCTGGCTCACAAGAGAAGTAAAATGAGCTCATCGTGCATCAGTGTGTTGGTTTAAGCTGGAGGCTATGGCTTACTTGAAAGGAATAATTAGAGTCACTTCATGCATCGAGGAGTTTGTTATTAACACATCATAAAAAAGATCTTTCCTGACAAAAACCAAAGGCCCATGACTGTGGCATCCTGTGTCTTCCAGTGGTCAGACAGATACTTTTGGGAAGGCCGCAAGCAGGACTTGAATGCAAGAGTTGCTTCCCCGACAGCATCTGGTATCCAACGGTAAACTCCCTTTAGATATAAGAATTCCACCTGCTTACTGTGGCAAACAGCTAATCTTAGTCCTGTTCAGCCTGGATTTGTCTATTCCCTTTTTTAAAAATCCTTCCTCTATTCCCATACTTCTTGGAGAGAATGATGAGGCAACGACTGAACAAAGAAAGAAGAGAAAAAAGGGACTGAACATAGACCATTTTTGGATATTGGCTTATTTCCTCTTTGCTTGTTCTTACAACAATATCACTCACTTTAAATCTCTCAAGATGCGCCATGGCATAGAACATGAGCCAGACCCTAATACAGTAACTCGACGAACTCTGGTCTAAGAAGGATCCATGAATGAGTGAAGGACTCACGAGCCTTGCAACATGACCCATCGTAGTTCGTTTTTTCTAGTGACTTTTTGTATTTTATGCCCATCTCTTATCAATCTCACAATTCTGCCCCATCCAAAATAATAAGAATAATAAGAATAAGAATAAGCACACAGCGAGTTACCCTTTTAAAACACTGGAATGAGTAACATCAATGAGCAGCTTTTCAAAAGTAAAACTGGAATCACATTGGGACCCATGCGACTTGTAAAATAGCATTTGCACTTTCTCAGAGGTTGGGTCCCTGCTGCAGCCAATGGTTCTGCAAGCAGACAAATAGTCCTTTCTCTCCATTTTAACTTGTTGATCACGGACAGACATTATGCCATCAGTTGTGCAATTGCAGAATCCTGCATAACTGGCATTTATTTTCACTGCACTAAAAGTTTATAGGATCTTAGTCTAACTTCTCAAACTCTGATATGGGGAGGGGGGTTAAAAAAAATAAAAATCTGGGGACAGATTTGTTGACTCCGAAGACTTTGAAGGGTCCTTGTTGCCTAGATCAGAGCCCGAAGGGCTGAGTTCATTCTTCATGTTGATGCTAGCTAATTAATTCCCAAGAGCTCCACCTCAGCCTATAAACTCGTCTGATCAAGCAACTTGTTCATCAACTTCCCACAAGACTAAGTAGAAAAATGCTGTAAGTTGCCAATCTTGCTTCCTGTGGAACATCAGTGTGAACTTGGCTCTGAGTGAACCTGGAGGAATCGATTATGAAAGCCTCTTGTACGCTCTGAAAATGGCAAATAAGCTGGCAAGCAAAGATAAGAGCGATCACTACCACTGCTTATAACAACATTCACACTAAGAAAACAGATCATCATCTCGGAATTGTATGAAAAACCCCATCCGTCTCACTATTTTGTCAGTCTCCTCCCTTCCTCTGAAGGTGTCTTGCAAATTCTTAGCTTTGATGTGGGCAATGTTTATCCGGATCTGGTTGTTAACTTGCTTTTCAATTTAACCACGGCGATGATGGCTATGCTTTTGACAACAGTTAGCCTCAGTTAACTTTCTCTTAGTCCTTACAATTAGATTTAAATAACTGTAATCCCCTGCCAAGTTTCTGAAAAATATTGCTATTTGGTCACGTCTGCCTCTGCAAACATTTCAGACTCTTGAGGGGGGCTGATTAATCTTTGGAGGTGTGGTGTTATATAGATTATTAAGGATTTGGATTCAATATGCCAATGAACGTGTGTGTGTGTGTATTTCCTTCTCACAAACTATACAGCTATTTAACACAAAGTGTACTGGTCTGATCATCAGTGAAGATCTCAATGAGAAGTATTGCTTGAGATGCCCACATATTTGGAGGAGAAATGGGCACCCTCCCTCCCACCATGTACACATGAGTCAATGAACTACAGCTTTTAGGCTAGAGGTTCCTTGCTCAAAATCCTACTCCTATCCAGCTGGTGTTGTGTTCATGAATCAGGGAGGTCTTCATTTTTATTTTTATTTTGAAAGCAAGGAGAATCCATCTCTCACAGCTGCACATTTCCTACTGGGAGAACATCTTTAAAAGTTCTTGGTGATACATTCCATAAAGTGTCTAAGTATCTCTGTACACACGGACTTAACCCTTACGGTAAAGTGAACTTGTAGTGGTCCTGTGGAGAGATAAGAGGGAGATGGCTTTTTTTTACTGCTTATTCTGTTTATCGGTCAGGAAATGAGTCCTGTGAAAGATTCTGAACAGATGGACCACAGGACGCCAAGTGTAGAGTCAGTCTGTGGACACCATGAAGCTCTGGCTGAGAGGGGGAACAGCAGGGAGATCAACCATGCATTGATGAAAGCCAACCAGGTCAAGGTATATTTCTTCAATTCCTCAATTGTCCAAAGACTTACTAGCTGATCTGAACAATGAAAGACCTGCTTTTGCTAACCACAAAGACTCAATTGGTAGGAACAAAAGAAAGGCCTTTTTTGATGTTGGTGCTCAGAGAAAGCTGCCTTATACTGAATCAGGCTGTTGGCCCATCTAGCCCAGCACTGTCAAATTTCTCCAGGATTTCTGGCAGGATGCTTTTTTTCAGCCATACCTGGATATACCTGGGCATTTCACTGTTAAGTCTGCTTCCTTCAGGTGGCTCCTATCATTAGGCAGAGGGAGACAGTAACCCAAGGAGGCACATGCTAAGAAGCAGCACCAAGATATTGGAGAAGTACATTCTGGGCCATCAGATGTGCTTTGAGCCCTCTAACCTCAATTGCTGCCTTTTGGTACAGTGGAATATGGTGTCCCATTCTCAATGTTAAATGTTGAAGAGAGAGGCATGTGCCAGTTCTCTTCATATGAGGCAGCGCAATGTTTTCTGACCTGGAGCCAAGACCTTAGACCACAACAGGTGTCCCTAGTTTATGTGAGCAAGGCTTTGGAATGATGATTTTCTTCTTCTTATTTTTTTCAATCCTCCCACATCATCTCCAGTGGACACCTCACTGCGATTGCCACCATCCAAGCTAGTCAGTTGGCACTGACCAAGCAGTTCAGAAATTCCTTTTCCCTTGTCTGACTCCACCGATGATAACCTCCCACATCACTTGGTATCTTCTTGACAAATTCAGAACATCCTGCACTAAAGATGATGAAGAAAAACTGATTGCACCTAGTGTTTTTTTCCCCTGAGCCAAACTTTTGGGCATCTAAGTTGGTATTATCATTTCTACCTAGCATTGGCTCTCTGTGCTTACAGGCAGCACTTTTGTTCCCCTAGTTTTACCTGGAGATTCCTGGTATTTATTGGTGATCTCCCATCCAAGCACTAGCTGGCCCAATCCTATTGTATTTCCAAACCAGACAAGCCTCTTTGTGTTTAGGGTGATTGGCTCCTCACTGCCACTAGCACTGATACTGCCGACTGACTTCCCTTCTTTCCTTCTTGTCCTATATCTACAAAGCTACTGTCAGAGGCTGGAAACCTCCTCAAACAGCTGCTAAAGCCCAGATCCCAGCTGGGGGTCAGTGACTAATCCTGATGTCTTTCTGGGTCCTCTGTACCTCCTTTTTGCTGCCGCTGCCTTTTCACTTGCCCTCTTCCAGCCAGAACTTGGAAGCTTCTTTTAAAAAGCAACAACATATTAGGTTTCACCTTTTATTTTGACAAAGCGCTATGTTGGTGTGCCTTGTTGCCCTTTCCATTAAGAGTAATGTTTTGGCAACATGTCAGTCGTGCATTGCTTTTTAGCTACATCATTCTCATTTACCAAAATACATTCACAAATAGAAAAACGGTCACTTTTCCCAAAACTATCCCCCTCCACCAGTGTTTACGAAGAAACACTGTATGGCATTGTAGACCCTGAACTGAACAGGGAGTTAAAATAGATGCAGAGCATTTCAAGCTTTTTGATATGGGAGACAGAAATTTGTTTTTTTCCACTGTGCCAAGGATCAGTACCATATGTGTACCCATTGGCTAGAATTATTTCTGTCTTTCTTGAAAATTCACTAGAAGCCAGCAGCCAATGACTCAGGGACTGTCACCAGCCCATGGACCACTGCTTTGAGTAATGCTGGGCTAGACCTGATGCGTCTGATGAAGCAGGTAGGAAGCAGAAATTCCTACCAAATGAGGCATGGCTGCACACTCCCATGCATAGTGTTATACTTCCGCTAGCAGGGAAACCGTTCGTTATTCAGACAGGCCTTTGGAATCTAATCAAGGCTAGGAGATAGTTTTTCTTTGCACATGTGAGTAATCTATAGCAGACAGCATCCACCCGCACTCTCCCATCTGATGTTTGCCCAGCCTGATCCAGCTGGGCAAACATCACAAGCCAAAGGGAGGGCTTTATATTTCAAAATGTTGCAGTGTTTTCAGCTGTTGTTCATACTACAATTGCCCGTCTGTAGACAATATTCCAAAGGAGGAGCTTCCTAGAAGTGGCAAAAAAAAAGGAAAGTCACAATGATAACACACCAGGAGATTCCTTAAAAAAAAAAAAGGGAATAGGAAAGAGAAGAGGTTGCAGTACAAATCTTTTGGAGGGCCAAAGTTTTCCCACTCCGAGTTTATACCCATGACAGGACAGAAAGGAAGATGAAGGGATGTTTCTAAACACCCTTCAAAGGCAGTCCCATATACAGTGTGTTATAGTTAATCAAACAGGCTGTAACTAAGGTATGTGTCACTAAAGCCAGATCTGATATCTCTAGGAACGGACTCAGCTAGCACACAAGGCTCAACTGTGCAAAAGCACTCCTGGCCACTGCTGACCTCTGAGCCTTCAGCATCAGGAATGAATCCAGGCGTTCATCCAAGCTGAGTCTTTGGGGGAAAGTAGCCCCATCCAGTACAGGCTGAATCTCTCTTCCCCAATCTGCCTCTCAACGGACCAGGAGCATTTCTCTCTCGTCTGGATTAAGTTTCAATTTGTCTGCCTCCATCTTCTCCGTTATTATTGATAACAGACCCCAGTTTAAGGCTGGTGTGAAAGTAACACTGATTTTTCAGCAAGGCCAGAAAAGAGAAAGGAGAAGAGAAAAGAAAGCTCCATCATCTCCAAAGAATAAAAAGTTCAGCTTCAAAAGAAGAAGAAAAAAACTTCAGAAACATGGATGAAAGCATTTTTTAAAATAATCAAAATTAAAAAAAAACCCTAAAAACCCTTGGCTATAAAAAGCTTTAATTATTGAAGAGACCTTGGCATGACGAAAATGTTCCACACTGCTTCGGTTCCAAGAGCTATAGGCAGTTCAAAGATTCAGTTGTTTTTTTTAAAGATGTGCTACAAATACACATTAAAGTTCAGTCCATCAGTTGAGAGGCAGATTGGGGAAGAGAGATTCTGCTGGGTGCATTAAGTGATGAGCTGGGAGCCAAATGACAGATCTGAAGAGCAAAGAAGCACAAGGGAACTGGGAAAACTGTGTTGTTCCAGACCACGCATTGCCCTAAACAGCAATCCTCTTATACACTTCTCCTGTTTCAGAGACCCCGGTCACCAGACAGTATAGGTGGGGCCAGCTGAGAGCCTGAGAATATTTCCCTGGCTTGGATGATCCTTCATGTTGCAATTCTGTGGTTCACCAAATGGGTCGGTTGCAGAGACCCCAAAATGTCTAGTTCTAGGCCCAACCACTCCAAACAACTAAAGACAAAGTGTGCATGCCAATGAATTCCTTTCCAGCTGAAATTACAGAGAAGCACCATAGGAACCGAAGGGTTGGAAATGAAATGCCAAGTCCTCCCAAATCCCTCCCTCCACATATATCTTATAGATAATAGTGCTGAATTATTTGCAAGGCGGTTTTTGTTGTGCAGCAAAAATGGGGGACAGTAATCCCTTACCGGGTTAGGAAAGACCTCTCGGAATTTAAAAAAAAAAGAGAGAAATAAGCCATCCTGGAGGAAGATAATCTTGTTATGAGCAAATTAAACAGTATTGCTAGAACACAGTCAGGCAGTAATAGAGTTATTTCCCATTTTGAGGATGACCAGAAAAAAACATTCAAGCTATATTCAACAGTATGCATGCACACACAGGGGTTGAGAGCAGTCATGGGCAAAATCTCCCTGTTTTCAAGTAAGGTTTTTGGCAGTTTGAAGGCGAAAAAAAAATTATCTACCCTTCCAATTTGGTGGCCTCTGGAAAGGCTTTGGGAGGACAAAAAGGGGTTCAGGGGCTACTTTCCCCACCCTTGTTTCAAAGGATTTCTTTGATATTCTCAAATTAAAGTATTGGCCTCTTGGGGGTTGTGTGGCAGTTTGTTTCGAGAGCTCCTGCAGAAATGGCATCAAAATGAACAAGCTTTCGGGCCGAGTTCTGGTGGAACAGCTGGGAACTACAATAACATCTGGGGGGCACAAATGCCCCAACCCTTGTCTATCCTGAGTGAGACCCCCTCAAGAGTTTCAGGCAGTGAGAATACTTTGTCTCATCCACCACCTGATCTTTTCTAATGGAAGATGCTGGGAATGGATCGAACTGAGGATCTTTCGGGTGCTGGGCATGGGCTCCAGCACTGAGCTGGGGCCCTTCCCCTAATTATTCTCAACGCAGCTTCTGAAAACAGACCTAGCAGACTCTACCTCGAAAAGCCAGTTCAGCAGAAATAACCTATACTTAAAATAGGCCGAAATGGGGTCATTCGGAGGACAAGGGCTTGAATCTGTCTATGTTATTATTTTTACAGTTCCTAGAGTATCAAAAGATCAAGTACGATGTTGAGGTAATGAGGAATGGCATGCATGACCGTGCCTCTCCAGCTGGGCTCTGCCCAAAACACACAGATTCCCTAAGAACTTGTAGCGTGCAGACTCTTCCAAACTAAACTCTCCATTTCCTTCTGGCCCTTCCCTCCTCCCACTGCTTTATGATGAATCTGGAAAGCAACCTGGATGCCAAGGATGAAGCCCACAGAGGCCACCAAACTGATCTCTGTTCAAGAAAATAACACAGATAGCATCTGCAAAATAAAAGAGCATTTTGTGGAATGGCAAATTTAGGTACATCTGGAGATGGACAGTACATTTTTTTCACTACTTGTAGTATGTGGTGATCATCCCAGCTTCACTAGATCTGACCTGTAGCCCATCTAGTATAAGATCCTATTGTCCGCAGTGGCCACCAGATGACCTTGGTAAATCCACAATTGGGACATAAAAGCAATCAGGTTTTTTTTACGCTCGTTGTCCACCTGTTGATATTTTTCAGCACGCTATCTTTGAACCAGAATGTGGCCAAGGATGGTTTTGGGACTACATCTCCACTAATCCAATAACCCTCATGGCCATTGCCTAAGCTTTTCCAACCTCTGCACTGAATATGAAGATTCCATACAATGATTTTAAAGCCATCTAAACCAGTGGAGACCATCATTGCAAAATCCATAAACCAATTATGTACTGCACGTGCAATGTCACCTCCTTTTGTGATGAACAAGGGAAGAAAAAAAAATCTCTCCAGCCATATTTTCCACACAACATACTTGTACAAACCTCTTTCCCTCTCTCCCAAACCTCCCAGGTTTTTTTGTTGGTTGTGGCTTTTGTTTTGCTCAAAAGGCATCAAATATTGCAGCCCATTCCTGTTAGTGTGGGACTTCCATCCCTTAATCATTTGGGTATCCTTGTTTGCACGTTTCTCATTTTCTGCAGCTGCCACATACTGAATTGATGTTTTCACTGGTTTCTGAGCATTTTCAAGCCTTTTTAAAATGTTGCTATCGTTATTTACTGTACCAAATTGATTTGATTGTACAGTACCCTGAGATCCTTGGAGAAAGGGCAGGAGATAAATATTTAAATAAACAATGCATCCATCCAGTGCTTCTGTTTTTCAGCAGTCCATGCAACAAAAGTTTGCACCATTTTAAATACTGAGGCCCTTTCTGCACCGGTCTATTAAAACGGTGCAGAGCTACCTCCAACGGAGGTCTTCTGCACCATGGAGTGGACTGGGGCGGACTACTTTTCGTAGTTCCACACCTCACTCCGCTCCAGAGCGACTGGAACTCGTTGCACAGTGTGCTCTTTAAGAACCTCTTTGCCCCTTTCCGCATGCGGCGAGGGAAACGCTACCTGCTGCTACTCACCGGCTTTTTGGTGGGTCCGTTTGGGTCCATCCTGATGAGGAGCAGTGCGAGCTCGTCGCTCTGCACTGCTCCAGTGTCCAAAATGGCGGCTTCCGGTTGGTGGAGGCTCTCCACCAACAAGAGAAGCTCGCCAGCCTAAAGCCCACCCCCGGCAGATCTGCAGGCACACACTAGTGCGCGCCTGCAAATCTGCACCAGAGCGCGGCGACGGAGCAACATGGGGTTGTGCACTCTGTACTTTTTAAAAACCTCTTAAAAGAGGTTTTTAAAAAGTACGCTGCGCGACCAGTTCCGGTCGCTCCGGAGCAGACTGTGGTGTGGAACTACAACAAGTAGTCTGCCCCAGTCCACTCCACAGTGCAGAAGACCTCCGTTGGAGGTCACTCTGCACCGTTTTAATAGGCTGGTGCAGAAAGGGCCTTTTAAGAGGTTTTTAAAAAGTACGGAGCGCACAACCCCGTGTCACTCTGTCGCCACGCTCTGGTGCAGATCTGCCGGGGTGGGCTTTAGGCTGGCGAGCTTCTCTGGTTGGTGGAGAGCCTCCACCAACCGGAAGCCGCCATTTTGGATGCTGGAGCAGTGCGGAGCGACGAGCTCGCACTGCTCCTTATCAGGATGGACCCAAATGGACCCACCAAAAAGCCGGTGAGTAGCGGCAGGGAGCATTTCCCTTGCCTCGTGCGGAAAGGGCCTTAGTCCTCCCCAGTCTCTTACATCTGCAATTTCTCTGCAAGACTTATGTTGCCCCATTGTACCAATTCTTCCTAGCAAAACCAGACATGACTAGCAGTCCTCTTTCTTTCTTGAAGTTTCCAGGAGTATGATTTTTTTCGTTACTTCTACTTCAAACATGAAGGCAGCTCTGGCATTTACACTTGAAAATGAAGGCAACCTTTTAATACTATGCAACAAGCATAAAACCTTACTCTGCCAATCACACAGATACAAAGTGCAGTGGGGGAGTATAATTTTAACAATGCATTAAGAACTTGAATGGCAAGATGCATTTATCTTCCTCCCTACCCTACTACGCTGTGGCTTCCGATCATTTGAACGATAAAATGTAAAATGCAACATCTAAAATGTTGCCCTCCTCTAAAAAAAACACTCATAAACCACACATAAAAACACGAAACGTTCAACAGCTATGTAAAAGAGGAAACCAGGAAAAAAAGATAGAAAAGAATACATCTGTAGCAGAGAAAAACAAACAAGATAGGGGATTTGTGATTTTCCAGAAAACCAGCAAGGAAGAACCATTGCAACCCGGCAGCACAGCCACAAAGACCCTGTACCCCAATCACAACCCCATTAATTCCTCTGTTGTTGCCTCTGAGATCCTGCAACTATGGAAGAGCTGGAGTAAAAGCAAGAGTGGATTCATTGCCCTCCCAGTGGCAGATCCACTGGCTACTCCCAGCATAATCTGTCAGACAACTAGAACTGTAAGGTTTTACATACTGTTCAATCTCCCTGAGCTCTTTGATTATAGTAAAAGGGCAGGATGTGCATATTTTCAAGTACTATAAATTAATTCAGAGCAACATTACTTGCAATCAGGGTACATGGCTTTGGAACTCTGCACTAGTTCTTTGCCTTCCTCGTAATTTAGAAGCACAAGGACCAATACGCTTAAACGGCGACCGTTTGCATAATTTGTACAAGTCACAGAAATCTTCTGTCCTGGATGCCATATCCATAGTCCAAAATGTTCATGTCTAACATGTGTATCAATCTTCTTTCCTTTTCGTTCTTTTTTTTTTTTTTTAAACGTACAAAATTATTCACACCTGTCAGCTCACAGCAAAGAAGTAGTTTGGAAAGATGCTTCCTCACTTACCAGTGTGTGTCTGAGATGGATAGTAATGAGAGGAGAACCAGACAAATTGTGGGACAAAGTTGGTGGGGGCTCCACCTTCAGGGAGATCAGATAGCTGGTAATAGAAATCATGCAGTTCTTGCAAGCAGTCGCTTCAGGGATGCTGGTAAACAAACAACAAACAAACAAATTGGCAGCAGTTACTTATCAGAACTTCTAATCCACACCATTCCTAGACAGGCAATGTTACCTTTAAAACAACACCGCCCCCCTGATAGTGCTTCTGGAAAAAAAATATTTTAGACTCAGACGTGGGGCTGCGGGCAAATAGACTAATTAATATTGTTATCTTCCGAGGCTTAAACACAGAGTTGGATCAAGACAACCTAAGGTCCTTAGCCAGCAGTGGTTGGTGGCTCCCATTTCAACGGGGCAATGAGCTATCTAAGGGGCTAGAGTTGAGGCTAACTAACTTCTACTGACATGGAAGCCACCTGCCAGCACTAACCAGAATTATATCCAGTTGAAAAGATCCCATAATATCCCCCCCCAAAGTTTTTTAAAAATCGAATCTGGAGGCCTTCCATAATTTGACTCCCTAAGCTTTAGTTTACTTAATTTGTGCATAAATCTGGCACTGGATATAAGCAGCTTAAAAATGCATTGGTTTCTAAAAGGTAATATCCAGAGGAGGCGTATGAGTGTCTGAAATAATTGTGCTAGTTTGTTTGTGTCATTAGACAAGTTGTTTCCCAGTGTGAGAGGATCTGGAAGATGCATCTGCCAAGCCGTCCTTAGCATTAAGCTCCTACATTATGAAAGATGAAGCATACAAAATGATTTTTTTTAAAAAGATTTCATATAATGTGAATATTGGGGAGGAGGAATTCAAGGACAGCTAGGCACACAATCAATCTTTCTGGCCAAATGTGACGCCTTCTGCAGCTCATCGTGTCCACATTTCAAGAGAGACAATTGGGCATAATGCCATATCACTTCCTCTAGAGGACACACTGTTGGCCATTTGTGGTCCTAAAAAGGTATGCAGGAGACTTGGGGAGGGGTTCTATAGGCATCCTGGGGAAGGACATGCAACCTGCAGGGCATATTTGCCCTCTCCTGGGAGTAAAACATAGAATAAGTCCCAGGAAGATCCAAGTTTAAACCGCTGCTGATCCATTGATCTCACAGGGTGGACCTGGGCTGGTCATGCTTAGCCTAACCTATTTCAAAAAATTGTTGGGAGGATACAGTTGCATGCTGTTGTATGGAGAATCAATGTATGCTTCCTTGAGTAGCTCAGCCAGAAAAGGGGCAGGACGAAAAGGCAATAAATAATCACTTTTCCGCTCCTTTATTGCATTTCCTTACACAAAGTCTTTTTGTCATTACAAACAGTTACATGACATGATGGGCACACACTTTTAAATGCCCGAAGATAAATCTTGGCAAAAAGGAAGGTTACAAAAGGGAACTTCCCGCACCAACAGCTCAGGCGCTTCGTTTCAGAGACATATTTTTCAAATTATTATTTTGGCATGTTATTTATAGGTCTCTGTGAAAGAGGCCCAGCTTGTCCAGAAAGCGTTTGCTTTTCAGAGATAGCGTAATTCAAGCCAGCATACCCAGTGGAAGCCAAGATGGCTCAACCCCTCTCATCAGAAAGCCTGCCAGAAAAGATATTTTCCTAGCTTCGGGGAATTTTGACAAGCAATGTTTAAATAATAGTGTTGCTTTCAGGTCATTTTTTAAAATGGGGCCAGATCTTTGCTGTTGAAGCACCACTCTTAGGCAAATGGCACAAAGTGCCGAGACCTGACTTTGCCTAATATTTCTTGTCAAGTCATAAGATGTGCCAACTGCTCTCTGTCATTGCAGTGTGATGAAGTTGGTTGGTTAGCGTATTGTCAATGGGCCAAGCGTTTGTGGTTTCCCATTGCTTGTTGCCAAATTTGAGATAAAAGAACTTAAAAGCGTTGTTACGGGATGGCAGCCTTTGCAGTCTTTGAAATGCCACACCCCCACATGACAGGGGGATAGACGGGGAGCCCTGTTACACTACACTGTTATAGTGCTGTTATTCCACTTCAACTGCCATGGCAGCATTGTATGAAATCCTGGGACTTGCAGTGTTGGGAGGGGCATTTAGAATTCTCAACCAGAGAGAGCTCTTGGACTTCACTAAACTACAAATCCTAGAATGCCACAGAATGTTGCCATGGCATACCACACTTCCCACGGTCCTTCTTGCCTCCTGCATGGAGTAGGCATCTCCTTGGGGTTGCATGAGAGTTAAATGGAAGATGGGGCAGGATGAACACAGGTCCTTCTGCAGACAAAGAAGGCATGCTGCTGTACAATTATGGTCATTCCCCAAAGGTGTTTCCATTATTCAGACCCCAAAAGAGAGGGCCGGAGCTTTGCAAAGAAAAAGGCCAGGGGTAAAGCAGAGAAATTGCAAGAACCAACCACCCCCAGCTACAATTTTCCACTAGTAATTACCTTAGCAAATAAATTTAGCCAAGCTAAAGATATGCGTGTGTGTGAGATTGTCATTAACAGGCTTGGAAAATTCCCAGGAGTTTGGGGTGGGTTGGAGCCGTCTCTTTGAAAGGTATATTACCTGTACTTCCCTTTTTCAAAAATGCTGCATTGGTGCAAAGCAGAAAGTCAATGAATCCTGAAGCTGTTATCAGCTTTAGGTGATAGAGAAATTAGCCCAGCAGCAAATGGGAAAGACGGAGGAGAAAAGAGGTTACCCTTCACAGTCCTTTGTGCTGTTTGAAGTGCAAACAAGATAAGACCTTTATATGAGAAGGTATGGATGATAAATATGGGGCAAGGGCAGTGTTTACTAACAATGATATCACTTATAATTTATTTAGGCAGCAGTCCAATGTGCTTCTGGGCATGTCCAGTGTGAATTTTCTCTTTCTTTGACAGCTATTGTTTTAGTCCATACCCTAATTACTTGAAGGCACAAAACAGCAACTGCACTTATCGGAAGTTACACCCATTAAGCCCAACCAAGTTGTCCTGTGTGTAAGAGGAACTTACTTTGTGTCCATAGGGCTGATGCTTTGGAAGAATTGATGCATGGTATGGTACAGAAGGCCCACAATGGTTATCCAGGCTGCAGGGTAGAAGAGAGAAAAAGAGGGAAGAAATGTCTATTCACAGTAGTAAAGAGTGAAATGCCACCATTTAAAACCATGTTGTACACTGACAACTTTATCTGTCTTTTTTTGTAATTTCTCATTTCTACTTGAACTGGCTTTTCAAATATTATTCCCAATGAAACCAGGACCCACCCAATCTGAATGATTTTGGAGAAATGATACCAGGACATGAGACAGTGTCAAATTGTAGCTCACTGCTAATAAAACCAGCTCAGGTTAACTTTGGATCATCAACCAGTGACAAATCCACCTAACAATAGCACTGTCTCACACACATTTTATCAGCTTGTCTGAGAGAACACCATGGGGAACTTTGTTAAAACCTTACTGAAACCAAAATGTACTACATCTTCATCATTCTTCAGATCCACTAAGGTTCTAACTCTACAGAGAAGCGATATAATATCAGTCTGGCATGACTTGTTTTTCAGAAACCCATTCTGGCTCTTGGTGAGCACATTCTAACTGTGCAGAGATTAATGTTTCGTGATTTGTCCCTGAACATTTTGTGGTTGGTACTTACTTGGGTCCTGAATTTTTTTTTCTCCTTTTTTAGAGAGAAAAGCCAAAAACTACCCTAATTTGGTCTCCTGAGACCTCTCCTGTCTCCCAAGAATTCTCAGCTGTGGTTGAGAGTAGCTCTGAGATTACATCTGCAAATTCTTTTAGCCCATGTGGATGCAGTCTGGAGACACAAATTCATTTAGAGCGGCTAGGTATCCTAGTACTGTGTTGTTGTTGTGTGCCTTCAAGTTGTTTCTGACTTATGGTGACCTTAAGGTGAACCTACCACAGGGTTTTCTAGGGCTGAGGGTATGTGACATGCCCAAGGTCACCCAGTGGGTTTCCATGGCTGAGTGGGGAACTGACCTCTGGTCTCCAGGATTGTAGCCCAGTGCTCAAACCATTATACCATGTTGGCTCTATCCTAGTACTACCTCTTAATTGTTCTGGGTTATGATCCCCACTCCTGCTTGTTCTGTTTTCAACAGGTAGAGGTGTTTTGTTTTGTTTTTCCTTTTGGGAGAAGATGTAGATCAAAAAGGTACTGAACAACTCCTGCCTTCTTTCTGTCCCCTGATAGCATTTTGCTGTCTTCTCCATGTACTGTCCCTATCATTTTCTTACTCTTAACTCTAAATGCAGCCAAAACCCCTTTTTTTATTTCTTTGTGTCTCAGTTCTCCCTCTAGAATCTGAACCAGCCAGCTCAGCTGTGGCCAATCTGCAGGCATCTGTCAGCAAGTGAAGACATTTTTCTCCAGCCAGCCATCTGGACATTAACTATAGAGCAGCGGCGTGTGTGACCCACCAATGGCACTACCTTTCTGCAGTGGTGGGGTTGCATGCTTCTGTGAAGCGAGAGGCTCTGCTGACAGCAGCAGTATAGGGTCTTCCATGTCAGAACAGGCTTTGGCTGAGGAGCCAGACTAAATATGCCAAACTGGGCACCAGCAGTAGTGTGTGTACAGCCCTATTCTCTCCCCATTCAGAAAGTGTTCAAAAAGTATGCCCTTACCTTTGTACTGGAAGGCTTCACTGGGTATGGAAATATAATTCTGCCCTTGCAATGGGAAGCGGTAATGGGGCACATTCAAGACCACAGGAGGTATCTTGACCAAAGTGTAATCTGTATAGGAATAAACCAATATCAGGCAAAAACAACCCAGTTTTTGTCAGATAACTATGATAATATACGTGAATTCCTGGACTGCTTTGAAAGCTCCTTGCTTAAATGAGCTTAAACGACTTGGACGGTGGAATAGAGGGCAGGCTTATCAAATTTGCAGATGATACCAAATTAGGAGGCCTAGCTATTAACCCTGCCCCAGACAACAGGGGCTGGACCAGTGTCTGGAGGCTAGAAGAGGTTGGATAAGAGCCAATAATCTGAAGCTAAATCCAGATAAGATGGAGACTCATGGTCTGGCGGTTCCAGGTCTAGGACCTGGATAAATGACTTGTTCTGGAAAAGGTTGCACGCCTCCTGAGTGACCAGGTATGTTGCATAGGAACACTCTGAGATCTATGGTTGTCCCTGGAGAACCAGGTGGACTTAATGAATTGGTTTTGGGCCAGCTTTGATTGGTCTGCCAGCTGTGACCTTTGCTGGATGGGAATAACAAAGCCACCATGGTCCGGGTACTACCCAAATAGCCAACAGGTGACTTGAAGACACATACACAGATTCAGGAGGACATGGGAGGGGCCCTTTTTGGCTGCGGTAGCCCAGTTGTCGAAAGCCCTTCCCTTACAGGGCCTATTGGCACCAACGCTGGTTTCATTCTGGCAACGACTTAAAACATGGCTTTTTCTTTGAAGCCTGGAGAAGCAGGTGGCCTTAATGAATCAGTCTGGGGCCAGCTTTGTTTGGCCTGCCAGCTGCGGCCTTCGCTAGACAGGAACGACAGAGAACCCAAACAGCCATGGGGAGGTGCATCTCATTTCAAGAAACAGTGGGCTAAATTTAAAATGATGTGGGAAAGGGAATTTAATAGTCCTTGGTAACCTCAGGCGTTCCCTGGGAATAATTCAGGATGGTGAAAACATCACATAGATCTCCAAAATAAAACCAGCAGGAACCAAAACTGGGCTTTTCAGAGACTTCTTATTTCGTCTGGAGAGGCTCAGAGTCAAAGGAGCGTGATTTATTTTTTTCCCTTCCTTGCCTGAAAAATTCTGAATCCTATCTTCTGCCTTTTCCCTTCCGTTTGAAAGGAAGAGAAAGTTTCCTGCTCCTTGTTAACCAGTGACAAGGTGCAGATACAGAACTGTCATACTGCAATTTTCCAGACTCCGGTTTCCAAAACAAGGGATAGGGCGGGGATCAAATAAAACTCACCTGCCACAGAAGATGTGCCTTCGACGGTTATGGCAGAGGGGCTTCCTCCCAGACTGTGGGCCACATGCAATGTCACACTGTCAATTGTGTCGACTAAATCTCTAGCAATGGGTGCTTTCTGAAAGCCAAAAGAATCAGAGCAATGAGCCTGAGGAGTAGCAAAGCAACCAAAATGGCTCAGCAGGCAGACACATAGCTATACGCAGAACAGTCAAGTAGCTAAGACTGAAAAATGAGCCACAGTCAGCAACAGTTTTGAAACTGAAAGACCTTATTTCTTTATTGCATTACTTGATCCATGCCACTTGATTTTTGCTGGGAAAATGCCTCCCCAACCCCTGAGAAATAATAGGAATAAGAATCTATCTATCTATCTATCTATCTATCTATCTATCTATCTATCTATCTACCTACCTACCTACTTCTTACCCACCTCTCACCAGCTAAAACATATCAAGACATTTAAAATAAACTAATTTAAAATTCGCCATTAAACATCGACTTGGTAGACCTGCTGGAAGAGATAGGTCTTCAGTGCGTATTTAGAATTCAGACAGTGTGTTTTGCTGTCGAATCTCTTCCAGCAGGTCATTCCACAGTCTAGGGGCAGCCAAAAAGTAGGTCCCCTGGGTGACCGTTGCCTGTTTAGTCCTGGCCAGTTTAAGCCAATGGCCCCCAGAGGACCTGAGTGTACGGGGCAGATTGTATGGGAGGAGGCAATCCTGCAGGTATCTTGGACTCAACCATGTAGGGCTTAAAAGGTAACAAGCAACACTTTGTACTTTGCCCAGAAACTAATTGGCAGATATGGGAAGAAAAGTATCTAGGCACTTCCCCACGTTGCAGAAGGTTCCCAGCAGAGAACACATTAGCCACTATAAATGTGGCCTGTCCCATGGGAGAGATGTAAATCTTTCCTCATTTCATGTTTGCATTTTTTTTCAGTTTTGCAAAACATCCCACAATATGAAAAGTTGTGTAGCAGTCGATCCTTTTTTCAAAAGGGTGTCTCAGTGAGTTAAAGATAACGAAATGTGTCAGTTTTCATTTACAACCCTAAACCGCCTGTAGCCTGTACATCATTTGAGGCATGCACATATTGTTTTATCTCTGGTTGGTTGGCCCCCAGCTAAATGAGAGAACTGCCTTGGTGAAAATGCTTTCTTCGGAGGGGGAGAGGTCAGAAGGAGGCAGAAAAATGAGCTGATCAAACTTCGAAGATGGGATCAAAATTAAACTGGTTAAATACACATCTCATAGAATCATAGAAATGTAGAGTTGGAAGAGATCCCAGGGGCCATCCAGTCCAACCCCCTGCCATGCAGGAACACCCTCAAAGCACTCCCGACAGATGGCCATCCAGCCTCTGCTTAAAAACCTCCAAAGAAGGAGACTCCACCACACTCCGAGGCAGCAGATTCCACTTATTTATCTGGAACATAAAGGACAGGAAAAAAAGGCAGCTAGGGAGAGGCGGTTTGGATACAAGAAATTATGGTGGGAAAGAATGAATAACCCCTTCTCCCTCCATCATATCTTCATCAAAATTGGCACAGGCTGAAATAGCTTATTTTGGTGGAGAAAAAGGGAGAACTGATCCTGTGCGTTCACAAATAATATACACCAAGATTCTCAGGCATTACCTGTGATGCATCAATCCAGCCCGGTAGGGAAAGCACACCTTCCACAGCTTGGAAAAAAACCTATGAATAAGAAACAACCTGATTACATGGTTTCCACATAAGCAACCCATAAAGGCAGGGCTCCCCTATGAGGATGCATTCCTTATTAACTGGTATCAGTGCATGTCCAGTCAGTCTAAACCACCCTTCCTCAACCTGGTGGCTTCCACATGCGCAGATTATCATGCCCTTAGCCTTGAAGAAGTGCAGCTATCATCGCTGCTGAAGGGAAATGCAGTTCCATTCATTTAGAAGCCGCCACAGGTTGGAGAAAGCTGTGTCGAGCATACTGAGCTACACTCCATCTCAGCCTTTGACAGCTTTCCCTATTTATCAGCTATGCCCTATTGCTCAGGAGCATATCACATTGAACTCGTACGGGCTTTTTTCTGTGAAAGCCTTCCTAAGCAGGGGGTCTTTTGTTGGCAGTGCTTTGCAATAATAATATTTCCAGATGCTAACCGGTTTTCAGCAAGGATCTCCTGCAAACTCTCAGCACAGTCATGAGAGGATTACACTTCAGTCTGTTTTTACAAAAATCTGTATCGCTTCTGTTGATCGATCCTACACTCAGTAAACCCACCCTGTATACACAGATAAGTATTTCTTGTTTAGCAGCCAGCATTGTTTAGTTTTAAAGGTGGTTCAAAATCCCGGTTATGTAAGATACCCTTTTACCAGTGATGGTGAACCATGGTCAGGCCATAAACTGGACCTGTACACCATCAACCTCCACTGGCTAGGATGGCATTAGAGGCCACGGCCACACCATGTCCCTGGCTCTTTTCCCATGTGAGGAAGATGAAGAAGGAGCAAAGCTAGTCAAATTCAGATGGTGCTTTGAGCTCTTACCTTATCTTATAATGTTGATATACCAAACAGTGAATCTCAAGGTTAACCAGCTGCCATAAGTACTAGGTAAGTGGGCTTCATTCATTCCTCACCCTCTTTGTATGAGGAAGGCAAGGCGAGAGTTCAGCAAGCCATATAATTCTTCCCCTCTCCCCATCCCATGTACCTGATTAGTGAGGGAAATGAAACTGGTAGACAGGAGAGAATCCCTGAGTTTTATTCAACTGTTGATCTGGTTAGGATCTATACCATTTCTGATCCCCCATCCTATATCCATTAACTTTCTTTTAATTGCTTTGGCCCTATTACACTGAGCCAGCACAGTATAGCAGTTTGAGCAGTGGGCTACCAACCCTGTTTGGCCATGGAAACCCATGGGCAAGTCACACTCTGTCATCCTCAGAGGAAGGCAATGACAAAATCCCCTCTGAACAAACCTTGCCAAGTAACCTCCATGGTAGGGTTGCCATAAGTCAGAAATGACTTGATGGCAAAGGCATCAGTCCTTGTCTGATCTTGGAAGCTAAGCAACATCAGACCTAGTTACTACTTGGATAGGAGACTGCCAACAAATACCAGGCACTGCAGGTGAAATTTCAGAGGAATAACTGACAAAACCGTCTCTGAGTATTCCTTGTCTAAGAAAGTCCTATGAAATTCATGGGGTTGCCATAAGTTGATAGGCAACTTGAAGGCACAGACACACCACAAGTACCTTAGACCATGAAATTCAGATAAATTAGACATACCTGAACATGAAAAGGGAAAATAATATTCTGCTTATTTTCTTTTTCTCTGTGCAAACACTCTATAACTCAGCTACGTTTACTCATTTAGTGTCACAGCCGCTCTCAAAAGGACTCCTGATTATTGTCTCGGCCACAGTTCCGGACAGCATTAAAAGAGGAATAATCCAACTCCTGCTGCAATAGGTGCCAAGTTTTGTTAGCAGAAAGTGACTTCTTGACCCCAACTCGCTCAAATCCTGCAGGCAACATCAATTGTAATACGCACGCACACACACAAAAAAGAGGAAGGGCTGAGTGTGGGAGCCATCCAGCTCAGACAGATAATGGGGCCAGCACTGGAAAATCCACAGAGGTCAGCAGAAATGCTATCGTAAGCATCAAATAGCCTGTGAAAGTTGTTGAAATGTGTCACTGTCTAATCTGGCCTCAAAGGATGGCTGACACTACCATTATGCAGAATGAAGTTTTATCTCAGGTGGGAGATGATGCTCAGAGGTGGTAGCAAGGTGTTATAGGACAAAACCCTGGGCCATACAGCCTGGCTTGCACCTCCTGATGTAACCTGCTACCTTCAGATATGGTGGAAGATGTTCTCCTGTCACAAGTTGGAAAGAAAGCTCCCACTATCAGTTCCATCAGCTCTTGTACATGGAATAGGAGAGAGCACCATCTTGTTCTTCATCTCGGGCAGCAAAGTTGCCCAGCCTGCAATCTCAGAAGTGCAGATCCTCATTTAGAAGGAGCAGAAGTCACTTCTTGTTGCTTCTTCAGAGCTTTTTGCCTTCACTTGCAAAGCCTATGGGGGCTGCACGCATTCTCACAACTCTCTTGGATTTTGACCTGTCAGTCTGAAAACTGGAGAGAGTTCCTCTACCTCTGATGGTTGCATAAAACAGGGAATATCTACAGTTGCTACTTGTCACACTACCAAATAACAAGCAATATATGTAGAATTTCCTTTTTCTATACAGGTATAGAAGGTACAGAAGCGCTCTCCGGTTTTCACTCTGGCAACTCTAATTGGATTGAACAGAAACCAGAGGCTTGAATAGTTACATTTTTGAATCCCTCCTCCAACAGCATTGCCTAGTAGCATTGGCTGGAAGAATCTAGGAGCTTGTTGCCCCAAAATATACATTTCTATGTATATTTTTGAAACCATTTGCCTCCTTCTACATTAAGAGTTTCCCTGCTAGCCCTCCAAAAATCTCTGCACAAGTTCCGTACACATCCAGCATGCTGAATTATTGCTGCCTGTAATTTTAAGCATCTTCCAGGTACTAAATACCATCTTATCATTTCATCCCGAGGATATTTTTCTTAATCTAAAAACACTGAACCTCAAGGTCAGGTCTGCAAACAGAAAGCAAAAAAAGACCAGTAACATCCAATAGAGTTGATGGGGAGAAGAGGCAAAGGCTCAAGACGTTGAGAAGAGAGATGATTTTATTATTGAAAATAGCCCAACATGTTCTGGTCTGGAATAAAAAAATGAATGGCCTTCTTCAGCAGCTTACAATCTGAAAAATCAGCCTGCAGGGAATTCTAAAAAGAGCATCTCCAAAGCTTATGCCTGTCAACTGATCAGTTAGAATTGCAGCAGCTTGATTTTAAAGTTGCAATCCCCTGAGGAAGGCCATAAAAATATTTCCAAGCCAAAACGTGTTGGGCTGTTTTCAATAATAACCTCATTTCTCTTTGCGACATCCTGAGATGTGCTCTTTTTCCAAGAAAATTTACCTTGGTTGCTTGACTAGCAGGTGAGGGAAATTTACCTCTGAAAAACTGATGAATTAACTCAGAAAGCAGGATGATAGGTGTGGGAAATTTACCTCGGTAAGGTTGAAGGCTGTGTCGGCTGTAAGAGATTCATTGGGTAAGGCATGAGAAATGTTTTCCAAATAGTCCAGCATGGTGTCTGGGTGGTAGAAGTTTCCTCTTTCTTCTGTCAGGGATATTATAATCGGCTGGTAGGCATCACTAGAGAGCTGAAAGATTGATACGTATTAAAAAAAAAACAAAGACACTTAGCTTTCCGAGATCATTGAAAGAGATTGTAATTTTGTTCAGCACAGGACCTTTGAAAGGCTAAGACGTAAAGCCATAAAAGTAGCAAGCTCTATTCTTACAGTATAACCTCAAAGAGATGAATTTATTGGAGGAGCCATAACTCAGCTTTGGGGACTTGGCTAGCATCTGGCAGAGCAGCTTCTCTGAGCTCTGCACCCACTTCTCATTTAATAATAAGCAATGGATTAAGCTTGCATGCATTTTTGCCCAGCTCCTGGAGAGGTTGTTCCTTGTTTATCCCCCAACAATCTCCTGAAAGAAAGCTTCATCTGAAACACTGCAGGGAAAACAAAAAGGTGGACATTTGGAGGTGCATTGCCTCTTCATATTTAGACATCCTTTTGCGATCTTGGCTGATTTTGTCGAATATTATCCACTTCATTACAAACCACCCTACATTATGCAGCATTAACTGCAACCTGAGAACATAGTGGTACCACAAATAAGCTCTTTCACCATGGATTCACTCCTTGTCCACATAAAGTGTAACCCACAATGTGAAATAATCCCAACAGCTAGCGATGTGAAAGAGCTTTTTGAGTAAACAAACACATTTCACCTATATGCTGAGTGAAAATTGCTTTCCTTCTCATTCTGGCTAAGCACACTCAAAAAGAGATAGGTCAAAATCCCATTAGTTTTTGTCTTGTTCATTTTGAGACTCCAGGGACGTAAGCTGAATCTCTGATGGGAAGGCAAAGGAGTCAAAGTGGCCATTCCAACCACAAACAATAGTTCAAGCCTAGATTTAGATCTTGTATTTATTTGGGGAAGGGTGTTAAGCTCCTTATCCTCACCCCAGTGAATGTTGGGGAAATTTTTGTTTTTCATTTGCTCTACATTTTTAAGCAAACTGACTTAATTCCTCCTTCCTGAACTACTATGTGATTCAGATACTGTTATCCAGACAATAACCTCGTTGATTTTTTTCTTCCAGTTCAGCTCTCAGCTCAACAACAGGCATATATTATGAAAATTGTTAACAAAGGAACATGAGGGGAAGATGCAGATAAAAACAGATGGTGTTTTTGTATATGTGTCAGGAGATGGAGGCCCTAAGTGAGGAAACTCACAACCCATCCTTTCCATCTGAGCCAGGCATTTTGGTTTTCGTCAGAAACACCTGACAGTCCAGAGGCAAGAGGAAAGGGTTACAAAGAATGTACCTACCACTGGAAGAGCTGCTGTTCCCTGTTGTCCCCATGGAGCTGTGGAAGAAAACAGAGACAAACAAAACAAAATGCTTCCATCTATCAAATGTCTCCAGGAGAGGTGAAGAAAATCTAAACCAAGATAAAGCTCTGCAAGGTCCTGTAAATGTCACTCTCTGACTAAAAGATCTTCCCATGCTGCTTTGAGCAAGGACTACCTCAACCCACCCTGCTTAACTTGCTGGGTGAACAGATGGCTAATACAGCCAAGGTAACTTAGATACTAAGGTATTTTGAAGAGTGTTTTGTTCCTCAAGAGCCATTTGTATCTTCAGCTCTTTAGATGTAACCCAGCATTGAATGCAAATATAATCATGGACTGCTCAATGCCAGGGATGGAGGATCTCACCACACAATATCCTCAATTTGGTGGTTTCCTGCATGCATTCAAAGAATTATGTCTCTAGCCTTGCTAGAAGATGGTGACATTTCCACTTACCTACAGCAGCCATAAAATACTGTTCAACCTCCTTGGGTGTAAGCACTCTTTCCCATATGATGAATTCATCAAAAGCCCCATTGACATAATGCTTGGCCTGGTCCCCTTCTGATCCCATCAACATATTTGAATTAGTGTCATCGTAGCTATAGAAAACCATCCCATTTGGATCTGTTGTGTTCAACGTTCCATTGACATAGACTTTTAAACCATCTTCAGATTTCCAGGTAAACAAAACATGAGTCCAGTGTGGACCTAAGGAGAATAGAAAGCCAAGACAGACAAATAGTTCCATAAACAAAGTAAGAGCATACACAAAAGACAATGAGATTGGACCAGAGGCCCAGCTCGTCCAGCAACCAGGGATATAGTGGTACATTCTGAAGTACAGAAGCTCCTCAAGGTAGACCCCCATAGCCATGGTCCCAAGGAGAGTCCAAAATGCAGGTGACTGTGTTGATCCATGGCAGTATGGTTTTTTCCACACTAAAAGGTTATTTATTTTGTTATTACTGTACTTCCATCGTCAGGGAAGAGAGGAGCTCTTTTGCCTCATATACCAAACAATTTGGCTGGCTTTGAGGGCTGGTCTGGGCCTGGTGGTGGGAGGTATCATCATCTCAGGTTAATGCTGAACTTTTGCCACTACAGTGCAACCCTCACAAAAGAAGAAATGCTTTCAGTATTTTGTCTTTTCCTAGCAGTGACAAACAGAAAACAGCAAGAAAGTCAGGTCCTGGGACCAAATTTAGCCCTTTTGTGGTCCCAGCATGGCTCTCCAGTCCTTCCAGAAGGCTACATTTCTTTCCTTTTCTGTTGGTTATCTCCCATTCTGACAGGTTGGGATGCTTTGACTAAGGCTTGATTGCTGGCAATAAGCTTCTAAAGGTATATGCTGCTATTTTTGGTCCCACCTCTGTTGTTTTTGGAGCTAGAACGAGGCTTCTGGCAACTTATCTAAACTTGAATTCAAAGAGGTTCCTATCCTGTCAAAGGCAAGAATTCTGTGACATGGCTGACATTTTCAGTATGTTCACTGTCTGAATACATTCAGAGATACTATTGCTCATCACTGTGTACTGCAGCTAACCACTGCTGTCTCCAATGAAACCATATAAATCTGGGACAAAGAGAATATCCAAATTTACCTGGTGGGATGAAACTGGCCTCCCACTTCTTCGAAATCTGCCGATTAAAGAGCTCTACAGAGCCTTTACTTTTGCTGAAGTAGACCTTAAATCCACTGGAAAGTACCTGATCCCCATATGCTGGAGGTGGCTTGGACTGCTGCTCCTGAGTCTTCCAGAAAAAGAGAAGGTTACACCTAATGGAGACAGGAGACAGAGGACAGGGATTCTTGGTGAAAAGATAGAAGAGGAATGTCAACACTACCAAGTTCTGTTTCACACAGTGAGAATTCAAATCGAGGCAGCTACCATACCAAGTTTTCTCATACGGTTAAGAATATCTTAAATACTTATAATAATCCTTCCCAGTTCGCAATCACCTAGTTGAGAGGTGTGGAAGCTCTCTGGGATACAAGTTTCCCCTGGGATGTGCCCCCGATGACTGATTGCTTCCATGTCAATGAATCCTCTTCAAGAGCAATGAATCCACTTCAAATTTTAGTCTGAATTTTAAGGGGGCTGTCCAGGGTGCTGAATGCTATCTCCAAATAGCCTCAATGCCTTTGAGAGCTCCTTTAAAGCTTGGATTAAAACCTGAAGCAGCTTTACTGCTCCACTAACATAGAAGCCAGCAGTTACAACTGAATTTGTAGGACCCCAAAGTCCACTTCCAGTACCCTTAAAAAATCTCTCCCCACCTTCCAGAACAAGGTGTAGGGATAGGTCAAGTCTGACCACAGCTTGAAGGCAGTCTTCTGGGGTATTTTTGTGCCCACCAGGGTAAAAAAAAAAATCCAAATATATATTTCTTTTCCAAAAAATATTTTTCCTTAAATGCCTTCTAGGGACATGGGAAAAATTGTCACCACATTTTTGACCCCTCTGGGGCAATTTAGGCCTAGGAGAGGCCTTTTTAAAATAAAAAAACACACAAGGTGAATGTGAAATCACTTCTGCTCACGTCCTGCTGTTAAAAAAAACCCATCTCCTGGATCATTGCAGATGGGAGTATTGTGTAACCCCTGCTGTGGACACTAGTTCAGAGCCCATTGGAGATATCAGTCATGACACTAAGAGATAGTGGACAACTCAGGGTCTTTCATCTAAACCTATCTCACAAAACTTGGGGGAGGATAACTGGAGATTATCCTCTTTGCAGAATGGTACTCTGAGCTCCCTAGAAGAAAGAGGAAGCTCTACATTAATGTTTAAAAGTGAATTATGAACTGAATTCTAGGCTTATCATCCTGAACTTCTCCTCAGTAGAAGAAGTATGGATGACACTCAATATATAACCCCAGTATTGTTTCCATCTAGAAAAAGCTTTCGACTTTAGAGATCTAACAAAGTCTCATGGGGCTGACACTCAGCTGCAATGACATATTGAGATAGATCCTAGAGCAAACTTATTACAATACATGGAAGTTATCTCTAAACAAAGTTGTTCGAAGCAAACTCTGTGTGGGATTTGCCAAGGACAAAATTCTTTTGCTTTTTTCTTGGAAACCCATTGTTAAATGAAAGCAGTAAGCAAACATGGGTAATTTATTCTCAGATAATTTATTCTCAGAGCTGCCTTTGGGTTTCCTAAGCAAATAATTTGGATTCTTAAAAGACACATGGAGTGGAGTGCAGAATTTACGCACAACAAAACCTTCTGTGTCGGTGGTAGTGCCTCTCAATGATTCTCCCCTTTTCCTCTGTGCACGCCTTCCCCCATCCCTTTCTACCCTTGAGTTGGAAAAAAAGTGTGACACAATAAAGCGCATAATAAAGGAGAGCAGCTGCACACCAACCTTGAGGTTCACAGACTTCCGGATTAATAATGCAAGAATTCTGATGGCTTCCAAAAAGGAGGAATGTCACTCCCTTTGCATCCGGAACACAGATGCCCTTGTTCACTATTCCTTCTACAATATCTAAGGAAGGGAGGGAAAGGTTAACAATGTGCAACTTTCCAAAAATATCCTTGTCAGCTCAACAGCTCAAGGATAGGAATCAAGCAATTCTTTTTTTTAAAAAGCTTTTGTTGGACCCCATCTCTATTTACAAGGGACCTCAAGCTTGAATGTAATAGCCCTCCCTCCTGCTTTTAAAAGAGTTTTAAAAAGTTGTTAGGACTAGAGCTTCCAGCATCCACAGTTGCAGCCATGAGGGAGGGGATTCTGGGAGCTACAGACCAAAAAAAAGGAAGGATTCCAATTTCCTCCAGACAGCCAGTATCCAGGTCCTCTCTCTGATTTCTCTATGCTTCTAGAGAATGAAGGAGAGGGCAGAGGAGTCTCACTTGGTTTTAGCCTTTGACATAAGCAAGAAATCAATAGACTGGCTCTGCCCTTACTCCACTGAAAAATTTCTGCATAGAGGAGGGGCTGGCAGCAAATGAAAACAGGGGCTGTTCCATATCCATGTAACAAGTATACGTGGTTTCACTTATCTACTCTGAAACGCAGTCCTAAAAAGATTTTGTTCTCATCTCTTTTTGGACCCCACGTTATGAATTTTGATCTTTCATGAGTTGCATACTGGCTTTGGACTGCAATTAAGGGCTACAAAGCCTTCTTAGATTCTAAAGAGCAAGAGAGGAGTGTACACTAGCTGAGACTCAAAGTCTAATAGGACACATGGACTGCTAAAAGACACCTCTTAACACCTGAACTTTGGTTAAAGAGTTTTCCAGTTCACCATAGTTAAATCTTATATTATCTGTATTATCTTAACCAGGATTAAATGAGGTTTTTGTATCTCTCCCTCCGCTCTGCGTAGGAAGTGAAAAACCAATCCCACTTGCATTTCATTGTAGACTAAGGGTGGGAAAACCTCTTTCAGCCCAAGTGCCAAATGCAATGTCAGAGAAGTTCTCAGGTGCCACATTCCATGGGTGGGTGGGTGCAGCCAAAAGCAAGGCAGCCTCTTTTAGCTTTAAGGATTTTGTGTCAGGACTCAGCCTTGGGAGAGAATTTTCACCCTTTTAGAATGCATAAAAGCTGGCAAGCCACCAAATGATGGCCGTGACCATCCAGGGAATCCCAGAGAGCCAAATTCAGACCTCCAGCTTGTAGTTCCCCATTTGCGCTGTAAGGCATGGATGTGCAACGCATGGACCTCTAGATATTGCTGCACCTTAGTTCCCATCACACTTCACCATTGGCCACCCACATCTACATCTTCCTCATCCCTGGTATAGATGCTTTGAGAGATGGGAGCTGAGCTGAGCGAGACTTAAAGCAACAAGCCATGTTGTCTTATATCTGCCCTATGTGGATCTAATCTGTTTGCCAGAGACTCATAAGGCTACTTCTATTTAAAGAAAGTGATTTCTGTTTGAAACCCCCAAAACTAAAGATTAAAATTATCCTTCAGACATTGGTTGCTTTTAAACCACTTCTCACTCATAGGGAGCTTGATTCTAAACCCAACATTAAAGCAGAAATGATCCAAGAGTTTAACAAATGCAGAAGAATCGTACTGAATTCTCACCTACAGTTGCAGAGGAGTTAGAGTAGGCAGAATCATTGGTATATACAAAAGTAGAATTATGGTAAGGAAGCACAGTGTAGTTGTGGAGCCTTAGAGCTAGGTGGAATGACAAAGACAAAAAAGAAGAAGCAACAGAATGAACAAATGCAAAATGAATACGAATCAACCAGCTCATATCTCTCAATGTAGAAACCATCATCAATCACACGAAAGGATCTAGTTAAAGAGAAGTAATCCCTTGTAATTCTTTTGTCCAGAAGCTAAGGTCTAGTTCCTCAGAGCTTGGAACTATTAATGTTTTTGGGACTTCAACTCTCAGAAGCCCCATACTAACTTTATTAGGTGACTTCTTTTATGGTGTAACTGTAACACATTAGTTAGGGATGATGGGGTAACCACAAGATAAATGGGAGCATGGGTCATTTCAGAGCCTACTGTTTGGTTCACCATCAGTGCAGGTTGAATGGACTAGGACCAAATTAACTAGGCTCTATTAGTAGTGGCACCCCAGCAGTGAATGCTCTGGGGAAACTGGCCAGTCCAAACACCTACCCCTGCTTTACATTTTCAGATAGGCTCTGAACACTTCCTTTCTTTGGGCAGTTTTCAACTTCTTTTTATTGGACGTTAGAGAAGATTGTCACTGAATTGCTTGTTTTTAATCTGCTTGATCCTGTGCGTGCCATTGTAGATGTTGCAGCACTAAAGTTGGGAACATGTGACCCTCCAGGTGTTATGGAATAAACTCTTATCATTCATGTCTGTTGGCTTCTGCTAGCTAGGGCAGATGGGTCCCATAACTTCTTTTGACCATTGTAAATTATAGACATGTACTGTTCTTTCAATGCAGAGTCTGCTCTTTCACCAGTTCTTCTCCTCTTGTCTTCTTTCTGCAAGGAACATGCTCCCACAGGAAGCGGACAAGAGAAGAAGATTGACAAAAGACCGGCTTCTGCTTTTCAACCAATTCTACTTTCTGACAGTACTCCGGACCCTAACTCCTTAGATAAGTGGAGGATTCCTGTATTGAGACGGTTGCAGGGAGTCTAAAACAATGAGGAGGATCAATCAGTGGACCTAGAATTTCTATTTAAATTTCACAACAAATAAATACCCATTTATTTATTTCACTTTAACAGTGTCCCTTCTATGCACATATATCTCCAAAAGCAATCATCCACACTGACTGATTGAGAGATATGGAATTGGATTACAGCCACACACACACACACACAAATTCTACAAATAAAATGAATTAACAATGGGCAAAGCTTCTTTATGAGCAAGAAACATGGAGTGAAACACAACCGTGTGAAATCGCAATGAATGGCAATGGAAATAAAACACATGAAATGAATGAAACCAAAAAGGCTGTCACAGCAAATGGAAAAGATGGATAAACAGAGAGGGATATCAAAACAGGGAACTTTTTGCTTGCTTGATTTATTATCCGTGATCACTATTGCAGTGCTTCTGGTTGACCTGTTTTGCAACCAAAACACTGCACATAGCTCAGTTCTAAGGTCATCCCCCCATGGGCTTGGAAATCTGTGGCTCTCCAAAAGTAATTAGATTCAAATTTCACCACCTTCCCATCAGCTGGTTATTGGTGAGAGAAGTTGGAAAGGATGGAAGCTTGATGATATCTGGGGGATCACAACTTGGAAATTGACATGTAAGAAGGAATCTCGTTACAGGATATGCTGAAGCCTTCCGAACCCGAGCAGTGGTCAGACGATGTCCTTGGTCTCATAACATCATCCCACCACCTTTCAGTTGTGGATGGCTTCGGCAGATCATTAAATCCCCAAAAGTAATTTTCCAAACTGCACTTCTGATCTATACAGAAGATAATTCAACCCACATTGTTCAAAAGTTCTTGTGTGTGTAGGTGCCTTCAAGTCGTCAGCCAACTTATGGT
The DNA here is from genome assembly GCA_948474755.1 of Ctenosaura bakeri. Lineage (NCBI taxonomy): Eukaryota > Metazoa > Chordata > Lepidosauria > Squamata > Iguanidae > Ctenosaura > Ctenosaura bakeri. The sequence goes on from CAOLHI010000796.1 coordinate 344,758, forward strand.
GACCCCATGAATTCCATAAGGTTTTCCTAGGTAATAAATCTTCAGAGGTGGTTTTGCCAGGTCCTTCCTCTGAAATACAGCATACAGCACCTGCTTTTCATTGGTTGTCTCCCATCCAAGTACTAATCAGAGCTGATCCTACTTAGCTTCCAAGATCAGATACCATCTGGTGACTTCAGGGTATTTAGGCATTTAATGGATCTTAAGCCAACAACTGTCAGTCTCTGTCCCAGTTCATTCATGCCCAATTTTCTCTCTGGCAACTTGATCAAAAGCCACTATGGGTAGTGCTTAGATTGTTGGGTTTGGATTCGGGAGTCCCCACTGAGCCATGAAACTCACTAAGTGACTTTGGGCCAATCATATTCTTTCAGGCTGACATATTTGGCAGGGTATGAGGACAGAGTGGGAAGGAAGAAAGCCATGTACCATTCTGAGTTCATTGGAAGAAAAGAGGGATAGAATATGTACAACCAAGGAAGAATGAATGAATGAATGAATGAATGAATGAATGAATGAATGATTTCCCTGTCTGAATTAGTCACTGCAGATTTGTACTTGTCACAAACTAAGGTTTTATATCTTAATTTGTTGTGATGCCAGGGGCGGAAAGGGGTCAGAGATTCCCTCATTCAGCTACACATCATTAAGGCAGTCATATTTCCTAGGAGACGGGTAACTGAATGCTATGCATTCCATGATTTTGCTGGGAACCATGACACACAGAAAGCTTGGATTGGTTCTGAAGGTCATCAGAATGTCGTCACTTTGGGTCATGAAGCCATGCAGCACCCAATCCCCTTTTCGAACTTATAATTTCATGTAGGTCTTCCCTGAACAGCCCCCAAAAACTGAAGCCTGTGGACACATCAGGCTAGAGGTTGCTCTTTTTCCAGCTGCACATAGATGGCCAGGAGAGCAGAAAAAGATCGACCAGCTCTGAGCAGCCTATTCTGCCAGTGCCTTATTTTCTTCTGGGCCACTGAACCACTGGTATTTCCCCTCCTGCCTCCATTGCTTGTGCCACCACACTTGTACTGGTGTAGTGCTTAAGTAGTATTCTTACTAGAAGTTACTCTCAGGGAGAGAGAAGAGTCCCTGCTCTTTCCTTTACCTCCTTTTATGTCCTGGAGCTCATGGATTCCGTCAACAGTCCCCAGAGGCCAGTAATGCGATGCTTGCGCTAAAACATCAAAACCTGTCAAGGAAAGATAACAGTGACCATCCCAGATTTCCAGAGCACTTTGTGGTTAAGTACGGATTCAGATCTAAGTCTCCTTCATTGTAGCTTCGGCAGTGCATCACATTAGTCCTCATGATGCCAGAAATATATGCTCTTTGAGCCTACGAGGCAGCATAAATCTCACATTGCTCACTGGTTTGTTGTCATTATAAGAATCCTGGCATCCTCAGCCCATTGCTCCAGTTACTATATGGCCTGTTCTCTACATCTGCTACACTTCCAGAATCTCTGCTCAAATGAGGATGAATGATTTCAAGAAAAGATGAAATCATACAACCAGTAGCAGTATTATTGCAACGACAAAGAAAAAAATGAGGAAAACAAGGGTTCCTTACCTGGATGTTTATGTAGCCACATAGGGTTTCCATATACCTGTATGTTTAAAAAAAAAAGTGTATGAATGTGGTAACAGAGAAGGAAATATATCCAAGCAAAAATTGAGGGAGGGGATCCATTGACTTTGTTTTTGAGACCGTTACCTGAAATAAAATCAGCAAAGAGAGACAATGCAAAAACGACATCCAGTTCTCCATGGTTCCTTTTCGTGGGGCAAAAACTACAGAAAAAGTTCTGATGAAATCTCAGTTCACACAATATTCATTCTCCATAGCTTTTTTTTTTTTTTTTCAGGGTTATTTATTCCATATAAAGTCCATTCCATTCATTTTCAGGAGAGTGGGATCTTTTCTGATGTCAAAGGATAAGTGTTTCCTTCAGAAGGGGGAGTACATCAAGCACTGCGCTTAAAAAAGCCAATAAGCGGAGCGAGAAGAAATAGTTTCAATGAAAAGTGTACCATTCCGTGAAAAGAATCTGGAGATATTTACAACTTCAGCTTCACAAGTCGCTTTCTCGATCTTCCTCTCCCTATCATTCTCTTTTTACATTTTTTCTTCTGGTCAGATTTCGGATGGGGAAGAGATTGATGGCTAATATAAAGGAAACTACCGATCCACCAAACTCTTAGATGTCCTTCTTTCCAGAAGAACTGTGCTGAAATGAGTCACTCTCTGCTCAGCCAGGCTGACTGGTTCAAGTTTACACACCTCCATCCCAGTTCTCTTTGGGTGGAGAGAAAGTCAAGATGACGTCATGCTTTATTCTCAAACTTTGTCCCATTTGGGTACTCTATTTATATCGCATTACCAGCCCACCTCTGTTGCTGGGTCCTAACACCAGTCAGTTAAAAAGAACAGGGAAAGTTGAAGGAACTCCAAAAGTTTAGGGGACAAAAAGAACCATTAAATGGATGCAATTTGAGAAGGAAAAAAGCCAGTACAAATAAGAAGCTTTGCTTTTACAAATCCTGTATGAGGTTCAAGGATCTTGTGTCTTCTTTGAGGGGGAATGGGATAGTGCCAAAAGTGTTACTTCTATGCATCTTTACTTTAGATATCATGGAGCTCAGAGGGATTTTTTTGCAGTAAATATGCAAGACCTCAGTCATACACGGTGAGATTGCCCCCCACTAAATTTTTGCAGTGTGGAACTTATTTTGTGCAAAATTTGCAGAAAATGCTGTTTTCCATGCAAAAACACCATGTGTGAATTTTGCACTTACTAAGTCATCTCTTTCACACTATGCCACTATTGCGCTGTGATATCACTTTAGCTAGCATGGGATTTGTAGTTTTTTGAGCATGCTTTGTAGATTTCTGAGCATGCTAGTGGCTCACCAAATTTCATCCAAGGATTCCATAGGATGCAGCTATGGTAGTTACAGCGGCATCAATGTGCTATAACTGTGTGGTGTGTGGAAGAGATTTTTGTTTGAAATCCTAATGAATTCTACGCAATTAACTGATTTTAACCAATTTACTACCTGCTTCTCCAGGTAGCTTGAATTGTTTTCCTGCCCAGTGAAATTTTCTCAGGTTCTGAACCAGCCCTGGCAAAATTATTAATGCAGAAGAACATACAAGCAAGGAGAGGTTGCAGCAGTTTGCTTTTACTTTAGCCCACTGGGAAGGGCAAAATCATAGAATCATTGTTCCTACCCTGCCCTTTCCTCTCCTCTTTCCCCTGCTGAGATAGTTGAAGGTGAGTTGCTTTTGTGCTTTGAGTTTGCAGCAACCGCAGCAAGTGAGGATGAAAAGGGAGAGGAGGAGGAGAGAGAATGCGGGACATTTCAAAGAAGCTGAAAAGGGGGAAGGCTGGAGAATTAAACAGGACTGCCCCTGCCAAATTAGGACAGTTGGAGGGTATGTTGCTGCTGTTGAGCTTTGCAACTAAGTTTTTTTTTCTAGAGCTACAAATCCTGGAATCTCCCAGCCTGCATGGCCACTTTCCCAAGCTTGTCCCTTCCATGGGCTCCAAATACAGGAAAAGGGTTCAAACCAGGGGCACCTCAACACCTCCGCTTCTTCCAACTGAACTCTCCCTCATCCGGTTTTCTCTGCGGCAGTGCATACGTTTGACATCAGGCCTCTTGTTACTTGTGCTTGTGCATTGTATACACTGAGACTCATCATGAAATGAAAAAGACAAAACCTACCTGATAAAGGGAAAAAAGAGAAACAAACAAAATCCACCGGCTCACTGTGATTTATTCATTGTTCAAGTGCTCCACCATCAGGCAGGAGGAGAGACTTGCAGCTTAAGAAAGGAGCACAGCGGTAATAGAAACACGTACCGTGCGCTTTATTTTAATTATGGGGAAGAGAAGTTCCCTCATAAAGTTAGTAAGCTAAAAGCATACCTTTTAAATGTCACGGTAGAAGGAGTAAACACCTTAGCCACAATAATATTAATGGGGCTGCATCTCTCCTGGAAGGGAGCAAACATATTTAATAGAAAACAGCAACATTTGCAGCCTAACCTCCCTCGAGATGCTACGGTAATTACACTCATACCTGGCAGGTAGACTCTAAGAAATGGTACCCAAAGGACTGCAGCTCTGTGCGGTTTTGACTCAATGTTATTCCACAGGGCTCTATTTTGGCCTCCGCTGTCATCTGAGATCGGGGTGCAAGTGTAGAAGCCGTCTGGAGAAACAGTCCAAGCTCCAAGAGGGATGCAACTTTGAATATGTGACTGAACCTTTCTGAGATAAGGCAAATATTTTTTTCAGAAGATGAAACATGAAAACATTGATGAAAGGAAATGAGTTTTCCCAGACCTTGGAAAAGTGACTCTGGTAGATTACAGCTCCCCAAAAACCAATCACTAGGGGATTCGTGAGAGTTCACCATTAGGAAAAAAGTAACATCCTCAAACTCTGGATTGCTTCTCAGTTACTATTGATAACTTTTCCAGCATGTACAGCTAAAGGAAACAGCTGCATGTTCTCTACGGGCAGCAACTTTATCACGGGGCATTCCAAGTTCTCCTGTTTGAGCAAATCACACTAAAAGTATATTGGGTTACGCTTGTCAGAAGACTAGGAAAAGAATATTCCTTTTGTATATGTGATGTAGTTTGTTGCTTTGTTCCAAAAAACAAACAAACTGAAGACTGATGAGCTTACCCAACAAAACTTATTTCTTTGGTTTCATGACTCTCTATTCACACCTGGCACCTTCCAAGAGAGTTTAAGCACTGAGGTTGCAAGAAATTTAGCCTGCACTCCTGGCTGTTAACGTTTCATTGCAAATAACCTAATCTCTCCATATTTTGGACAGTTTTACAGTTGAAAGGGGGAACCCATCAAAATTAATCAAAATCTATTTCGAATAAGTAATGGAAGATCGTTATTAAACTGTGAAAAAATACAGCCAATCCCAATAGGCAAAGGATTCTAACATCAACACACAATTAATGTAAGTTATAGCTTTAATGTTTCATTTTCTGGCTTCAGCCTCAAAGGGCAGTTACAGCAAAGTTGCTTTTGTTTAATTCCTGTTAGCCAGAAGCGTTCCTTTTAGCAGGAGTGGGGCTCATAGGCAGGAATCTAGGAAAAAGAAAATTAATAGTCCAATCATATGTTTACACAGATGTCTGTCCTCGCCACAGGGTTCCCCTACATATCTGAAAGGTTAGGGACTGGAGCACTGTCAGAACTGGTTGAAAAGCAGAACTCATGTACTGTACTGTAGGGAGATAACATCATTGAATACCATCGTCAGAGTTGTCCGTGCCATTGTATTTCTGATTTCTATATATGGCTGCGAAAGTCAGGTAGTGGAGAAGGCTGATGGAAGAGAATCGCATCACTTGAAAAGTGCTGCTGGGGGAGAGTTGGGCAGATATCCTAGACTGCCAAGGTGGCACATCTATGGGCCCTAAAGTAAAATCAAGCCTGAGCTCTCCCTAGAAGCCAAGAAGACTAAATTGAGGCTGTCGTACTTTGGACATATCTTGAGAAGACAGGACTCACTAGAAAAGACCATAATCCTTGGAAAGGTAGAAAGGCAGTACAAGAATAAGAAGGCTGCATTACAGAAGGATGAAACCTGAGCAGGGTTGTTGATGATAGGATGACTTGGAGCTCTCTCTTTCAGAGGGTGCCCATAAGTCAAAATTGACGGCAGTTCACTACGACATGCCTCCACAATCGAGTCTCAACAGCACATCTGGGCAGAGCTTGGAAAAGATGCTTTTTGGACTACAACTGGCAGAATTCCCCAGGCAGCTTGTTGTTTTGCTACTCCAGGATGGGTAACATGCATCCATGAGGATGCTGCTCCAGGATGGGTAACATGCATCCATCAGGATGTTCTACAGCAACTCCCATAACCCCTAACCGCTAGGCAAATTAGCTGGGAAAGATGGGAATTGGTAGCCAAAATCAGCTCAGAGCAACACACATTCTTTACGGCTGTTTTAAAGCCAAAGAGACCAAATTCACAGAAATCTCCTCTTCTATTCTGCTTCCAATTGGTTTCTGATTCATCCCCCTCCATGCTTTGTTTCCCCCTGCACAGGATTATTCTGGCTTTTTGTGAAACGGCACTATAAATTTTTAACAGTCATCATAAGCCTGCATTAGAAGCATCAATAAAATATCCCCAACCAGACTACTACAGGGTTCTCTAAATACTAGCTATGTTGTGAGAAAACTCATTTTACGGAGTTTTAAAAGAGTTTATTGGTGCCATTTATCTCTTTGTCTATAAATGTGCAGTGCTTCAGTATCATAGATCTGAGAGCTCAGATCTCAGGGGAAAGGGTAAAATCCAGACCAAAAAAAATGTCCCAGTTTAACGGTATTTTTTTACGACCTCATGTTGGTATTTCATTTTCTACAACGGCTATATAAACGAACTGGGAAATCTCATGTAACCTTAAAGATGGCTAACAGCCACGGAGCAAAATCTTGTGTCTTGCCACACCAAGCTTTCCTGGGTTGGCAGCCCTTTCCAACAATGCCTTTCTAATAAACCAGAGCAGAAGACAATGGCACGTGGGAAATGTTTCATATTAGAGGACCCCCAGTCAAATGTAGAAAATTTATTAAAAGTGATAGGGGAGTATGGTAAATGTGCGGGCTTTAAGGTGAATCCCGATAAATCTAACATTTATATATACAACAACAACGGAGCAGATATCCGTAACACAAGGTGAAGCATTCTGGACGAGTATTTTTCTGTCACATCTGTGTCTGATAGGCAGAATTCCTATGTGCAATTTCAGCTTTACATTTTTTAAAAATCAGTTACAAAGCTCGACTCTGCTTCTTTCTAATTGTGCTTTAACCAGCACAGAATTCTAGAACTCTTTGTTATCACTGTGCCCTCTCAGCACTTCTAGGCCACTCTATTGAGATTTGGAAGATTAAACTTGCATCTAGCTACTCAAGGTGAATTCCTGGGCATATGCGCAGTGCCATTGTAACATTTCCTTTGGATCTCCAGACATTGCTGGCTTGCTGAATGACAGCAACTCCTCCTGCTGTCAAGCTGGTACCCCTGGGCATTGGGAAGCAAAGTTAATTTGAAGCAGTACACTGTGCCTCTGACAAAATGATCTGATTTGCTGACAGGGATAGAAAAACAATATCCCTTCCATTATTCAAATATGCTAAGCAGCCAGCAGATGTAAGTAGCTCACTGCATTGGGGAACAGCTAATTAAAATGTAATATGGCTTTTGCAAGATGTCATCAGCTTTGTCAATCTCAAGTGGATGGGAAGACCCTTGGATTCTCTTTCCACTGGACTGTAGGGTTGAAGTTTGAAATGAAGCTGAAGATCCTAATATATTACCTCGTTTTACAAGGAGCATCTTGTAGAATGTTTCAGAGCTTTCAGCCAATGAAGCCCTCAGATTAACTCTTCCACTTGTATCCTGGTGGTAAATAAATGGCAGTCCACCAATATTAATGGTTTCTCCAAATGTAACCTTACTTCTCCTCCTGGAACAAATGGCAGCCATACATTTATACAGAAGTAATCAGGTATTTGGAGGAAGGACCTGTCCCTTTTGCCTAATGACCCCAATCTCTTAGGGGAAGCAAGCTTTGTCCCTCTTCCAATAGCTTTATCAATTTACTTCATCTCATCAAATAGAAGTGAGGCTTATGAGATCTATTGTTTGTTATTTTTTCTACAATCCTCAAGGCGTACTTAGCACAGCTTGGTGAAAGCTGGTGGGTGGTAGAGGGAAAGCACAGTAGAGAATTGCGTATTTTTCCATCTTTGGAGCCAAAATGTATATATTGCTACCAAGACATCCTCACAGCATTCAGTCCTCTTTCTGTTGTGACCCCCCCCCATTGGATCTTCCCCTGCCAAATGGCCACAGTAAGGTGACATTGAGCCTGGGGCAATTTGCCCATTCCGCCTATCGATGTTACAATTGTTGACAGCTACTTTGTCAATTAGAAGTACACACGTTAATGCTTTCGAGCTCAGCTCTAGGAAGCTATTAAAACAATTGTATGCAGACGCTGACAACAAGTTCATGCCATAACAAGATGAAAGCACATCTTGACAGGTGCTAAGCAGTACAATTAAATAAAGGAGTGGGGTTTTTTTGTCTTACACGTTCCAAGCTGCCCTGTGCAGCTGCTGAGACAATTATTCGGGTTAGGCTAAGAACTGGTATACTTGATCGGCAGTGCAAGCTAGAGCTTGAACACACAGCACCACCATGTGGATTTCTGGAGTAGCGTGGCTATATTTTTTCCCATAAGGCAATTGCCGAAAAGCAAACTGAAAAGGACTGGGTGCTTACCTGGTAACTGCAATTCTTCGAGTGGTCATCTGTGACCTCACACACAGAGGTACAAAGATCCATGTGCGAGAGACCATGAAGAACCAGCAACTATAGCTTTTGGTACGCCAGAGTTGTGGCAGGAACAGGGTATTATTTCAAGCAGGCCCTGCCACAATTTGCAGGTGGAAAGATCAGCCAGGGGAAGTTTTTGGTGTCTGTGATGTCTGTGTATTGCCACATAAACGTGATGAAAACTTTCCACTGCAGATGCCAACAATTACACCAGAAATGGGTCAGGGCGGTGCTTGTAGAAACCTTAGGAGTACAGTGCTTGTAGGATGGGGCTGAAGCCAGGAGTAGTAACAGCAGAGGGGAAAAAATCCTGTAATTACACTATCTGTAAATTAATGGAAGTGTATATGGGAAGAAGTTTTTCTCACCCTTTGACCATACTCTGGTCATCCACTGAAGCTTAACAGTGAAAGATTCCAGATAGATAAAACAACTTTTCTAAGACCAGCATTGTACCAGAGTCAGATCTCATGACCTGAAGGGTCAAGATGTTTTCATCAGCACAGGTACCAGTATCATCAGCTTCCTCCCCAGACTTCCCTCTGAACATTCTGTGTGCTCACGTGTTAAGCAAAGGTGCAAACACCACCTGTATCTTACCTGCTTTTTTGGACTGCCATTAGTATCCACACATCATCTACTGCTATAGTTACACTCAACTGCATCTTCTTGCTTGCCATGCTTTGAGATCAAAATATTGCCAAGGTGGGAAAAGTCAAGTTGAGCACTAACATTTTGGGGAGAAGAAGCTTTAGCTGAAAGGCAAGTAACTGAGCACTGAACCCAAACTAAGAAACATTAGGGACATTAAATAGCCCTATGAGGACAGAGCATGATCAGTGGTCTACATAAGACAGACGTGGAATTAGTGCCCTAGAGCAGCACTTAAGCTATATCACATGAGGGGACTGATAGGGATTTTTTTTCTCAGTGGGCTAGGGACTAGGACGGTATTTTTGCCCATTTGCTGCAACTATTTCTTTCACCAATAGCTCATACTGGTCCATGGACTACCATTTTGAGTAGCATCGGTTTTGCTGCTTACACAATGAAAGCTTGCTTTACAGGTAAATAAGAAAGGACCCTTTGCAGTTTTGTATCAGCCTCACTGACTGCCAATGCAACCATTCTGGAATGAGTGTGATCATCTAGCATTTGGAATTTTTTAAAAACTAAATTGTACAACCTTGTGTGTTCTCACACATTCACTCATATTGTGTTTTTCCTCACCAGTGTGCACAACCAGCAAATACAGTAACAATCTCCCCAAATGGTATCAAACCCGAAGCACTTTTTTTTTTTTTAACAATCACACCTGATCTGGTCAGTGCGATGTGCCTTGGTTGCATTCTTTTGAAGATTGCTCAGCAAATTTTGGCTGCGGCTGCTGCTATACAACTTCCTATTCTATCAGCTCTATTGGATGCCCATCTGTTTCTCTGTACAACTCACAATGCCTTTTATGACCTATAATGTCCTATACGATTTTGGTCCAGGGCTATCAGACAGCAATTTCCCCATATGAGCCTACATAGGCACTAAAAATTTTCCAGAAAAGCCCATCCTTCAAGTCCTTCCACTTCACAATTGGTGGTGGAGACAAGATTAAGTGTATGCTTTACACTGCTTTAAACATTGTTAGTAGTTAGTGTTGACCTCTTGTATGTTTTTACCATATGGTAATTTAATCTGTAAAGTGGCTTGAGCCGCATTTTGTAGAATGTACACAGGTACAAAGCAAATAATGATGTTCTTTTGACACAACAGTAAAAAAACTCCAGCAAGAAAGCACTTCAGTCTTGCACACTGCACACCAAAAGGTTGCTGGTCATTGACAAAGGAGTTTCAGTCATTTCACCCCTCTACTAACTTTTTCTATAAGCCCTATGCTAGCATGTCCCTCAAACCAAACAACCCTCTTATAATACATTTCAACACTTCAGATGCTAAAAGACAGTTAAATAACAAAGTCAGCACAACATTTATATGTGTTTACTTTTAACATTTATAACCACTCCCACAACTGTACCACTAATCTACAAATATGTTTCCAGTATTTTTTAAGAAACCTATTTATTAAGGGCTACTGGCAATCACACACTGCAACATGGAAACCACACCATTCAGACTTAAATAGATCTAAATTGAACTTAGAAGATGCAAAGCTTTTTGCCAACAAAGTGAGAATTGGGTTGCTAAAGCTCTATGCCATTACAAAACAAACTGCTGAAAGCATCAAGAACAGAACTGGCCAGTTTTTGAGTAGCAGGGTTTTCAATACATAACTATTTCGGAACAGGTTTTCAGGACTAAGCAATCATGTTGCTGCATATGAAGTTAACATATGACTAGAACATCCACATTTTGCAACAGTTATTGAACAAGTCAGAAATATGCCAAAGTATTGTAGAAATTCTGAAAGGACTACAGAATAAATATTGCAAATATCATATGCAGTAGCCTAGCCTGGCAGTAACTGATTTTCCATTTCTAATACTTGCTTCTACCACTTTAGGGAAGCATGTTAAACTACTGAAATCTGATATTTTAAATCAAATAAGGCCACACGTATTTCTTTATTGCCTATAAATGAAAAAGAAATTAAAGGCTAACAACCTTCCCTGAATACCAAAGTCCTGAGGAAAGTAACTTTTAACTATTAAACAGGCAGTTTACTTTACTTTACTGATACTTTTAGCATTACATGACATTTGGTCTTGTTACAAATTGTAAAAAAAAAAAATAACTGGTAATTACAGATCAAGGAAACAATACATGCTTAATCCAGAGTTGTCTTCTTTTGGTTAACTTGATAGAAATATTATTTTTAGACTATTTAACCCAACAGATGATCTTAACTCTAGCATTTACCTCAACTCCAGGAAGAGCATGATAGGTCCACAAGTGAATTGCCTAAGGTACTACTAACTGTAGACCACTCAAACTGCCATAGCAGCTTGCTAAAGTAAGGCCTAAGTGAGAATTATGTCCAGGACTGTTAAGTTTACTTTATACCAAAGAAAACAACTTCAGCATAATATACCCAGCTTACATCCAACTACAGCAGCTTTTCCAATGTGAATTTACCTCTACTAAGATGGTCATAGCTCTTGTTCATTTAGGATTAAGTGGACATTTTTTTAAAATTTCCCCTTCTCAAGTTTGGTGCAGGCTTTGCAGATTCCAAATAACTAATCTTAAATTATGAAGAGCCGTTTGTTTGGGTATTTGAAATACAACTTTATTATGATCTAAACAAAAAGGAATGGGAATGACAGTAACAAACAAGATTTACCACTTGTGATGTGACTGCAGCAGTCAGATTTGTAACTTAAATGGGGAGTAAGTTGCAGTCCAAAACAGCTAAATATGCAGGTCCAAAATGAAGGAATTTTTTTTTAACTGTCACATTCACTCCAAAGCCCATTCTCTCTTATCAGCATCCCAAAGATTAAAGCACATGTTCTGCTCAGCTAGAATAATAAAGTGGCAAACACGCTGCACCACTGACATGACAGGACAGTTGCCTATAAAACTAGACTTCTGACGCTGGGCTCCAGCTTCACTTCCTCACAGGTCGTCATCTTCATCTGGCAGTGCAGTGGTCTGAGCAATCTAGAAAAGAGGAAGGAAATTTTTTTACTAATGCTGAAGACACCATGACAGCCAGCACCCAGCTATGCCATATACTTTACGAACTATTTACCTGTAAATCTTGCTCATACTGTGCTGCCAGTGCTGGATCCATAACAACCTCTGGTGGTGCAAGAGCAGGCATGGCAACAAATTCCAAGTTGGGATCTCCAATTAGCTTTCTCGCCAGCCAAAGAAAAGGCTTCTCAAAGTTGTAGTTACTCTTGGCTGAAATATCGTAATACTACAGAGAAATTGAGGGGGGGGGGGAGAGAGAAGAATCTATCAGTAACACAAATGGAAGTCTTGCAACAACTTAAAAGTCAGCAGTTTTATTGTAATACAAGGCCTTCTTAACTACAGACCACCTCAGAGCACTATATGAAGTGTTCTCCTTAGAGACAAAATTTGATCTTTGCATATATATCTACTACTATATATCTAAAGTTTTATCGTGGATAAAACCTTAGAAGCAATCTGTACAAACTAGAAATATTACCTTGCAAAATGTTAGCAATCCAGTCAAATCTGGCTTATTACAATGTATTTACCGAATACCACCCACACTGCAAACTTTAATATTCATAGTATATGTATGTGAAGGATGTAAATAGTACATGGAAAAGTATGATACATTCTGAGATCAAAAACCAGAGCTAAAGGAAAACATTTACCATATATACTCAACCGTAAGTGTAGCCTGTGCTGCTGGGGGAGGGTTGAAGGGAGTGGACTGTCTGTAAGCAACTCTCGGCTACCTAGCTCAGGGTAGAAGTGAAAAGGACGAAGAGCCCTAGACCTTCTCAAGCTGAGAGGCCTCTGCGATTATCTGCTTCCTCAATCTCCCCGCCCCCCCTCCCCACCAGCTCTCCAAAGGTCTGGATGGTTTTTCTGGGACTTCCAGGGAACCCATGATGTTGGGGTGGTGGTGATAGGGAGACAGATTTATCCATGGGTCACAGCATTCCCTAATTTTGGACCCAAACCTCCCCTCAACTTATCCACAAGACCAACTTACAGCTGAGTATACACAGTACTTCTTTTCAAATAGGTGATAACAATATTTTTGCTTAGTCTTCCCGTTTTAAAAAAATATTCTCACCAAAGAAAATCCTACTCTCTCACCTGCAGATTCTTCTTCCGGTGGAAAACAATAGATTTTGCTTTGACTTTCCTGTCCTTGATATCCACTTTGTTGCCACACAGAACTATGGGGATGTTCTCACACACCCGTACCAGATCTCTATGCCAGTTGGGTACGTTCTTGTATGTAACTCTTGATGTTACATCAAACATTATGATGGCACACTGAGCTGCAAGTTAAATGTTTTGGTATTATTAATGCCAGTACAACTCATAATATACTACTGTCAAATTCAATTTGATATAACTAGATTGTTTACAGAAACAGATCCACCAACCCCCAGTGTGTTACTTCAATAATGCTGTACAACTTTACCATAGCTATATTTTAAGGACCCACAACTTTTCAGTTTCAAAATATTTGCACAACCTAAGTTTACACCTAGCATGCTGTAGCTGAAGACTCGCACAAATCCAATACACATTCAAACCTAACACACTGATCCAATGCCAGTGTGAGGTTTGGCAGATGAACTTGAAATAACTAAAGGCTGACAACAAAACTTTGGAGCAATTAAATTACAGAACAGAAACACGTATCTGCTTTTTGCAATTGAAGAGCTCCTCAGACAACTTACCCTGGATGTAATAGCCATCTCGCAGACCTCCAAACTTTTCTTGTCCAGCTGTGTCCCATACGTTAAATTTAATCGGACCTCTATTAGTGTGGAACACCAGAGGATGGACTTCAACACCCAAAGTAGCTGAAATTATATAAAACCTTGGTTGATACACATGAAAAATACAGTATTTAGCTGGAATACCAGCAAGTGTGACAATACATGTGAGTGGCACAAACATACCTATTGAATGTTCACTTATTTATTATTCATAAGCCACTTTCCCAAAGGCAGTACTGTTTTCATCTTGTTCACAAAGGATGCCCCTGTGAACTACCACTTAAAAACGTCTTTCTGCAAGCTCAAAAGTTTTCCCTGTGTAACCTGTCCTTCTCTTAACTAGCAGAATATAAAATCCCTATTGGGGAATCAGGTACTATACAGATTTACAATACCCTTAGGTTTTTTTCCCCTTGAAGAGCCAGCCACAAATTCCAAGAATGCATCCAAATTTCTACAATAAAGAGCCAACTTATTTTACATACCAGCAATGTATAATTCTTTAAACATATTAAATACTGCAACTAATCAACATACCTACATATTTCTTCTCAAATTCACCAGTCAAGTGGCGTTTTACAAATGTTGTTTTACCGGTACCACCATCACCAACCAAAACAAGCTGTTGAAAAGCAATTTCAGAAATTAGTATTTTGAAAAACTACATCCTACACTAAGGTTGTTTTCTATCCACATCAGTCTCACAGATCAATGGAAAGAAACACTTCTCTGGTCAATACAATGTAGTTGTTACCATTTCAAGGAAACCCAGGTTCAAATTACCACGTAAATTACAAAGTCCCTGGGTAACCGGAGGCCAGTAACAGTCAACCTAAGGCCTTCACAGACTGCAGCTGGAGAAATACCACAAACAATTTATGTTTCAACAACCTCATCAGTAGCTACAGATGCCAGAATAAATGACAGACAACTGAATAAACTAAAGCCAATGCAGCCATGCTTGAAAATCTGTACCCTGCCTGCTCTTTCAAAATGGGGGGAAACCAAATTAACAAGAGTTTTCCACTTTGTGCACAGCCTGCAGTGTACTGTGGAACGTTTCACTCCAACACGTGGGTTCCTGTTCAGGGAGAGCAGTGGTTTTGCACAAGTTGTTCCAGTTCATATAATATACAAAGTTCATACAACTTATTTTCTGGAACACTTGTATTCCTTTGAGCTGATAAAGGAACAGAAACTAGTTTTTGTGAAGCAATACAGATGTGTAGCAGCCTGCCAAGTATTTTTCAGCTAACCCAAGAGCAGAACTTAATACACCATATCAGTCACCTTTTTCTACAAATTGTAAAACTGCAGTGATCAATACCATTTCATGATTGCTTAATAAAACTGACCATACTGTCCTGGGAAATCAGATACATTAATCTACTCAAAAGAAAAGCAAGGGGAATCACAGGTCTTTGTACACCTGAGAATATACTGCCCACTCTTCATGTTCCTTTTCTTCTTCATATTTCAGTCTATGATGGTTTACAAATTATTCTCAAGTGCTTTTCAGCTGAAACTGGAACTTCACATTAACATCCTTGTGTCAATAAGGAAGGTCCCTAAGTTCACTATTTGTGTATTAAGAAAACCTCAATACAGCTTAGTTTGAATATCCTAATACAATATTTGGACTATAATGCAAAAGAGTATGATAGCTAAAGTCAGTTGAACATGGGAGCTATGACAATCACTGGGCAACCAAGGCCCAGTCACACTCAATTCAACATACCTCACAGAGGTATTGTGAGGATGAAGTGGGGGAGGACTGCCATGTATGGCATATTCAGCTCAAAAGGAACAAAAATAGGATGTAAATGTAATAAACAATGTCAATTAAGGAACGTGTTAATTTAAAGCAGCCCATCTTACAGCTTGAAAGGTCCCTCATGATACAAATGTACAACCCCAACAAACAAAATGAAGCATCAAGCCAGAAAACCATCAAGTAATTCCCATCCTGCGGAAGGACAGCAGGCTAAACGTCCAAGATCACAAGGCTACATGAAACTCCCATTCGATCAAACTTAAAAGGCCCTTTCTCCCAACGCTTAACGGGTTTACAATGAATTCAGGGCCAAGCCAAAACAGGGTTTTCTTTTCACTTTCTGTCAAGAGTAGAGCTCTAAACTCCAGCCATTCATGTTCCTCTGGATGCCCAGCCTAACCAAAGGAGCCTCCTACAGTACAGTACCATCAAACAGGGGAAAAAAAGATGTTGATTATTATTATTATTATTGAATCAAATCGCTTTGGAAAGGAAGAGGCTAGGTTCCCACGCGGTAGGTCTCCTTACCTTAAACTGTACTTGGGGTTCTCCTTGCGGGGCGGCCATGCTGCTTCTGAAGAGGACGAGAAAAGAAAGAGGCGTGATTCGAGCGGAAGGAGCTACTCATCGGCGGGGCCCACGCCGCCGCCACCACCACCAAAAGGCGCGTGGTTCCTTCTATATCCGGGTCAGGAAGGAGGAAGCAGTAAATGGCGGCGACGGAGCCGATTGATTTTTTCCCCCCAACCCCCCCCCCCGCCACTCCTTTTCCCCGGCAGCCGCGGCCACCCGCCTCCTAACTCTTCCCCGCCGCCGATCAGGAGGAATGGCTCAGCAGAACTGAGCGGGGCGGCCCGCAGCAACCATGCGCAGGGACCGGGGGGGGGGCGGAGGGAGGAAAAGAATACGCAGCCGTTGTCTGTGTTTAAAGAGCCCCTTCATGGTTCCACGGACGTTACGATCCCAACGGCTTCCATCACCCTGTTGGGCTGAGATCTTTTACGGATCTGCGTATACTTTGTAAAGGAAAGCCTTTAAGCACACGGCTCTTTGGACAGAAAGACACACCGCACAAGTTCGAAAACTTGGGGGGGACGGATCTCCCTCTGCAGACCCATCCAGAGGTAGATCCGCCTCGCTCTCTCCTGCCCCGAGTCTGACTCCACCCCGGGGGTAATCCTAAGCCTCTCCTCTCCCCCCCCCCAAAGCCAGGGCCCACTCACCGTCCACACTTCGCTCCCCTTCTTCTCCTGCGCCCACGGTAGGCCTCTTCTTACCCCCCCACCCCACCCGCCGCCCCACTGCCCGGGAGGAGACCGCCGACGAAGCCCGGACGGGACCCGCCTTCTTCCCTCCCTCCCCCCTCCCCCCCGCAACGTTCCTCGCCGTTAACGGTCGTTTCCGCGCCTGCCGCGCGGGAGGGTTAGGGAGAAAAAGGACGCGCCAGCGCGCCTCAGCCGCCTTGAGGCGGTTTCCGGGCTTTCCCTGCTCGGCGCTTCCCATACCGCTCGCCCTCTTCAGCCGAGGCCTCTCTTTCCCCCCTGACGCCGGAAGGCCGCCTCCCCTGCGGCTCCCTGTGAGGAGAGTCCGCAGTGAGGGCCCAGCCGCCGCCGAAGCCCGCCAACCCCTTTGTGCTCGTCCTCCGCGCCTCCGCTCCCTCGCCCGCCGCCTCTCACGCCTCCCCCCGCGTTACCTTTCCCAGGCTGTCTCCTCTCTCGCGCTCGGTTCTCGGGCGGGTGGGTTTTTTTCGGGTTTTTTGGGCTGCTCCCCCTCAGCGCCTCTCGGGCTTCCCCCCTCGGTGAACTGGGCGGGCGGCTGAGGAAGATGGCGGAAGCGCGATGGTTCAAACGGCCCTAAAAGAAGGAAAAGGGAGGGAGGGCAGGCAAGGAGGCGGCGGCCACGCAGGCGTGACGTCACAAACGCGAGCGAGCGCGCGGGAGCGCGCGGCCAGGCCGGAGCAGGGTGGGAAGGGCTCGGCGTCACGTGACGACGGGAAGACAGAGAAGCGAGCAGAGCGGCTGTTGGGGCCAGAGCCGCTCTCCCGCTTTCGAGTCTCGGTGCGCATGCGTTAACGCTCTCCTCGTTGGCTTCAATTGTCCGTAGCGCCAGCCTGTTTTTAAGAAAACACTTATTTTTTTTCCCTCCCATTCTTTCCCTCGTGGGGCTCTAGGGCAGCACATGTGGAGAGCACGGGGGATCTCCTGACGGGGAAATGCTTTCTTTTCCACCTCCCTTTGCTTCAGGGACCTGCTTCATTCATCAGTCTGGTGCTCGAGTCAGATCTGCTGGACCACAACTCCCATCAGGCGTGGGGGTGGATCGGAGCTGTAGTCCAAGGCGCTGGAAGGATGGCTGGTTGGGAAAAGGCGATGATCGGACAGCATTGATTTATGGCCTTCCTTAAAGGATCCCAATGGAACCAGAAAACTACTGAAATGCATTTAGAATTGCAACATTCAAATTGCAAATCAGAAAATATTGTGCAATACAGTCAGCCAAAAAAGATTTGTACACAGGGTGAGGATGCACTACTCCAGTCAACAAAATGTCTTGGCCCATCTCATAGAATCATAGAAAAGTAGAGTTGGAAGAGACCCCAGGGGCCATCCAGTCCAACCCCCTTCTGCCATGCAGGAACACCCTCAAAGCACTCCCTTGGACAGATGGCCATCCAGCCTCTGCTTAAAAACCTCCAAGGAAGGAGGAAACTCCATCACACTCCATTGAGGCAGCATATTCCACTACCAGACAGCCCTGACTGTCAGGAAGTTCCTCCTGAGGTTCAGGTGGAATCTCCTTTCCTGCAGCTTGAATCCATTGCTCCTTGTCCTGGTCTCTGGAGCAGCAGAAAACAAGCCCCCTCCTTCCTCTACGTGGCATCCCTTCAAATACTTAAACATGGCTATCATGTCCCCTCTTAACCTTCTCTTCTTCTTCTCTAGTCTCCCCTTTTCCTTTCAGAGACGGATGGCATCTCGATTCATTCATTGCTAGCAAGCAGAACACTAGCACTACAAACCAAGATGCATGTACCTCTAGTTCCACTGATATTTTTTTTAACTAGCACGTGGTTTTTAAAAACATTCAATTGCCCCTTCCTTCTTCCTGCCAGCAAAAATAACTGAACAATAAATTACACAATGAATTGTTTGCTGGACTATCATGACTGGTGACATTTCTCAAGCAAGAGCTGACTAACTCACCTCACTGCCTAACAGAAGGACTGGCCTTGAAACTTTCTTCTTCACTGATCTCAACTCTTGTGTCTTAGTTTGCTGTTTGTTATTTGCATTCTAAGTGTGGAATATTTATTAATCTTTTAATACATCACCTCTCGGCCCACAAGGTCTCTCTAAAAGGCAATAATAACTAGTTAAGATCCATCATATTTACTATCTCAAGGATAGAGGTAGTAAATATGATGGGCCCTGCAACTGTTTTAAAGGGGGAGGTCTCAAGACATACAAGTAAATATGAATTTTGCATACTTGAAGATGTGCTTTTATAGAAATATAAATATATTGTATTAAAATAATAGCAACAACAATGGCAAACTAGTTAACTAAAGCCATTAATGTCACTGCCATGAAGTCGTGGCAAAATAATAAATATTACAGAAGTGATTAAAATATAAAATCAATATATCAAGCAAGGGAGAAAATATATGAAAACTTATTCTGTGAACATAAGGAAGTTTATAAGGTATCCTAATACACATTCCCAGCACACTTGTTTAAGAGCAAGAGCAGTGATATACGTTAGCATGTACAGGATTTCAGACAAAATGCTTAGGAAAGAAAATCTAGTGTATGCATATCGATCAATCAATCATGTTTTGGAGACTTTACACATTTGGAGGGAGCACCTGAAAATTACACCAGTTTTTTAAAATGGGGAGGTTGCGGGGAGTGGCAAAAGGCTTCAAGGGCCAAAAATTTGGGGTCTAGTGTCTGTAAGCAGCCCACAAGCTGCACTTTACACATCCCTGCTCTATGGTACTGAGAGAAGCTAGCTCCAGAGCATAGGACGAGTTTATTACAGAAAAAAGAAAATATTGTGGATATTACAAAGACTCGGTGTCGGGAGTCCTCCATGTTTTATTGTTTTAGGATAGCAGTAGACTGAGGAAATAGTGATAGTAGGCTGTTAGCTATTCCCAGGCGCCAACCATTCCTTCTGGCTGGAATTTCAAAGGAACCGTTTGGCATGATGACGTTCGTTCTTTTACAACTATCTTAGGAGAAACTGTCTGTTAAAGTGTAAGGTGGGGGAAAACGTTCCATTTCAAAGCTTTAACGTCTGAAGACAGCATCCCTTACTATGTTACAATAAATCTTCTATTAAGTTTGTTGATCCGTGTAAGAGTGAATCTGTTCCTGACAGAAAGCTCGAGAATCCTTTCAAAAAATGCACCAATTGATGGACCAGTCGATTACTGAAGAAGAGCAAGGATCTGCAGAATCTGATGGAGCTACAGAAACTGAAGTGCCCCTGGATACCAAGACAAAATTGCGCCTGACCGAGGCTATGGAAACCCCCACAAGCGGCCAAACCTGGGTCTGGGGAGAAAAGCCACATACGTCGTTGAGACAACGCAGAAGGGCTGCTAGACGGGATACATCAGCAAAAGACCTATCCCTTTTGGAGGAGATAAAGCAAATGGAAACCGAACTGGAAAGAAAAGATGAGGAGATACTCGAACTCAAGACCATGCTACGCGAGATGCGCATCCGTCCCTCGCAGACAGGGAGATCACCAGGAGGAGAACCACGAGCGGCTGTCTCGGCGGCAGCACCCCTGGTCCGCCCCAGCAACCAACAGGGCACACGCCAGCGCCACTGTTACTCAGAAATGTGGGAGACCTGAAAGCGACCTTCAACGGGAAGGGGGAGAAACTCTCCTTTTTTTTGACTATGGCAAACAATTTCATGATTGATCACGGCCATCTATTTCGGGATGATGCGGCCCGAATTCGATACCTAAGCCAGAGGATGAAAGGACTGGCAGCAGACTGGGTAGCGAACCTATATGACTCCCGCGCCCCCGAAACTGAAAATCTGCAGCTCTTCATGAACCATCTGCGGGAACGCTTTGAAGACCCCCATTTATTGGAAAACACCAAATATCAACTGAAACGAATGAAACAAGGCAGGAACGATGTGGGGACGTATTCCCGTGAATTTAGAAACCTGGCCACCAAAGTCCCGTGGAGTGATGAAATTCTAATTGAGTTATACAAAGATGGACTAAATCCTGATATTCTACACGGGTGCTTAATGCAGGCCAATCCACAGACCCTGCTAGGTTGGGTCAGACTAGCTACTGAAATGGAAGGCATAACCCAGACTGTTCAGCTGAACCGACAAAGACAAGACGTGCCAAAACGACAACCTCGCGGTCCCACCGTCCTCAATGCTGAGGAACGGAACAAACGTCTCCGTTTGGGCATGTGCTTTAACTGTGGAAAACCGGGCCACCTCGCCAACACCTGCCGCGGAAACCAAGCTCCGACTGGGACTAAGGGAGCACGAGCAGACCCAAAGAATATAGAATTCACACATCAGACAGCGGCCGCCAAACAACCACTTAGACGCACTTCTAAGGACCCTTCGAAGATTAACTCCATTTTGCAATGGCCCGTCCCTAAAACTGTGAAGCAACTGCAGCAATTTCTTGGTTTTGCGAACTTCTACCGGAACTTTATTGAGGATTTTGCTGCCATAACGCTTCCACTCACCAACCTTCTACGGAAACCTAAAGGATCCACTGCGGGCAAGGCGCATAGACTTTGTTGGTCGCCTGAGTGTCAATCGGCGTTTGACCATTTGAAATCTAAATTTACGTCTGAGCCCTTACTCCTTTTCCACAGTACGAAGCAATTCATTGTGCAAACGGATGCTTTGGACTTTGCCATGGCAGCCGTTCTTTTACAACATGACACCACAGGAGCACTCAGGCCTTGTGCTTTCATTTCAAAGAAATTTTCCCCTCAACAAGCTAATTGGCCTATTTGGGAGAAAGAAGCCAAGGCTATCCATTTTGCGCTGTCCTCTTGGCGTCATTTGCTTGAAGGGGCTCGACTCCCCTTTGAAGTTTGGACTGATCATAGGAATTTGCAAGCCTTACAGTCTGCTAAGAAACTCTCCCCTAAGCAGGCGAGATGGGCTGAATTTTTCCAGAGATTCCGATTTAAAATTGTTTTCAAACCTGGCCGAACTAACCAACTGGCGGACCCTCTCTCTCGACTTCCCTGTTTTGCGGAATCCCCTGCTACGTCCTCCCACTCCAATACCTTGTTTCCTGCCTCCTCTCTGGCTTCTCAAGTGACTACTCGTGCATTAGCAAAGACAAGGCTTTCTGCCTCCTCTCTTTGTGACTCCGCTCTCCGCGATGCTATCATTCATGCAGCGCATGCAGACTCCTGGCTACCGGCAAACAAGGATAAAATAGAATGGGTTGACAATCTCCCCTTTTATGGCACCAAGGTCTACGTTCCCCCTGCTGCCCGCGAGCAGGTACTTCATCGTTATCATGATTCCAAACCCGCTGGACATTTTGGGTTTTTGAAGACATTGCATGCGATTCGCCGCCTTTTTTGGTGGCCTGGATTAAACCCCTCCGTGCAAACTTACATTAAGCAGTGTGCCACTTGCAACGTTTTTTAAGTCGCCCACATCTAAACCTCAAGGGCTCCTGCAACCTCTGCCTGCGCCTGCTAGCCCCTGGTCGGTCATCGCATGGGATTTTATCGTGTCTCTTCCCTCTTCACACGGCTTTCATGTTATTTGGGTTGTTACTGATCACTTTTCCAAGCAATGTCATTTTGTGCCTCTAAAGAAACTACCCCGTGCTGACCAGCTGGCTGACCTGTTCGTTAATCATGTATGGAAACTTCACGGACTACCTTCGGTGATCATTTCGGACAGGGATCCAATTTTCACTTCCAAGTTTTGGACTTGTCTACTGAAAACCCTGGGAGTCACTCAGAAACTCAGCAGTGCTTATCACCCTCAAACAGATGGCCAATCTGAGCGTGTTAACAAATCTCTTGAACAATTTCTTAGGTGTTTTGTTTCTGAGAACCAGAATGATTGGGCTCCGCTCCTTCCGTTCGCTGAGTTTGCCATCAATTCTGCGGTTCATACCTCTACTGGGAAACCCCCCTTTGAAATAGTTTACGGCTTCCTTCCTTCTCCTTTCCCCCCCCTCTCCCTCTCTTCCTCCGCTCCTCCTTCTGTTTCTGCTTGGGTCTCTAAATTTTCTGGCATTTGGCAATCCGTCTCAGATGCTATAGCATCCGCTAAAGCTTCCCACAAACGTTTCGCTGACCGTAAACGGCAGCCTAATCCCCTTTACCAGCCCGGGGATTTGGTTTTCCTTTCTTCTAAGAACATTTCCTCTCCTTCTCCGTCTAAAAAACTTTCCCCTCGTTTTCTCGGACCTTTTCCTGTGAAAAGGGCTATTAATGATGTCTCTTTTGAACTAGATCTCCCTTCTTCCCTCAAGGCTATTCATCCTGTTTTTCATTCCAGTTTGCTGAAGAGGGCACCTTCGCTGACTTCTTCGCCGGCTGATGTTCCTCAACGCCCCGACTGACTTGCTACTGCATTCATATTACTATTTAGTTTTCTTGTCTTTCTACTGTTCCGTGATATTTTCTATATTTTGTGTATCTTTATGTATATATTTTTTTAAAAAAGTGGGGCAGGATGTCGGGAGTCCTCCATGTTTTATTGTTTTAGGATAGCAGTAGACTGAGGAAATAGTGATAGTAGGCTGTTAGCTATTCCCAGGCGCCAACCATTCCTTCTGGCTGGAATTTCAAAGGAACCGTTTGGCATGATGACGTTCGTTCTTTTACAACTATCTTAGGAGAAACTGTCTGTTAAAGTGTAAGGTGGGGAAAACGTTCCATTCTCGAGCTTTAACGTCTGAAGACAGCATCCCTTACTATGTTACAATAAATCTTCTATTAAGTTTGTTGATCCGTGTAAGAGTGAATCTGTTCCTGACACTCGGAGTCACCATGTTGTAACATGTATTCCCTTTATTATTATTTTTTAAAGTGCATAAGATTAGGGGTAATTTTTGCTTCTGGGGTAATTGTAGCAAGGGCTAGTTTTGTTCTCCCACTCTGATAGGCTGCACTTCTGCATTTTCAGCTGAAGATTGCCTAGAAATGTAACTTGCTTGGGGTCTGTAGCAGACCCTCACAATCACATTGATGTTGTTTCTCTCTCCCTTAATTTTTACTCAGATGCTCTCGACCTGGCTTCCAGTGTCCTTAGTTCCCATGTGGACCAAAAGGAAGGGGTAATGGTCAATGGGCTTGATGAGTCTTGTCAGCTGCTCTTTTACATCACAGATTTTTGCCTTGGAGAGACAGCATACCTCTCAAGACATCCTGTCAGGCTTGCCACTGTTTCTGTTCCCCTCAGGAGGGAGTCTTCTAGGACCATCACACATCTCCTCTGGAGACTGGCAGGAGCCGATCCATAGGCTGAATCTTCCAAAGCCTCCTGCATGTTCTCTGAGGACTGACACTGTTGCCCTTGTTCCTGTTCCTTGTCCTTGCTGATAAGAGAGAGTGAGCTTTGAATCAATTCTGCAGCTCCAAACTCAAAAAGAAACTCAACCAGCTATTTTGATTCACTGGAGGCCTTCCTTTTGAGCTCCCAGTGTCTTTTTTCACACTTGCAATGTGTCAGCTGTTTGTGTCTTGGTTCAGACAGCCAGTGGTCTAACTATACTATTGTTGAAGCCCCAAATAGGGAGAAATCAGAATAAGCATTGGATGACACCTTGCGTCTTGAGAGTCACTTTATTTTAATTTTGCCAGCAGCATGAGTTTAGAGAGTAGGTCTCATCCTAACAACAGCTCTAAAACATGCCCATTTCAAACCCCATTCATATCCCCCAAATTCAAGAATGAACTACATGGTGTTCAGACTACGACCTCTCCCTATTTTCAAAGGATGGCTCATGTGCAGCCCTCAAATTCAATCATGTGGCCCCCAGGGCCTCTGGCATCCAAAAAAATTTTTTTTTCTCCCTAAGATGCCTCCAAAATGACCTATAGGGAGTGTAGAAGGCACTTCCACAATATTTGGAGCCCCCCTGGACTTCTCTCAGGTCAAAGCACATTTTTGCAAAATTTTCTGAAAAACCTGTTTGCCTCAAAATGACCCTAAATATCCCTTAGGGACCCAGGAAGGATTGCTGTAAGAGCAACTATGATTTTCCTGGATCTTGTCTTTTGCTTTTTTGGAAGAGAGGAACAATGTCTGTCCTTCTCCAGTTCTCTGGAACATCATCTGTTTTCCAAGATTTCAGAGAGTATATCAGCAAGTTTCTTCAGCACTCTGAGATACAGTTCCTCTGGCCCTGCAGATGTGAACTCATTTGGGTTAGCTAGGAGATTCCCAACACTCTGTCAATCTTGATTTGCAATCCAGATCCCTAGCCACGGTCTCTGCTGCTTCATGAAAGCACACAGTTCTCTTTTTTGAAGAAAAAAGAACTAAGGCAAAATGGGTATTGAGTAGTTCTGCCTTTTCATTGTGATCTATTAGCATTTCACCATCCTTACTGAACGGTGGCCTCAACGTCTCCTCGGTCATTCTCTTGCCTCGAATGTATCTGAAAAAAAACCCTTTTTGTTGCTCCTTGCTTGCCTAGCCCGTCTCCGCTCATTCTGAGCTTTATTCCTGCAAGCTTGAGTTACCCACCTGTACTCTTCTTTGATGATTCATCCCTCCTTCCATTCTTTACACAGACTCTTTTCCCCCCTCCATTCCACTTCTTCCTCGGATTTGCCGTGCAGCCAAATTGGCTTTTTTCAGATGTTTCCCGTTTTCCTTCTTCCAGAGAATTGTTCGTGATCACGCTTTTCGCCACTGCTGAGAAAGGGGATGGCAGCCAATGAAAACTAAGCCAAATAAAACTTGACATACCACAATACTCTGTTATGTTATCAACCAAATAAAGGGGGATATCTACCCCATTGAAAAAAACCCTCCACAGGAACCCAACTTAATTCCCTCCTTGCTTGTTCCCATTGTCAATCTGTCATATGTTTTGGACTTCATCTCGCAGAATTCCTGACTAGGACACCTGAGAGCTGATGCATAAAATATCTGGAGAATCAACAGCTAAAAACACTATATGAGAGAGACCTTAGGGTTGCAGTTCAAAGTTCCAATCTATCACCAGAAACTGAATAGGGATAATGGACTCTTAGCTTTCTCTATACCAGCTAAGGCCTCTTGTTGTTGTTCTTGTTGCGTGCCTTCAAAGTCACCTCTGACTTCTGGCGACCCCATCATGAGCTTTTCTGGGGCTGAGAGTGTGTGACACACCCAAGATTGCCCCATGTTTCCATGTCCAAGCAGGGAATCGAACCCCGTTCTCCAGGGTGGTAGTCCAAGGCATAAACCACTGCACCACCATACTGGCATGAAAAAAGGTTTGTCAATTGCAACTACGAATAAATCTGCGTCAGTGGTTTCTGCATTTTAATTCCTGCCGGCTCAAAGGCGTATACCTACCACCTCACCCATGCGCCTTAGGTACGTCCCTGAATTTCTGCGCAACAGCCCACAAAAAACTCATGGGCATGGCTTTCTGGCCGTTTCCGGCCTACCCTTTTTGTAGTGCTGTCACTACAACCTCCTGTGGAATTCTGGGGTTTGTCGTTTCCTGAGGCCCCAGAGCCCTCTGGCTGAGAATTCTCAAGGCCTTTCTCTAAACCGCAGGCCCCAGGAGGTTGAAAGTGGAATCATAGCGCTATAACAGTGTGGTGTGGAAATGGCCTACGTCTACAGATGCGGCTCCTATTGACACAGGGGTTCACTTTGAGGCAGAGGCCTGAGAGCCCCCAAGCCCTCTCCCTGAGGGCCAGTGGCCATGCTGGGCTAGGGGTTGGGGAGGACTTCTAGCCCAAGGACTACCATTCCACAGGACTGGCCTACAGGCTTGGCCTAAATCCCTCACCCACCGCCACCTGCTCCGCCGCTGAGGCAGGTGCCCAATTTGCATAGCCACGCCCCCCGAGTGGTCCTCCCAAGCGCTCCTCTCTTCTCTCCAGCTGTGGTCCAAGCTGTTTGGCTTCCTAACGGGAGGCAGCGGCGGGGCGCATGCGCGCTGGGCCGCGGTTGCCCCTGGCATCGCAGCCGAGGGAGGGTTTTTCTAGTTTTCCAGTGAGGGAGAGCGGGAGGGAGGCGGGCGGGCTGAGGCGAAGGCGAGAAACGCCCGGGAAGGGGAGGCCGGGAAAGGGAGCCTTTCTTCTCCCGCTCTGCCTCGCCGTGGCTGGGATGAGGGACCGTCTGGCAGAGTTGGCAGCGGTGAGGAGGGGCGCCGGGGGGCGGCGGAGGGCGCGGGGCGGCGGCGGCGGTGTGTGGAAGGAAGCAGGCGGCCCCAGGAATGCGGGGCGAGCATTTGGCCGCCCCCCTCCTGGGTGGGAGTGAGCATCCCTGCATGGCGGGGGGCTTTGGAAAGCCAGGGAAGGACCAAAGGGGTGGCCTTCTGGGCGCCCGGGAGAGACCTAGTTTGCCCGACGGGCTGTGCCCCGCCCGTGGTGTGGAGGCGAGGGGGGACAAGTTTGCCCCTCATCTAGAGGAGGTTCTGAGGACCCGGCATCAGCCTCTTCTTCCTTCCAGAAGGACGGGGCCATTTCCGCACCAGACTGTTAGAGCGCTGTGATTCCCCTTTCAACCTCCTGTGGAATTCTGGGGGTTTGTCGTTTCCTGAGGCCCCAGAGCTCTCTGGCTGAGAATCCTAAAGGCCCCTCCCTCAGCTGCCAACCCCAGGATTATTCCATAGGAGGTTGACATTGGAATAATAGCACTATTCTCATTTCCACACTACAGTGGCCATTTCTGCATTGCACAGTTATAGGCCATTTCCACACTACACTGTTATAGTGCTGTTATTCCACTTTCAGCATCATATGGAATCCTGGAATTTGTAGTTTAGGGAAGGGCATTGAGAATTCTCAGCCAGAGAGCTCTTTGGCCTCAGGAAACTACAAACCCTAGAATTCCACAGGACGTTGACAGTGGAATGATAGCACTATAGCAGTGTAGTGCGGAAATGGCCATAGTGCTATCATTCCACTTTCAATATCCTGTGGAATTCTGGGGTTTGTAGTTTCCTGAGGCCCAAGAGCTCTCTGGCTGAGGGTTCTCAATGACCCTCCCTAAACCGCAAACCCCAGGATTCCATAGGAGGTTGATAGGGGAACAATAGTGCTATAACAGTGTGGTGCAGAAATGACCAGTGTTAGAGTGCTGTTATTCCACTATTAACCTCCTATGGCATTCTGGGGTTTGTAGTTTAGGGAAGGGCACTTTGAATTCTCAGCTAAAGAGCTCTTTGGTTTCAGTAAACTAGAAACCCCAGAATTCCACAGGGCATTGAAAGTGGAATAGCAGCACTTTAACACTGTAGTGCGGAAATGGCCTATAACAGGGGAGTGTGGAAATGGCCTGTATCGTACCGTTTCAAAAGAGATCAGCAAAAGTACTCCTGGTGCCCCATGAGTCAACAACCAAACCCACATTTGGGCAGTCAGTCCCTTAGGAATCCAGATGCCCTACGTTTTGCGTTCTCTTGAACTCTCCATCTGTTGTGCGAAAACAAAAAATTAGGGAAGGGAAGGAAAAAAAAGACTCACTCTTGGAAACTTAAGTAGGTGGGGTGAAACTGGCCACTTGTTTTTGTGGACTGTGGCTGACTTCATCAAATGCAAAAATGGGCGTTTGGAAAGAGGCTATGAGGTGTTTGGAAGCCTCACATTCTTACAACAAATAGCTAAATAGCGGATAAGGTGGAAACAAGTATCTAAGGTGTAAAACTAACATAGTACAATGAAATGATATGGGCATATACATTTTTTTTTTGTTACATGGTAATATAACAATATAATATATGCTTATGTGCATGGGACAGAATGCTCTTTATAACACGATCATTGTAAATGCAACAGACTTGCTAATATAGTTTTTTTACAATATGCTCTTTCTGAAAACACTGTAGTAGGAGCATGCGTGCTTAGTCCGAAGTAGGTCCCGCTCTGTTCAGCTGGGGTTTATTTGTTATATTTGCCTAAGATTGCAAAATCAGTGGATTTAGATGCTGTGACTGAGGGGAATGATTGTCGTTTTCAGCTATTCATGAATTGCATTTAATTGGTTCACTATAAATTGCAAGAAGGGCAAAACCTTCCTTTCCGTTCTTTTCCATCGTGCACTGTGTTTGCTGGATGAAAATGGATCTGTATACTATATCATGTTGTTGAAGTCTTTTAAGGCTTTATATTTTTCTTCACTCTCTGGAAGTATAATTAAGAAATGGTATGGATTCTATTATCTCTACTGGTGTTTATTATGTAGGAGTTAAGGTTGCTGTATCTCCTAGTTAAGCCTACTGAATCGAGTTTGAACGAAGAATGCATGAAAGAATTGACGGAAGAAGATGGTACTGTATCTATTTTGATATGCAAGAAATGTAATGTTGTGAGCCCCCACATGGTGTCTGAAGTGATACAGTCTAGAAATGGGTTAATTGCCTCATTTGCTCTTTTGAGAGAATTCAGCCTTTAAGGCCTATCTGTTAAAGATGTATATTAAAATTATTCCTTCATTTTGTGTCGTTAGAGAGTTCTATATGAACAATGGAATCAATATATGCCTCTTTTTTCAATGTCTGCAACAGGGTATTTTAGCACTGTGTGTCCGTGTGAGATACATATATACATTTCCTTCCCCGTAGGCTTATCTCTTCCTGAGTGGACAAGCTGGAAAGGAAAGGAAGGAATAAAGGGTGTTGATGCCTTTTGGTTGACATCAGGAGTTCTGACATGAGGGGAAAAAGAAAATCTCATTTTACTCCAAAGTGGGGGGGCGGAAATGAGATTTTTTTTTTAAAAAAAAAAAAGTCTCAGAACTCATTTTCCCACGTGACTGAGGTACAGGTTGACCTAGAAGTTAAATGCTTTACAATGGCACGCAGTTGTGAAAATGTGGTGGCCAAATCACGCAAGGGCAATGGCTTTTGTAGTTGTGTTGCATTTTAGAGTAGGTGTGAGGAACTTGTGACCCTCCAGAGGTCGTTGGAATTTAGTTCTCATCCGACTTCAGCCAGCTTGGCCAATGAAGAATGATGGAGGTAAAAATTCATCGACATCTAGAGGTTTACAGATTGCGCAGCCCTGTTCTAGTGGCACTAAAGCAT
Organism: Ctenosaura bakeri; assembly: GCA_948474755.1. Lineage (NCBI taxonomy): Eukaryota > Metazoa > Chordata > Lepidosauria > Squamata > Iguanidae > Ctenosaura > Ctenosaura bakeri. Next base: position 374,569 of record CAOLHI010000796.1, read on the forward strand.
TCAAGCCACACTTCTCTAATTAACTTCTCTAATTCATTTGCCCTAGGATAACAAAGTGGTGGCTGTGACCCAATGTGCCTTTAGCCAGTTAGGGCTAGGGCATCATGTTCTTGATGAAGTCAAACCTCACCATGGTAATGTGGGCGTTAGTTACATCCAGGTTTGATACAGAACTTTTCTTGAAGCTTCTGTAGGGAAATTGGTAGATGCTTGCGTATGGTGTTAGTGCAGTAGCTCCTCAGGTTGCTAGTCTCTTTCTGTGAGCAACACAAAATGTTGGTGATCACCTTTAAAGCCCTAGTTTTCTCATATTTCCCACCAGATGTTGTTGGTCTGTGTGTTTCCCTGCCATTGACGGCTGACCAGGGCTGATGGCTGTTACAGTCCAACAGCAGCTGGAGAGCAACAGTTATTATCAGTACTCTTATCAATAATCTTTGTTAATTGCTTCCTTGCCTCCTGGAGACCCTAAAGAGATGTGTAATAAGAGCTATGAAAACATTGTTTAAAAACAAGTTGAAAAGTTCAAAAACACATTTTAAAAACCAAAAGCGCCAAGTGGAGTGATGCCGTTTTAACCAACCATCAGTAACTCAGCAGAGACAGAGTTAGCCTGATTTCTTTTGGGGATGGAATTCTACAATCACCATGCTACCCACACTCCTTAGGGATGGCTTTTTTTTCCATATCATCACGCCTGCTTCCTAAAATCTGAAGGAGAGGTTCTCCTCTGCCCTGTCTTAAGTACAAAGGATGACCAAGTGGTGCAAGAGACAAGGTCTTTCAGTCACCGCACCCAGATAATGGAATGTCTTGGCTTGTAAAGTGCTTTTGGTTCTCTTGCCTCATTGCTATTTGCCGCTTGGTGAAGATCATCTTATTTCATCACAGTGTTGCTCTTACGTTGCAAACAGTGAGCTTTTGCTTTGGTGTCAAGGTCTCACCGTTTACTTGGTTACTTGCTTTAGCCAAGCAAACTACTGTGAGTGATGCTTTTACACTGGAACCACGGGATTGTAAGTGTTTTCATTAATCAATGCAACAGCATGCAAACTAGCCTGTTTACCCGGCATAATATACTTGTCTATCTAAAGACTGCCAGATTGGCATATATGCATGATTCAAACCCAAGATATTTGCATTCTGTGACTGAGTTGCTTTTTTGTGATTTTTAGCTGGACGTAGAGCTTAAGTTGGAAGGGAAGGCCATAGTGCAGCAGAGCACAAGCTTTCTGTGCCCTCATTCAAGCCCTTGTTGTCGTTTATTAAAAGCCTGTGGTTTGGCAGAATCTCTGGATAAAACCCAGGAAAGCATACGTATGTGTAAAGTGCCTTTAGTGTACATGGCACTGTAGAAAAATAAAACACTAAAGAAGTAAAGCAAACAACCCTGCCAGAGGTGTAAAATCTAACTTTAAAAAGGAAAGGTAAAAGGAATATAAGGGAAAGAAGGGACTAGTAAGAATGCAAAAACAATACTTTATAAATAACGGTTTGCAAAGGCCAACAAATCCTGTTTGTTTTCTAAATAAATAAGTCTGGCCCCATTCAAAAGCAAATAACTATGCACTCTACAGGAGCATCAGGAGTGGGCAACTGTGGAAAGCTAGGGAATTCCATTGGTTTCCCAGAAGACCTTGCAAGACTGCATCACACCCACCTCCACAATAAATAAATATTTTTTAAAAATCAAAATGGTATTTTGCTCCCAAATACCCTCTTGGGGGCATCAGAGGAATTTTCCTAACCTAATCCTAAGTTTGAGAGCCATCATGGTGCAGTGGTTTGAGCATTGGACTACAACCCTAGAGACCAAGGTTTGATTCCCCGCTCAGTTGTAGAAGCCCACTGGATGACCTTGGGTGCATGACACACTCAGCCCCATAAAATTCCATGATAAGGTCGCCTTAGGGTCACCATAAACCAGAAACAACTTGAAGGCACACAACAACAGTAATTCTAACCTTGAAGCAGTATCCTTTTTTAAAAAATTAAAGAGGAAATGAGGCATAAGGTGCCACATAAGGTCTTTGAATATAGGTTGGAACCTAAATGCTTAAACTAAATCAAATCTGTCCCTGTTCTGCCTCGGTGTGTACGCACATTCTTAGTCCCAAATGCACTGCCTGGTTTGATGCTGTAACCAATTTGTTTGTCATCAAGGTACAGAATTCCTAGGGGTGTTTTCACTGGAACTTCTGTTTCCTGTTTGCTGAATGTATATTGAATGTGTCTTTCAGTCTCTGTCTCCTTAATCTACCTCTTTGTCATCCTTACTGTAACTGATCTACTGAATCCTAATCTGTAGCAAGTGTGCCTTTTTTCCCCTGGTGTGTATTTATTGTTTGTAATAGGCTCATACATGTATAAAAGAACTGGTTTGTTAAAAGTAGTTCAACAGAGCATGAACATCTAGCCATTTAATGCTTGCAAACCGTATGTATAGAAGGACTTGTGGCATTCTGATTACGAAGGTGCATTGAAAGTGGAATGTGCATTTCTAAAGGGATGAGTTATTTCAAGATCGTTTCCCAAGATTTACTGTTCTGTGTGTGTTCTCTTGCAAACAGACATGGTTTTGTGTACTCTCAGATCCGAAGAGTTGGGGCAAGTAACCTGCAACCTTTTAATTGACGTACTTCTAAAGTGCACAGTACCTTACAAAGCAAAACTAAACTAAAATCATGTTCGTTAGTAGAACTATTAAAGCTACTTAACGGTAGGCTGCTGTAGACTACTGCAGTATGCTATACCTGTGGTTATCCTTGAAAGGTGTTCAGAAGTTACAGTAAGACAAAATCCAGTGGCCAGACTGGCACGCGCTTTACAGACCATGTATTGTCTTGAACCAAATGTGCTGGCTTCCAGTTTGTTTTCAAACTGAATTCAAGGTGCTGGTTTTGTCCTATGAAGCCCCAGAGGGCTTCAAACAGGATATCTGAACAACAGTTTCCTTTTTATGATACTGCTTAGTATTTGAGACCTTCCGTAGAGACTGTATTGTGTTTTTCCACCCGTTTTGTGAGGCTAGCTAGCAGAGCTTTGTCTGTTGGAGCGTTTCAGTTGTAGAACTCCCTCCCAAAGGAGATCAGATTGGCTCTATCCTTGTAGAGGTGTGGAGTTGAAACTAGGCCTCTGCTTTTTAAAATTGACTTTAAATTTTTTTTTAAAAAATTATGTTTTAAAATTAGATTTTAAAATGGTTTTGAATTTGTTTTTCCGTATCACTTTAAGAGCGGTCAGAAAAGCGATAAATAATAAATCAATATGAAATCTTAAAATGTTTGGCCAAGTCTTAAGCACTGTCCCTTGAAAATGTTTGCTTTCAAGTCCCACTGATTTCAGTGAGACATGCTCTCACTAGTAAATGTCCATGGGGTTGAAGCCTTAGCTACCTAATTAGGAAGTGTTTAATTGGAGGGAAAAACATTTCACAAGTTATTCTCTTAAGATTGCCTAGGAAATCTCTTGATATATAAACATTTCCACTCTAGTTGTGCCAAACTCATGTTCTTTGCCTTTCCAGTGAGTCATGAACTGGGTTAGCCTGAAGGGGAGAAAATTGGTGATCAGTTTTGCCACTGACTTTGAAATGCATGTCAAAATGTAGTTTTTGTTAACTGAAATAGGTTTATTTCACAGTGACAAAAATCCTGCTGATAGTCTTTTTGTTTGCGTAAACATACTAGCTCATATAAAATGGCATTTCTGCCTCACGGCTGAAACAAATCTGCTTCTAACAATGGATATGCTCATGTGACAAAATACTTCTGATTTTTATAGTGTGCCCAAAATGAAGATGGAGAAGCTACTGTCGTTGTTGAAAATGACCATTATATGGAAGACTTCTTCCAACAGGTAAAAAAAAATGTGTGCCATTTATAGCCCTAGAGATGGTATTATTTTAGGGACTGATGCAGACTATTGGCCAACTTCTTCATATGTCCTTGGGATCACAGTTCTCAGACAAATCCATGAAAATTTAATTTAGTTTGTAGTGTGGGCATACCAACAAAACCCTTTCTTTTTCTCTCTGACCCATACTTTTGAAAAATAGAAAGTCTTACAACCTACTTAACTCATGGTCTAATTCTGAGGGAGGGGCTGAAGCAGGGTGCCAGAAAGACTGCGCTTGACCAAGATGCTCAACTTCACCTAGCCCATGTTTCCAAGTTAGTGTTAAATTTTCGCTTAGACAAAGCTGCGTAGAACATTAGTCCCTTTTGAATTGGTTCTCATTCCTTTCTAACTGAAGGCATGAACGAACTATACATTACTTATGGGTCTATAAACATGGGGGTTCATTTTGTGGTGGTTTGAAGAAGCAGATATCTCTGCCTCTATTATTTTTCTACCCAGTGTTAATTTATTCTTTTCTGTGTCATTGACCGTCAACCCCCCATGAACTCTAAAGGTTGAGGAAGTCCGAAAATACATAACCAAAATAGCAGATGTTGTGGAAGAGGTGAAGAAGAAGCACAGCATTATTCTTTCTGCCACGCATCCTAAAGACAGTAAGCTATTCACCTCTGTGTCTCTTAACATGCATTGCAAGTTGATACTTTGGCTCCCTAATTTGCCTGCTTCTGTGCAGCCAGTGGTTCAGAGCCACTTAACAATTCTGCACAAGTGGGATGATGTTGCTAGGCTGTAACGCTTCAGTCTGCAGGTGGTGGGAACATGGTCCGATGTCTGAATGGAATCCACAGAAAAACAGCATGTCAGAGAAAAGCATGCAAAAAAAAAATGTCTGTCATAGAGAAGGCCGATCCATCTTGTAACTGTGATGAAGAGTTTGTAATGAACTGCTGTCTGTCCATAGAGGTCTGCCTCAGGCTGAAAACAGGGACCCCTAAGGAATGAAATTTTTATTCTGCTGCTGGAGCAGGGGTAGTATCTTTTGCTCTTAAATACCTAGTTGCTCCCATAGTACGTTTTTTGATCCAGAGCCTTGATAAATCAAAAACAGTAGCATTTAAGCTTAACTTAATCAATGATTAATGGGCCTTATGCTGCAAGTGTGTTCTGATGAAATCAGTGAGATGTACTTCCAAGTAAATATGCTTAGGAATAGAGTGGAAATCTGACTTTTTTTAAAAAAAATCAGTCATTTTCCTTAACTAGGCTGAGCCTTGTGCACAGGCCTTTTAAAATTCACTTGTTTTCTTTAAACAAGGTTGTGATCATGAGCTAATTTTAGCCCTCTGCTCTTAGATTCATGTATAGAGTGAACTAAATACAGTATACGGTATTCTCTAGAGGAATACGGAGCTGTGCTTGGTACCGTTGTTTGGCTAGGGGTGGGGCAATGATGATCTAGCAATGAAGGCTCAAATATATAGAGCATTGTTTTACCAGAAATTCTTTAAAATCAAAACAGATGTTTGGGAAGTATACATTGATTGGTGCTATCTGCTAAGCCTTACTTGATCTGGAAAAAAATATTATGATACAAGTTGGAATTATTATTTATCACTTATAAAAGCTCCCAGTTTCTTTTTGATGGGTGCTAGACAGAGGTTACAATAAGAGCCAGTCTTCTCTGTAGTCTTATCAGTACAGACAACAGAGAAGGTGGGGGAGGAATGGTAAAGTAATAAAAATTGAGCAAAATGAGATAAACACTTCTTTAAGTGATATAATCTCAGCAGAATCACCTGAGCAGGTGAGGTTCCTGGGCTGTCATGCACACCAGCAGTCCTTAGTCTGCTGCTCAGAAGGTGCAAGAAACCTGTGTGTGTTTAACATCCACAATACAGTTGCAAGAGAACTGGAAGGTGAGGCAGAATTTTCTCCCTGGCAGCAGGGCCGACCCGGCCCTACCATGAGGCAGAAAGAGACAGTCACCTCAGGCAGAAGATGCAGAAGATACTGCACATCATGAATGAGCAGCAAATTGTTCCCTTATTTACTTTGCTGCTGTTGTTTTTCACTGCTAGGAATAGAAAGAGGTGCTTGAAAAAAGAATAGGAAGAGGATGTTTCTGCTACAAGCGTCAAAATGGTTTGCCTGGCTTTGAGTGCTCTGTGCCTCAATATGGTGAAGGTGGGACATAAACAGCTATATGTTAATCCTCAAAATCCTTCTCTTTAAGAAACGAAAGAAGAACTTGAAGAGCTGAACAAAGAAATCAGGAAAACAGCCAATATTGTTCGTGCTAAATTGAAAGGTAAGGATAACATAACTGACAGAGAAAATACTGGCAGGTCGTATTTGTTGGATGAGACTGTATTAACTGTATTTGCTATATTTTGGAGCTGTAAAGCAGATTTGGGTGACCTGTAGCCCTCTAGATGATGTTGGACCACAGCGTCCTTCAGCCATAGCCAACACAATCAATGAGAGTTGTAGTTTAGCCACAACTGGAGGACCTCAAGTTGCATGTCCCTCTATTACAGCAAGCTTGTACAATCTATCAGTGATCAAGCCAAGTGCGCCCCACCAGACATTCATGGTGGCTCCCAGCATCACTGGCTACTACTCAGAGGGAAATGTGTAATCAAGCAACAACTTCCATTTTTTTACTATCTGGCACTGCAACAGCAGGAAGAGGACCAACCCCGGCACATCACAGTTTAGTTCCTGGGTGTTGGGACTAAATTGAGTTTGGTGGGTCGCAGTGTGTGCACGCCTGCCTCAGACTAAAGAGATGCAGAGATCCATGGAGGCACAGCAGGCTGTATGAGGGAGGTTTGCATCTTGAAGAGAGGCTTCATACCTCCAGCATTTCTATTCAGAATGCCAGCCATGCCCTCTTCCAGGTCACATTAGTCCTTTCCCAACCCAGTGAGTTGAATTTTCCATTTTACCCTCTCCTCTCCCAAGTCAGCATTCTGTGCCCACTGTGCATGCTTAATCTCCAGTGAACGGCTTTATCCTTCTTCCTTTTTGGTTTTTCCAGGCATATATATATATATATATATATATATATATAGAGAGAGAGAGAGAGAGAGAGAGCCCTCCACTTTTTTAGGGGTACAAGACCCCTGTAAAAGTAGAAAAAACATGAATAAAAATAAACATCACTAGTGCTTTTTTTTTTTTACCTAAGAACACTTCTCTAGGAAAATCTAGGTCCTCCAGTGCAATTTGGTGCTCAATTTCTGGTGGAAGTGGGCCACAGAGTCATTCTAGAGGACTTAGAGATTCCTAGAAAGAACATACATTTTACATGGCAGGGACAAATAGAGTAAGAATTTAAATAAAAACAAAAGAACCCACAAACCATCAAATCTTTGAGTGCTGAACCTGTGAATGTAGGGGCCCCAGTGTAATCCACATTCACACATGCTTCTCTAAACCTTGGGGTTCTCCTAAACCTGTTGGGGCCTTCCTCCCTCATGTGCATGGTGGTGTTTTGACTATATAAGAATAAGAACTCTTAAGAATAAGTTCGCTATTGATTAATAGGACTTAATCCTGGCTGTGTGTTTCTTTCTGAAAGAGGAGTTCTTTGAAAAGAAATGCAAATATTTTATTGTAATCAGAGAGAGATGCCTCATCTCTGTTACAAAATGCTTTTTGTCTGTTTCATAGCTATAGAACAAAGTTTAGCTCGGGATGGAAGTGCTAATCGTACATCAGCAGATGTCAGAATACGAAAATCACAGGTATGGTACAGCCAGCAGACATCCTTATAACTGAACATTGGCATGTAGGTGACAAAGATTATTCCTGAGACAAACCCATGTTGTGAAGTGTGGAGGGAGGCATTTCAGACTTTGAAGAGCAGAAGCAAGCGAAGAAACATGGCAGATTAGCATGTACTCTGTTTTAATGGATCTCATCTGAAAGGCTGTGTGAGTTGTATCTGAAAGCATGCATATTTCCACTTCAAGTGAGAAAGAAATAGAGGGGAAATTCAAAGTCACTTGTGCTTCCTCTCCTACCATTCTTCTGGAACACCTTAAAGACCATTAGACTGACACAGTGTAATCTTAATATGCCTGAGGCAGACTGAGGAACCAGAGCTTCATGGTTCATTGTATTCAGGGTGCGGCGGCGGGGGTGGGTACTTTTAAAATGGAAAAACTTACATGGAAGACCCTTTTTGGATCTGATTAAGGATCTGTCTGGTTTATTATACTTTCTGCACATAGTGGCTAACCAGATGTTTCTAGAAAGCCCATAGGCAAGATGGGCTGTTGGCCCTCTTGCGCTTTTTTCTCAGCACTTGGACTTTAGAGATACACTGCCTCTGAATTTGTAGGCTCGGTTGTTACAGCTCAAAACCCATTTATGGATCACTCCTCAAGAAGCATACGCACAATCCTTGAGCAGGGATGCTCATCGCAAAGCATAGAGTCTTGAGTTGTCTACACCTCTGAGGTGTGTGTGGTGGATGAAGATGATAAGCATTATGTCTGTCTTCTCAATAAGGAGTTATTAGACCATTCTAAATGCATTTATGTCTACTCTCAGCACTCTGTGTTGACCCGGAAGTTTGTGGAGGTTATGACAACATATAATACAACTCAGACTGTTTTTCGGGAACGCAGCAAGGATCAAATACGGCGCCAGTTAGAAATAAGTAAGTGAGATCATATGGTGGTGGTAGAGGTGGCAGTCTGTTATACAAGATGACCATTTGCAATAATGTTTAGAGGCGGAGAGCAGCATTTGTTAACTGTGGTACTTCCATGATTGATACACAGTTGTATAATAGTTTCTCATTCTGTTAGTGGAACTCCTCCTTTCCTTAGTGTCTTGATTGCCCAAGTATCTGGAAGTATGATGCTCATACCTAAGAAAATGAGCTTATTTATTTTTCATTTCATAAATCTCTGCAGCACAAGGCTCAGAATTAGTATTTAGAACAATAACACATCACAGTTTTCAGCCAAGGTGGATTCCCAAAGTGATTTACAGTTAAATAGATCAGAAAAGATACAGTGTAATTGGGGCTATATTGGGGGGTGGGTGTAAAATTGGAGCATGTGATGCCCTGTGAACTGGAGATACAGTCCAGATTCCAAGCTTTTCTCTCCAAGAGGAGTAAAAAAAGGTGTGCGAATAGATAACAGTTTCCTTTGGGTTCTTTTTTCCCCCTTTTCCTTCCTTTTCCTTTTTTTTTTTTTTAATTTAAGCTGTCGCTTGGGAATTCAAAATACTTCCCCTCCCATAGCACCTCACACCAAAAAGTTGTTCATCACTGCCCTGCATTATAACAGAAATTATAAGAGAAAACTGCCCCTCTATAAGCAAAAATTTCATTAAGAGCCACACACTAAAGAGTATCTGAGTCCCCAGAACAGTAACTTCCTGAACTCAGTCAGTGAATAACTTTGTGATGTAGGAATTGGTTTCTTTAAACATTTGTATCACCCCTTTCACTTGCTTGCACTAGCACCCCCCCCCCAAAAAAAGACAAGTGTACACTCTGGCAATGTTGTTACATTGTTCTGGCTTTTAAATATTGTCCTGGGTTCTCCCCCCCCCATCATTTTAAATTTTATACTGTACATTAGATGTCTGCAACAAATAGCAACTTGCCTAGGTCAAACCACTATTTCTGGTCTTAACCGCCAATCTTGTAACGTGGAAATAATTCAGAACTGCATTCTGGGACTGCTGTAAGGATTACTGGGAGTGTGTGTATGACACTCTGAGCATTTAAGGAATGCGACAAATAAATATGAAACAATAATAGTTCTTCCCATTTTAGCTGTCCACTTAATTTATAAGCATATGTCTGCTGTTCTGTTTAAGTAATTTAAGACGAGTAATCTTGTCATTTATTTATGGTGAGAGGCAGACATTTCTTTGCAGCGTTCAGATTTCAATCAAAGCTGGTATTATGCCCCATGTAATAAATGAATGCCTGTTTCTTACTAGCTGGAAAAACCACAACTGACGAAGAACTGGAAGACATGTTGGAAAGTGGCAATCTTTCTATTTTCACTTCTGATGTATGTATTTTGAGCTTATTTTCACTGCCCTAATATGTGTGTTTCTTAATGCCTGAAAGAAAACAAGGCATTGCACAGTACAAGAAGTAGAATTAAACATTTCAACTCTCTCTGCCAGTAGGCTTACCATTTAAATTTTCAAATGTTTATGTGTGTTCTATTTCTTTAATTTTTTAAAAAACACATTCATTTAGTGTTTGTCCTCTTATTCCCCAAAGATCATTTTGGACACCAAAATTACTAGAGAAGCTCTTGATGAAATTGAGTCGCGTCATAAAGATATTATAAAACTGGAATCCAGTATACAGGAGCTTCATGAAATGTTCATGGACATGGCGATGCTTGTTGAGGTTCAGGTAGGTGACCTAATTAATTCCAGAAAAATATTTTATTTTATTTCTCATTGGAACCATGCTGGAGTAATCACTATTTCAAGTTTCTTAAGGGTGGGCTGCAGGTCAAGTGTGGATCTGAGAGTCCCTGGTTTGACACCATGAAATCTCAGTGGCCTTTGGAAAGCTTCTCTCTCAGCCTCAATCCTTCCATTGTATTTTATGAGTCATAAAAATATCACCTTGCATTAGAGGTTTGTTGTAAGGATTGCAACTAGATAATATATGATGTGCTTTCAACACTTGACAGCATTATGCAAACTGTTAAGCATTATAACCCAACAATGAGACTTTCTAGCCTTGTTGGCTGCCAAGATTGTGTAAACTATTACAGCAAACGATGCTGATCACTGGATCAATGTTTTTGTTGCTTTCGAATGAGGCATCAAGCTGCTGGATCAATATGTCCCAGCTGCACAATAAGAACATTGAAGAGTTAAAGACACAGTTGTTGCCTGTAGCTTGATTCCTGGAAATGAAGGGCAAACTATTAAATGAGGTAAAATGTGTAAACTATAATTGCAAACACCCAGGGTTTTCTCCCCAGTAATCCTCACATCTCGAAGTAAAAGTCAAAGGCAAATTTTACAGCACGATGAAATCTAATAAATAAATTGTGTCCAATAGATAAGTGCTGAAAAAGTGGCACTTTTCTGATTTCCATCAAAGAGATAGCTCCAGACGGCTCTAATTTAGGAGCTTTGGAACCTTGTTGAATTACTTGTCTTAGTGTAAGCTAGTGTGATACAAGATCACATACCTAGGTGGGATGGAGGTGTCAGTTTGCCCTGGCCTGAAGTCTTCAAGCAGAGGCCATTTCCACATGGGCTAATAGAAATGGTGCAGAGTGTCCTCCAGGGAGGACGTCTGCACCTGGGAGCGGACTGGGTCGGACCCACTTAACATAGATCTGCACCTCAGCCCACTCCGGAATGACCCCAAGTGGTTGTCAAGGGTGCTTTTGAAAGACTGCTTAAAACAGGTGTTTCAAAAGCATGGAGCGCGCCATTCCGTGCTTGCTCTCTGGTGCAGATTTGCAGGCTCGCACCAGTGCGAGCCTGTGATCTGCTGGGGGTGGGGTTTAGGCTGGCGAGCTTCAGCGGTTGGTCGAGCCACCATTTTCGTCCCCAGAGCAGTGCGGAGTGAAAAGCACGCACTACTCCGGAGCACCACGGACTGGACCGGGGAGCCAAGAAGTCTGGTAAGTAGTGGCACGGGGCGATTCCCTCGCCCCGTGCGGAAATGGCCAGAGTCTGGGCAGCCGTCTGTTGGAAATTATTTAGCACTTGCTTTCATGCATCAAGGAAAAGTTTGGATTAGATGGCTTACAAGACTGCCAACCCATTCAGTGATTCTCTGTCTTATGGATGAATACTGCCTAAGAAGGAGTGTGGAAATTGCTTGTGAAGACTATTCTGTTTGCTTCAATTCCCATAGGTACAACTGAAATCCATAACAGAGAGTTAATCTCTGTTTTGCTAATAGCTGTTGTATGATGGCATTTGGGAAGATTTCCAGAAAAGCGTATCTAACAAAGACTGAGGGTTAGATGTTAGTACTACCAGTCACTATGACAAAGCTTGGAAAATAAAGCAAGTGTAGTGTTTAACCCTGTGCAAAGTTATGCTTTTCCCTCCCTGTTTTGTGGGCTTTTTTTCTTTCAATTTCAGAGAAGTGAAGGGAGTAAGAAGAAAACATGTTTTTAAACACAGATCTTTTAAAAATGCATTGTATTTTTCAGTTGAGCTTTTAACATCAGCACATTTGTGGACACAATATGCAAATATTATGGACAGCAGTCAACAAAACATTTGAAGCAGCTTGAGTTTACTGCCTTTGCTTTGCTTAATTTCAATTGTTTTGTTTTGCTTTGCTTTAAAGTTACATAAACTATCATAAGCAGATATCTTTTTATAGGGCCTAAATTGCCTGCTTAGGATTAACTGAATGTTTGCATAGGCTTTTTTTAAAGTTAGCCCTGAATCTCCATGTAACAGGCCAGTTGGGTGGCCTTGGAGCTTAAACGTTAAGCGTATTCCTTCTGGGAGCTTTTGAAACTGCAGAAATGACTGCATTGTAACACTCTGCTGTTTATTGCTACTCATAATGTCTGCCGATGGACAGAACTGCACAGGTAACACTCCTGCAATATTCCCATCTTTCCCATCTCATTCCCAAGTTGGTTCATCTAGTGCACTCCAGTGTTGTATACTGGCATTCTAGTAGGAAGGGGTATCCCATGCTGCCAGCTTAGCCCTGTAGCACTAAAGTGACAGTCAGCCTGTGACCAGTTAAGCCTAAAATATAAAATCCAAGTAGTGCACACATGCATGCATTAATTAGTATGATGTACACAAGAAGGATGGAGGTAGACAACTGGGATTGCACTGCAGGACTGGAGAAAGTTCTGAGACAGCAAAATAGAGAGCTTTGAATAGCATAATTTTGTTAGAGATCCCGAACTGGTATATGTGAGAGAGAAATTAATTTTAATTTGTAGGTGCTAAGGTGGCTTTTTCTCCTGTCTATAAGTAGCTGCTGATTCAAAGTCCATTAACAGATAAAATTATAGATAAGGCTGTATGGATAAGGCCTGTGTTTGTCTGGATGGACAGTAGAAAAGATAACATTGTGGGCCCACTCCTGTTAGAATGCCAATCATAAGCAAGCTGTTTAAAAACCTGTCTCATATTTGTAGTTATGCTTTCTATTTTCCATGTCAGCTTCCCTGCCTGCAGATGTGATTTCCCTGTTTCTTTGGTTAAGAATTGATTGCAAAGCCAATGTATCACAAAGCCTGCCATTTTTTTCCTTTACAATGTGAATGCCATCATAACAGTTTGTTGCCTTCACACAATCCTGATTCAAAATTCCTTGCATTTTTTTTCCTATTCATCATCATTCTGGAAAATCCCAGCGACGATGTTAATTCTGCTTTTGTTGTACATTCTTCATTGTCAATTTTTTAAGGGTGAAATGGTGAACAGCATAGAGAAGAATGTGATGAATGCCGTTGATTATGTGGAACATGCAAAAGAAGAGACAAAAAAAGCTGTTAAATATCAAAGCAAAGCTCGCAGGGTAAGTTTTCCTGTTTCTGAACAAAACTAATTTTCATTGGATGTTACTTAATACAAATAGACTTGTCATATTTTCACCTGGAGTACAAGACACAAAAGTTGTTAAAATCTGTTTTCTCAGAAGTATTCCTAGAAACCTGGGCCCTTCAGGGAAAACTCAACCAGTCAGACCCTTTCATCCAGACGAGTTAGTTTGCCTAACCAGTAGATTTAATATGCATTGAATAGTAGGAGTGGATATTACATACATTAAACAGAATTTTTATTGATACATGATGATGGTGATGATGAAGAGCTGACATTTATATAGCACTTACAGTATTGAAGACCTCTGATGATACATGCGTATTGAAATATTCCAAAGATTTTTTACATAGTATCTACATCTTTTCAACATACTTGGAAATGTGTGGCACTCCAAATGTTGTTGGGCTGCACCTCCCATCAGTCTTAACCAGCATAGCCAATGGTGAGAGCTAATGGACATTGAAGACCGACAACATCTGGTGGGTTAAAATTGCCGCTCCTTCCAATAAAATGCTGTATGTTTGGAGGCTATTTCATGTTTCTTTGCTGAATGGATACAGCATAATGCCTTCCAAAACTGAAAGGGCTCTTCACTGATCCAACATCATAGAGGACTTGTTGCACACACAGTCTTCAGTAAGAGTCCAGTCATCTTCTAGTCATCCAGAGACTGATAAAACAACTAATGGATATGCATGCCTGAACGGGCCCATTAAGGATTTGCTCTTGCTACTGATGAGGTTCATGCACCCTGGCTGTAGTGAACTTGCCTGAATATATCTTTGTGGGTGCCATGAAGGTGCTGCTAATCCAGTTCCACACATATTTTCAAGCATACCTTTGGTCTCCCAAAGTCACCCTTAGGATTGGCTTACGCTAGTCATCGGTCTGTCAGCTGTAATTCCACAAGATGGCATACATGGGTTGGAAATCTAGATTGGCTTCACAGTCAGATGGGTTTATTCTAAATGCTGTGTTAGGTCCAACAGCACAACTTTATGGCCCATTTAAGCAGAAGTGAACCATAGAATCTCACTGGAGGACCTAGAGAGTCCTAGAGAGAATATTTTTTCTACGGCAGGGGCAAATAGAGTAAGATTATTTTTAAATATAATAAAATAATAAAATAAAACCTCCCATGAATAATTAAATATGTGGGTGCTGAACCCGCAAAACTGGGAGTCCACTGTATTTTGCACTTTGGCTTTGATTTTTGCTTCTTTCTGTTCTAGTAAACTAAAAACAAGTAGATCTGTAGCCTGAAGTCTGTTCAGCCCTGCACTAACCTCCAGAATAGAGAGTGGAATTAGTATTTGATTTCTCCAGAATAGGAATGAGGAATGTGTGGCCCCCCAGATAATATTGGACTGCAACTCCCAACAGGCCTAGCCAGCATAGTCAGTGGGTGAGGATTGATGGAAGTTGCAGTCCAGCAACACCTGGAGGGGGCACATGTTCCCCAACCCTTCTCTTAAATACAGCTTTAACAACATTTACCAAAAAAAAAAAAAAGATACCTGCTTTGCTTTCCTTTGGCAGAAAAAGTGGATAATTCTCATTGTAGTCCTGGTGCTGTTTGGCGTGCTTGCTCTAGTTATTGGCTTGTCCGTTGGGATTCAGTGATGCTCAGATAACTTCAGCATGTGTCTCGTTCTGTTGTTGTGCAGTAAGTACTAATCGACTAACTTGCCTTGCTTGCTGCCTGATACCTGCTGCTGATGCCTTCAGCATTGCAGTCATTAACACCCTTGCCAAATCCAGGGGGTTGCATCCAACAGCCACATAAGCCTTTCAACATGTTTGCAGGCTGAAGTTCTGTACTCGCTAAGAACAGAGACACCTTGTGGCTGGCTGCTTAAATGTATTTTTACCTTGCATCTCTTGCTTTAAATTTCTGATAGGTGATTCCAGTGGCACCCACTTGAATTAGATCGCTACTGTTTGACTAGATTTTCTATTAGTGTAGAAATAGGCAAGCTTCACATTTGACACAGAATTCTTCATTAGTATACAAGACAATTGGAGAAAGAGAGATTTTGGATGAATACTAGAATGTAAAGTTCTTTTGGTTTATATTTGTAATGCACATTGGAAAGAATAAATATTTTATGCTAGAGCCTTTTTGTATTTTGGAGAGACAAAATAATTATTTTCACTAAGAAACTTTGCCATGTGGGGGCTGAGAATGACATGGTGTCACTTCTCAAACCCTATCTCTTGTATAAGAAACCGCCTTATAGATCAGGCTACTTGACTCAGTATTATCTCATCTAATATTAGGCAGTTCTCTTGAAGGAGAACATTGCTTAAACAGTCATCCTTGAAAAAGGCCCTTTCTTTAGTAGTTACCTACCTCCTCTTATTTGGTTGCCACACCCAGAGGAGGATTTCTAAATACGATCCTAAATCCGGACAAGATGATCCTTCATATCTTTGAGTTTACAAAGTCCCTTGACCCTAGTTTTTCCATAAGGTGATCTCCACAGAAATTGCTTACTTCTATATAGTTATGGTTAGTTTTGGGAACCACATGTTCGTTTCTTGCATCTTGCTATGCTAATTACCTGTTTGAACATAGACACTAATCTACAGCTTTTCTCTCTGCAGAAATTGATCTTCATAATAATTTGTGTCTCTGTCTTGATCGTAATCCTTGGAATTGTCCTAGTAGCGACCTTCTTATAATGACCAGCACATTCCAAGAGTCTGGGGTCTTCTGTGTTGCACCTGCAGGGAAACCAAGTGGCCAGGTTCTTGTAAAGATGCCTTCTCTTGCCATAATGACATTTTCTTTTCTGGGATTGGCCAATAACTATCTGTCTAAATAGCTAATAGCACTTAATGTTTTGATACCTGTAAATCTGAATTAAAACTGTAACTGGTGTTGTTTTGTTTCTTCCAAAGAAGTTTTTTTTTAAAAGCTGGTAAGCTTAACCACATGAACTTATTTTTAAAGGCTGCCTTTAAAAAAATCTGCACTATTTTGGAGATGAATTCTAACTTTTGATACATCAGTGTTACCAGTGTAGAATTAGAGGGAATTAATTGCCCAGCAACACTGAGTTTTTGCAGTTTGGTTTTCTTTTCTCTTGTTAATTTTATTAACAATCAATCTTGTTTTGCAATTTAAAGCAGTCCTAGGTGGTTGGATGTAAGTTCCATTTGAAACCATTGAATTTACGTTTAAGTCAGTGTGGTTAGAACTGTACTATGAAGTCACATGTTTTTGTTTCCAGTTTCACTCTCTTTACAGAGTTTTCTTAAAATATAACTTTTAAAATTGTGCATAATACAGGTAAATTAAATGTATGTTTTCAGTTGCCTCGAGGCAACCAAGTAGAAGTGAAAGTGCCTCTTTCTTAGCAGTGACCTCATGGATGGTGTTTTTTTTTTTGTGTAAGTTGACACTATTTTGAATAACATTATTCTGCTTGTTGCATAACACTTGCCTGGTTCGAACCAAACACTAAGCTTGAGATTTAGTGCTGCACATAGAAGCTGGAGCAAGGCTGAATGAAACCTTGCTCTTGTGAATTCTCCTCTCTTCTAGTGTAGCTGGGATGAAAATGCCCACATTTATGTCCACTTTGTATGACAAAGTAGCTTTGTTTGAACTGTGACTGTGGTTTAAAACAGACTCTTGGTTAACAAGCATCCATAGTTTAGGACTGGTTTGTTATGAAACAGGCTAAAATTCATTTTATACCACAGTCTGTGGTTTGAACGTAAGCCACTCAGACTAAACCCAGTAGGATTCCTTCTCCTAGCAGAGCCAGGAAAAGGGGGCGAATGGGGGGGGGAGGAGAGCATAAACTTAAGGTTTGTGCACAATATAACAGTAAATTAGGCATGAGCAACTTCCAGGGATGGAGGACTTGCGGGATCCTGGAGTACAGCTCTTTTCTATTGTCATCATTCTCCCATTTTTCACAAACAAAATGGCCAGTAGTGCCCCTGAAGACTTTGTGTGGCGGGATTCAGTTAAGCCTTTCACCCACCTCTTGGTTTTCCGCTCATCTTATTTGCACTCATAAGACCTTTTCCTCCCCAAGCAGGAAATGGCTATCCAATCACCTCCTGTTTTAAATTGCTTGGATGCAAAAATGGGGCAGAATAGCTAATTGTACCCATTTCCAGAAATGTAAAGGGTTGCTGTTATCCAGTTTTTCTGAAAATAGGGGAAATTTGAGGGTGAGGGGTATAGGGACCCCGAGGTAGCATTTGCAGCTCCTAGGTCACAATTTGCCTCCCCTGAAAGAAATCCTGGCTTAGTGTTACTTGTGAACCAGACTACAGTTTCTTTTTTAAAAGGAGATACACTCTACTGTGAAGTTTACTCAGCTATTTTGTTGTATGCGCTTTGTTCAGGTTTTGTTGCAAAATGCTTAAGGTGCAACAGGTTTGTTGAGATGGATGGAAGGTGCTCAGTTGCGCCAGATTCAAAGCTGTGTACGTGGATGTACAGTATGTGCTTGGGATCTCCTCTATTCACTTCAGTAGAGGGGGAACCTGGGCACACATCTTTAACCTCCTCCATGGAGCTGAATGGAGAGACCCCGTTGTTCTACAAAGGACCTTTGTTCTCTCTTGTACTTGTGGTACATGTGCCTAAGGTGATTCAGTGGACTGCATGCAAAACGTCTTTCCAACAGAGTTGTTGTTTATAGTTAAGGTATGATGATGGGGCAAAGGTCGTTAAATATGAATACATTTTTTGCATTATTCTTGCCTGTGATGCACATTAAGGAACTTGAATGCATAATGTGCATTTACAATAGTGGCTGTGATGCAACGAGCCATTATTTTCTCTTTGCCAGGGACAAAAATCAAGGGTTTGTTTTTTTAATTTGGTCCTTGGGGAGTGGAGAATGATTAGAAGGAGCCACCATTTTTGTAATCCATTGAAAAATATTTTAATTAAAACTGACTTTGTTGGGAAGATTTTTTTTGGCATGAATTTCCAAAACATGAATGAAGTGTTTGTAAAGGGAAAATGTTTGATCCAAAGAAAGTTAGTTTTACTTTTTATGGATCTGGAGCCAAAGTTGCCAGCCGTGAACAACATTTAAGCATTTCAGAAGTAACCAAAACAGTTGAATTTTATGTTGCTTTCTTTCCTTTTTTTTTTTTTTTGGTGCGGTGTTATTACTGTGTAAAATATTTGTAACAGTACTTTGATTTCCTGTTGTTTAAATATTAATGTAGATATTTATGGTGGAAATGAAATAAACTATATAATGTGTGCCTTTTTTAAACAAAATGTGGTCTTGAAATGCTTTTTTGAGGGGCGAGTTGGCTTTATATTCACGCACATGCCACAAAAACTATAGGTGTATTTTGCTGGGCAACTAACCTATTTCATATAACCTGTGATTTACTGATTTATATATTTGAAAGACATATTGTGACATTTTTGGTGTGCCTGTTAGGGCCTCAAAAGTAACTTCGGTATGGCCACTTCTGAGCATCAAGCTAGTGCTGAACTGCCTCAATTCCTGAAGAATTGCAAACTTTCTATGGCAGTTACTGCCAAGTATTCATGTTGAAATGCAGGCTAGTAAACTTAAACGTTTAAAATAAGCTTCTTGAGCTTCTGTAACAATAATAATGAAGGAGAAGATGTCTTGCCAGAACCATAACCCTATGGCTTAAATACCTGCAATCTGGCATGTATACTAAGATAGTTGTAAGAGTGTGCACATCACAGTCATTTTTTTAAATGTATTGATTAATTATAATTTTAATGTTTCTGTTGTTGGAAGTTTGAAATACCATCTTCAGTCACCAACTGTCAGCATTATTATATTTATTTAATTTATATCCTGCTCTTTTCCTGTTTGCTTGATTGTTGGGGGTGGACTTTTCCGAATCCCTTCCTTTCCTTTCAGCCACATTCCGTGTTCTTTCCATCCCTTCTTGTGCTAGACAGTGGCACTCCTGAATTAGAAAACATTGCAATGCCTTGTCTTTCTAAGACCACGTCCAATGGAGCATATACCAGACAGCACTGAAATGCCCTCAATAACTTCTGAGATGTAGCTGTATGTAGGGACTTGTAGCGAGAAGTTAAACCTCTCCAAAAATGCAAAAGGAATAGGAATAATTCCTTTGTCTTTGTCCAAGTGGTGTCTTGATTCAAAGTGGCTGGGAAACAGTTAACATTTTTTGGAGAGACTAGGAGGAGAGTGAGTGAGCTGAAGTGGAGATTGGGTCAGGGAGAATGGGAGTCATTTGGCCAAGTCTTGTGGGCTGGAACCAGGGAGAGGAAGGAGGTGGTGGAACGTGACATCAGATGGCTTTGTAGGCTTATTAAGAGTTTTTTTTTTTCCTCCTCAGGGAGCCTTTTCCTGCATCGGTAGAACTGCAGTGAAACTTCTCAGAATCTGCCACTGGGAAATCACCTCAAGGCAGCTGAAATTCACATACACAGAAATGTACAACAGAGGGAGTGCCAGGATGAAAACCTGTTACTGGAGCTTGGCCATCACTAGTTGTTATGCCACTCACTTGTCAGGCTTTCTACAGATGGATACAGAAGTTAACCCAATGCTTTATTGGACCAATTGCTTCAAAAACATTAGAAACCTTTAGAACAGGGTGGCTTTTCCTTTGGCCTAAGGAGGAGATTGGATGAAACGCCGTACAGTTCAGTTGTGAGGCAGCAGGACCCAAGAGAAGGTTAGCTGGGAAGCGACTGAAGAAGAAGGATGTCTCTCAGCTTCTTGTTCTCTCCCTTCCTCCAGTTCTGCTCTCCACCCAGTGGGATTCAGGGGGTCATACGCTTTGAATGGGGACAGTGGGGTTGGAGCTACTCGTTTGGAGCCCCAAGATTTCAGTTTCTGAAACCAATGCCCTCTCTGTTGTCTGCTCAGAAGCAAATCTCAAGGAAGGGGCACCTGAATCATTCAGCAGCAGGTTTTCCTAACTGCTACTCCAATGTGTGTGTTGTTTTGGCTCCAAACGAATAGCCCCAACCTCACCAAATCCTCTTTTCCTCCTTCCATTCTGCTTTTCGTGTGCCCCCCCTTCTTCATTAGCTCACCCACTTTGTTTAGCTTGGAGCCCCCCTCCCCAAATGCAGACCACTCAGTTCCTACCCGTGCAGCCCGAAAGAAGGGTCGAGGATGCGCTCGCCCCTGGGGCGACCCGTGGCTGAAGGCAGGGCTGGGCCAGCTGGTGCCCGCTAAGCCCATCCGGGTGGCTCCTGCACCCTGCGGCGCCCAAGCCCGGGCGGCTCTGTTGCTTTCCGTCCCCCTCCGTTTGTCTTCCCCCTGCTTCCTTTCCCCCCTCCGTCCGTTCCCGGCCTCGGCCGTTCCGCCCCCGCTTTCCCTCCCTGCTCCGTCCGCCTCCCTTCTCCTGCTTCCCCGCTGCTTCTTTATCCGTTTCTCGACCGCCTGCTCGCCCAGCCGCCCCCAAGCAAGGCTTCTCCGCTCTCCCCAAGCACAGCGTACGCCTTTCTTCCTTTATTCGTCTTTTAACTTACAGTCGTTTCAAACAAAACAAGGCAGCCTCATACCTCCCCCGCTGCCAGTGGCGAAAAGAAAATGGACGCCCCAGGCCTCCCTGCCGGCCCGCAAGCGGAAGCTCCCCTGTCCGTTTCCGCCTTCGGTGGCTAGACGGGCCTCGACTCTATGGTAAGAGGCTCTCAGCCCACCAAGCAACGAGGAACCATAGAGTTTCTAAGGATGGAAGGACTCTGCCATCCCATTAATTGGTTAGAATTATTCTTGTAGTTAAGAGGCTAGGGTAGGTTTAGAGTTAGATGGAACCCTTTCTAGAAAAAAGTAATATTTTCTTTTACAAAATGAATGACACTGCAGTTGCCTGCCATGACTTAAAGCAGGGAGAAGAGGTTGGCAGCCCTTCCTTAAAATTAAGAAGGAGAAACCACAGTTGTGGAGGTCTCCTAGGGACCCCACCAGACAGACCTGGAGGCTGCTTTAACTTCATTACCGTGTTTGGCAGCGATAGATTCCACTCATTGTTGGCTTTGCTGCTGCCTCATGCTCATTCCCAACTCTCTGGTGTCCCAAGACAACGCTAGGTTCCTTGGAACCCCCCTGGACAACGGCTGTGGTGTATAAAATGACCTCTGTAGGGTTATGTTACTCCCACCTGTTATTTATGGACGTAGATGGTGCCAAATCTACAGTTAGAAACTTTTGGATATAGACCTTCAACCATGTTTCCTTCCCCGTCACTGGACATACCATACTGTCCTTCTAAAGAAGGAATACTCTACTTGGGTGGGTTAACTATCCTCAAATACAGGAAGACCTTCTCCTTGGTCAGGTTCAATGTTCTTTCCAAGTTCGTAGGTGGAAGATACAATACAACCCTGTTGAACCACTGATGCTGCCCCTGTCACAATACCAAAGTTGAATCTGTCTTGCAGAACATTGTAAAGTTGGAAGGGGCCTCATGGACCAAAAAGTCCAACCCCCTGCTCAATGCAGGATCTCCGGCCAACAGGGAGCTGTCCAGCCTCTTTTCAAAGGCTTCCAGAAAAGGAGACCTTGCCCCTTCTCCAGGCAATTGGTTCCCTTGCCAAACCACTCTTTTGTGTATCCTTTCGTTGTGATTACTATCAAAGGTCCAGGAAAGACCTAATATCTTCAGTCGTTGCTCTTCTCCCAGGCTGCTCCCCAAGTCTCTTAATTCTTCTGCTCAAAGATTCCAACAAGATGTTTACAAAGCAAGCAGTTAAGTTGACATTGTATTCTGTATTGGATACTTTTCTACCAAAAGTGTCTTTTAGCATGAGGACCTTGTGGTCTGCTGACTACAAATAAATACAGCTGATTGACAGACAGTCTGACTTGGAATGCAAGTATTTAACAAAAGCAGAAGGAAGTCAGTCCCACAAAGTTAGAACTGATGGGTCCAAAGCCAAGTAATAGGGAGGAACTGATGAACCCCATGGTTCCAGGGCTGGAAGAACTCCTGTAGTTCCAGAGGCAAGTGCCTTTCCTCTCCACCCAAGGGCATTTTGTTGACAAGCAAAGGTATGCTCACAATATTTTGGGCATGCAATCTATTTGGGTATCAAGCCGATGGATGGTGAGGAAAGAACTCTGTTCCTTTCCCATTTGTTTGAAACTGAAATGAGAAGGAATGGCCAGAGTTTGGAAAAGTTACCTTTTTGGAATATAATTCCCAAAATCTTCCAGCCAAAGGCCACAAGGAGATAGCTGTACTCCCCAAAACCACCTTTACAAGCTCTATTCAGCAGTGCTTAGGCACTAGGATGTTAGGATCCATAAACCTTGGAACCGGGGTGGTGGCTGTCAGTCCAGGCCCGTCTAGTGGAAGAAGTTTGTTATGGTGCTAAGATATTGGCATGCTGCAGTATCTTAATTGAGATTGAAATGTTAGCTACATGTTTGGCAAAAGGGCATAACAGGCTCCTCCTGAGACTTGAAAATCCAAGTGTGAATGTCTGTGTTTGGACCTTAAAAGTTCAAAATGTTTCTGGATGTGAACAGGTAGCACCTTGGTGAAGCAATCCAGAAACATTCTTCCTCATGTGCTCGTCTTTCTTGTGCAAAGCATATTCCTGGCATTTAATTATCCATCCACTTCTTTCAGTCTCAAATGGCACACTCCAGGAAAGACTCTACCACATGATTACATAATATAGGCAAACATACGAAAGCTTCTTCTCTCTAAAAAAAAATAACTTTGTTTTTATTCAAACAGATGGGCGATTTATGGTGACTTATACAGTGCTAGTTAATGTTACTCCTTGACGGTTCTTGTTGTTTCTCCATCTAAACTGTCTCCTGACTCATTAAAAAAAAAACACACTTCAGTAGAAAGGGGGCACATTTGGGTTCACTTGTAGATGCCTTGCTTGTGATCTGGATTGTGATGTTAGCGGGGTATGTGCCCAGCTTCTTCCTATCCCTCCCCAGATGTGTTTTGAGATGGATCGCAATCTTCACAAGGTCTTCTTCTGCCCCCTCCCTCGCCTTGTGCCGCCTTAATTAAAAAGAATTGAGAGCTCTGGTGCAAACATGGTAAACCAAAATGATTTCAGTTGCTGAGCTGGTTTCCTCGGAGCAAGCTTACCCTTCAAACACGTAGGTATGCATCCCTCTATAGACAGTTACTGCCAGTGCCTCAGTTCACACAGGCAGTGTGTGTGTGTGTGTGTGAGAGAGAGAGTGACAGTGTCATCTTGCTCCAAGGAAACAAACACAGGAATAGCACCATTCCAATTTACTACTTTTGCACTGTACTACTATAGACATTTTTAAAAACATCTAGCATCTCTCTGCTCAGAAAAATCAACCTCCTCCCTCCAAAAAATAATCAACCAGGATGGAAGCTTCCACTGACATCCCACCTGCACTTGCAGCTTCAACCTAAGTTGAAATTCAGTACTGTAGGTGTGTGGGTATGATATTTCCCAGCATAGAAATCTAAACACTTTATTACTGATAGAAAGAGATGTTTAAAAATTGAGGACGTTAAAAGAAGGTGAGGGGGAGGAAGAAAAGAAATGGGGAAGAGGGTGGGAAAAAATCCTGAAAATTGGGAAGGGGGTGTGTGAGGGATTGGATATGCCTATTTCAATGATCACAACTCAAGTGGCAACCACATGCATCAGTTAAAAAGGGCAGGACAGGAAAAAGAAATACTTCAGAATACTCCAGAAAAGGAGGGGAAAATAGCTCAAAAGATGGCAACGTCACTTTAAAAAGTGGGACCTGCAGCAACCAATGCTGCCACATTTGCTGTGTCTGGGGGAGCCATGAGAGAAGAAAAAAGAAACTTGTGTTAGGTCTTCTAAGGGACACAAAGTGTTGGCAATGGCTTCTGCCAGGAAAAAAGAATAAAGTTTGGCCCAGCTATGTAATTTAAATAGTGCCACTAACCAGATTATAACTTGCTGGGGCTTTGTGTATGTGTTACACTAACCTTTCCCCAAACAGTTGCCCTCCAGATATTTTGGACTAAAGCTCCCACCCGCCTCCCTACCCAAGAAAACTCGATATTCAGCAATATTTTATATATTTCTAAATTTATCCATCATGGTTCCTCTTCCAGTTGCTAGGCAGCTGGGGGAGCAATCGGCAAGGAGGGTGGAAGGGGTAGGAGAGTGATGGCGCCGCCGGTCTTATTTTGTAAAATAAATTTTTTAAAAAATAGAAATAAAAAGCAGGACTGTCCAGCTAATCTGTCTTGAAGATCCTCCTGCATTTGGAGTCCCCAGTGGCTTCCATTTGGGAAAAAGCCACGGAGGCTTTTAAAATATCCAAACAGGCGATTTTTTAAACAGGGCTGCGGAGGAGCTTTCAGATCCCAGAAGGATGCAATTAATCACTTAGGCCAGGGGAGGGCAAAGCGTGGCCTTGGGGTGGGGGGAGCCTTGGCAGCCACCGAAGCTGGGTATTTTTTATTTTTATTTTTGCGTCCTTGGGCAGCCCTTTTCCCTTAACAGAAAACCAAGCCGAAGTGCCAGTTGTGGAAGCCCTGGTTTTATTCGAGTGCCTAGCAAAGCAGAACAACATCGGGAGGCGTTTCACCTTCCTCCAGCTCTGGATCTTAGCGAAGTACCTTTTATTGGCACCCTGCGCCCCGTGCGCTCCCCGTGCAATCGCGGTGGCGGCTGCTGGCCACGTCCCCGGGCCGGGTGGCCTGGCTCCTAGGCCTGGGCTGGAGCGAGCCTGTTCTGCAATAGCATCGATGGCGAAGGGAATGAATAAATTAATAAATACATGTCCATCCACCTCCGCCTCCGCGCTCTCTCCTTCCCTCCCTCTCCAAACCGGGTCTCCATCCTTCGCCTTCCTCCCCCATCTTCCAGCTTGGGGGTGCCAAGCCTTCCCCTGGCTGTCGCTTTCCAAGGGAGGCTGCCCGAGGCCGGGATGGGAGGACCAAGGCTGGGTGTGTGTGTGCGTGTGTGTGTGCGCGGCAGAGAGAGAAAGAGAGGGGGGAGACCGGCGAAAGCGCGAGCCATCTTTGCGCACGGCTGTGCGCGCTCGCGCCTGCGTCTCCCCCTGGCTCTTTCCCTTTCTCCCTGTGTGTGCAGCATGCGCGCGCCAAAGCAGCACTGCTGTTTCATAGGTTCTGGCAGCCGCTGCATGGCCGGTGATGCTCTCCCCGCCGCCGCCGCCGCCTGCCTCCCTGCAGACAGCCACAGAATCCTTTGGAGCTCGGCGCCCGAGCGGAGCTAACCGGGCGCACTGATGCTGCTGGTGCTCCTCTCGCCACCGCCGCCGCCTCTTCCTTCTTTTCCTCCTCCTCCTTTCAGGACAAGCCGGTAGTCCCTAAGCCAGCGCGCTGTCTTCTTCTCTCCCCCTCCATCCCCTCGGTGTTTTTTTTTTTTTTTTTTAATTTTAATTGCGTTCGGCTTCCTTTCCGCTCTGGCTGGAAAACCAAGCCAACCCACCCACGCACCCACCCACCCACCCAAAAAAAAAAAAAGGGCAAGAAATCCCCTCTTGGCTTCTGAAAAGCACTCCATTGCAAGGTAAGGCAGAAAGGTTGCTTCCTTTTCCCCCTGAGCCCTCTCTCCTCTTCTCTCTTTCTCTGCCCCTCTCCTCTTTCCTAAAAATAGCTGTCTCTGCTTAACTGGCTTAGAGTCTAACCCAACCTTGGCCTTTCCCTTGTTGGTCTTTTTTAAACGTTTCCTCGCCTCCGTTGCCTCTCCCTCCCCCCACCTCCATCGACTGGCAACATCGTCGCAGGAAAACCATATCTCCCCCATCCCCGTGTGCAAACTTTATTATTATGGTGATGTGCATTGGGAGACTTTGATGTCTTCCAGGTCCCCCCACCAGCGGAATGGAGTGAGGTTGCTTGAAATGGATGAGGGAATGCCTCTCCTCCGGTGTGCATTGAACTGTAACCCTTTCTTGCTGGATTATCTAATTTTCCCTTTAAATTCCCCCCCCCTACCTCCCACTGCCAATCTGTTTGGGATCTGGGGGATATTTCAGAGATGGATATTTTTTTGCAGGCAAGATCTCGGCCTTCAAGGTAGGAAAAGGCAAGGGAATGTGACTGTGGATGATGCTTGGCTAAACTTCTGTGTGGGGCAAACTTAGTAACCATACCTGCTGGTATATTCCTGCACCTCCTCCACCCCCCCCCCGCTTTCCACGAACACAATTCAACATAGTGTATCCAGTTGCTTCTCCGGTCAACCCAAGAGTGTCAGAGCAAAGCTGCCACCATCATTACACTCCCCTTGGAGATATTGTTAATGAAATTAGCTGTGGCGTTCCCACTGGTCTCTCCGGTTGGACATTTGATGCACACAGTACTGTGTGTGTGTGTGTGTGTGTGTGTGTGTGTACGTGGGAGGGAGGAGAGTTTTGCTTGGGATTTGACTAGGAACTCTTTACAGTCAAGATTTAAATCTTCAAGTTCCCTTTTTGGGGAGGGATACTGAAGGTTATTCGCCAGTATGGTTTTGCAGGCATGCTTCTGAAAAGCATGTCCACCTAGTATGAAAACACTTAAGGAGAGTTTGTGCATGTCTTGTGTAGGTATGGGTTCTATGGCAAATTTACACTGAATATCAGAGTGTTTGTAAATCCTTTTATTACTTAACGTTGTGCTGTCTGTTGACAGAGCATCCTGTTTTCTCTATGCTCTTTCCTTTTCCTGTCGCCTTCTTTCCAAGATTGTAACATGTTGGTAAGGATTCGTCTTTTCACCTAGTGCCGGAACTGGCTTAATATTAGTACGAACAAAGCAACTGCCTCAGGCCGCAGATCCGGGGGGGATGGCATCCATAGCAGCAGTGGCAGCCCTCCATTTGTTCCTTCTGAGCTCCCTGCCCACTCTTCTCCTGTCTTTGATGACCAAGCTGGCTGATTCATACAGTGTGTTCTGTACCCCTTCAACTAGTCTGTGGTCGTGAGGGCCAGTAGAGGAGCCTGTCCCATTACTGGTGTGAAAGTAAAGTTCAATGGCCAGTCCAGCTGTTTTCTATACATGGAAAGGAGGAGGTGATTGCCTCCTCTTTTGTGGCAAAGAGCAAACAGTCTTGGAGTGGCCCTACCTCATGCAACTTTGGGCACAATACATATATATATATATATAGGAGCAGCAGCAATGCCATCACCATCACAACATGCTGCTTGAGACTGTGGCATTTTTTAAAAAAACAGTACAGATCCTCACCCATGTTAAGATTTGCTGCAAGGCTATGTATGTTTATTCAGGAGTTAAAACTCTGCTGTATTCAGTGGGGCTTACTATATAGGATTGTAGCAGCAGAGATGAACATCAAACGGTAACAAAAGCAGGAACTTGGTGCCTCTGTGTCTATCCTCCATATACTGGCAGTGAAAGAAAGAGGACAAGGAAGAGGTTAAGCAGGAAGGAAGAGATGAGAGAAGGGTGTGTGTGTGTATGTGTGTATGCCTTCAACTTACCTGTGGGCTTATGGTGACCCCATGAATTTCATAGGGTTTTCTTAGGCAAGGACTCCTCAGAGGTGGTTTGGCTAGTTCTGTTCCCTGAAATAGAGCCCGCACCACCTGGTATTCTTTGGCAGTCTCCCATCTAAGTACTAACCAGGGCTGAACCTGCTTAGCTAACAAGATCAGATAGGATACAATACCATTAGGGTATTTAGGCCCTTGAGAGAAGGGTAACAAACAGCAGGGAGGACTGGGTAAGGAGACACAGAGAATGTGGGGGTGGATTTTCCTTCTTTGGAGGCCTTTTAACAGAGGTTCGATGGCTACCTCTCAGTGACTGGGACCTTTTGGTCCCTTCTAGCTCTATGGTTCTATGTGACAAATGCATGGGACGTATGGGGAATGTTGCACATTGCCCAATCAAGATGAGGTTGTATAGTGTCAAAGTTCAGAAACGGAAATTGCACCATGTGTCAGCATACACTGGATAGTTTATCCGTTGCTTAGCCTTTGTCGATGTAGAGGGTGTACCTGTATCTGTCAAGCCCATTTATGGTTCTCCTTGGTGCTTTCCTGGGGATGCATACAATCACCTGTCACAGCCACAGTCCTGGGTTACATGGCCAGTATTTCCTGCAAACTAGTGTTGTAATTACAGAGGAGAACGGGTATGTGTATGTGTGTTATGGCAACCAGAACTTGGAGGAATTGCTTTTTTTATTAAAAAAAAGGTCACTGACCATTTTGTATAAATGAACTAACTAACCAACCAACCAACTAACTAAAGGCTGGCTAGGGGATTCGGGGAGTTGTAATTCAAACTTTTCTGAGCTCTGATTCAATCCGCAACGACCAACCCCTGATTACGCCACCTCAGCTATAGCCATATCACCCTCTCCATCAGTTTGGAAACAGAAGCTAAGAGTGGAGGCTCTCTCCTCTTCCCCCATCTATGGCAACTTGAGCAGGGCTGGACTTCTCTCCCTAGAATATTCAACCACTCTTCTGTTTTTTATATTATATTTTATACTATACAGTATTCTTGGCTCTCAGTTTTGTCTTGGTTTTCTATTCTGTTTCTTCAATCCTTTTTTAAAAATTGTATTAGTCTTGCATTTTAGATTTTTAACAGATTGTACACTGGTCTGAGAACACTGGTTAGTGTATGATTTAAAAGTGCAGCCAGCCAAATAGCCTCCCTGCCCCTCAGTTCCCAAAATCCTCTCTCCCTGCATGATGCCCAGTTTGGAAAAGTGACTGATATGTGTGTGTGTGTGTGTGTGTGTGTGTGTGAGAAACCGTGTGTGTAAAACTGGACTTCTTTCTACTGAGTGTGGGTTAGTTTTCTATCTGACCAAGACAGGACCAATCCTCCAGGGCAGCCTTGCAACCTTTTTGTTTTGCTTTTAAATAAAGCTATTCATCTTAATGTTTTACTAACTGCATCAAGTAGCCACAGAAGGGAAGTGTTAAGGCTGTGATCGATAATATTCTGGCTGAATAAGATCTAAGTAGCAGCAAGGGTAAAAGATCTACCTTAAGAAGCAAGCTCTGAAATCCAGCAAGGATGGAGGAGTGGAATAGAAAGGAGGTTTCTAAAGATTATGTGGGGAAGGGAGCTGCATGTTGATAGAATTGCTTCTTCAACGGGAGACCTAAGAGGTGCGCTGGAGCCTGATTCACACATGTGGGAACTACTGAGAGCCTTGGGTGATGACTTGTGTCTGAATCACGGAGTGAATGGTTTCTGTGAACAAACTTTGGGTTCAAGATGAGTTTGTCCTTTCTGTCTGTGCTGTTTGATCTGTGATGCTTTATTCTGAGTTGGGTAGCTTCGATGGGCTCAGGAGCTGCTATAGGCCGCAGTGATCTCCCAAAATGCAGAAATTATTCCTAAAATTGAAATGCAAAGTTGAAGACAATTCTAGAGGCTGGAAGTCCAGTTTTTTCTCTCTCTTTATCTGCAAAAATTGCCGCTCTTGGAGGCTTCCAGGACTGGGAAATAACCTTCCTTCTTGATCTTTTTTTGGTAGTCTGAGAGGCGGTCAGGAGGTGAATAGGAACTTCAGAAATGGGCCTGAAGAGCACGTGTGGCTCACAGGCGGTCCTTTGCTTGCCTGAGCCCTGTTCAAACTAAGGGCCCTATCACATTGCACTATTACAGCACTATTATTCCACTTTAGCTGTCATGGCAACACTGTATGGAATCCTGGGATTTGCAGTTTAGGGAAGGGCATTTAGAATACCCAGCCAACGATTTCTTGGGCTTCACTAAACTACAAACCCCAGAATTCCACATAATATTGTAATAGTAATCAAAGTGGAATGACAGCGCTGTAACAATGTAGTGTGATAGCGCCCTACAGATCCCCCACAAGAAGCCAAATGGCACCAAAGGATGAAAATATGTTTATGTGAGC
This sequence comes from Ctenosaura bakeri, assembly GCA_948474755.1. NCBI lineage: Eukaryota > Metazoa > Chordata > Lepidosauria > Squamata > Iguanidae > Ctenosaura > Ctenosaura bakeri. The sequence continues at coordinate 404,777 of CAOLHI010000796.1, forward strand.
TAGCCTGCACATGTGAAATTTATACCGTTGCTCCGGTTACATTTGTGAGAAGTTGTGCAAGGTGGTATATAGGTTTCATCCATGGGTGCTGGTTGAGGGGCCGGTTTGCACATTGAAACCCTCATGCCATGTTGCAGTAGTGAAATGATCAGTGGGAACGCGGGAAAAAGTCTGGTGTCTCCTGATATTCTTCTGATGGCTCTCAGCTGAGCACGTGGCCATGACTGGAAAAGCACAACACTTAAGGATTCAAATGAGGTTGATGTTGTAAAAGATATACAAATGCTTAGCTGTTTTAGGTTTCGTGTGGAAACCAGGCCGGCATAAGACCGGCCGCGGCTCAAGGAGAATGCTTCTTCCCATCCAATGTAGAAAAGCCAACTGGGATTCCAGCTGGCTTTTTCTTTAATACTGTTGATGAGGAGTAACTACAATCACCACCAACCAACATTTATTTGGGAACGTCAACATATACCATCAGGGACAAAGACAATAAACATAACACTATAATATGGAGAGAAATCCCCAACACCCCACCAGTTGTTACTTATCTCAGCATCTTAAACACAACTCAGGGGCTTAAGACAGTGAATCAGGGAGGAAGGTCTTCAGCCCTTTAGGAAAATAGGTGAGATCCTCTTCCTGCTGGAGGTCCAAAGGAAGACCGTTCTACAAATGTAGAGCCAGATCCTAAAAGGCTCGCACCCTTGACAGAGCTGTGCGCACTGGTGGAACAAACAGTAATCCTTTGCCTGTAGATCTTAAATTCCTGGATGGAGCATCTCATAGTAGCCAAGCTACAAGGTAGGGAAGGAGGCTACACAAGACAAAACCTTGAATACCAGAACCAAAAGTCTGAAACAGGCCCCGGCCCGAACCAGCAGCCAGTGAAGGGAGAAGAGACAGGTGAATATTTAGGGAGATTTAAAACAACCCAGATGACATTGTTCTGAATTAACGTCAGAAGGGAGGAGGAAGGCAAACTTGCCATTAAGCTATTACAATAATCCAGGCATGAGATAACCAAGGCCTGGACAAGCAGATGGGCAGTCTCAACAATCGGGAACCTCTGGATCCTGTCGATGTTCAAGAGACGGAAATTACATGCCTTTGCTGTTGCCCCAATAAAGGGGAGCGGAGATAGGCGATCATCTAGCAGGACTCCAAGGTTTCTGAGACAAGAGCCACTGTGCAATCCTGCTGCTATATCTGGAGGCCTCTGGAGGCGTAGGGAAGAGGATAGATCTCATGACACACAGCTCTCCCCTCCATCACTTTGTCTCTGCCTTCCAGCATCTGCCAGGTTGAGGCTACTACTACATGCTGCCTTATGGTAGAGCTGGCCCTGCATGGAAGACGAACTAGCTTCCTGAATTTGTTGTTGTACTTGAAAGTCAAAAAACCTGGGTTTGAAGCTCTGCTGAAATGGTTCCACACTACCCTGTTATATTGCTATTATTCCCCTTTCAACCTCCTGTGGAATTCTGGGGTTTGTAGTTTCCTGAGGCCCAAGAGCTCTCTGGCTGAGAATTCTTAATGCTCCTCCCTAAACTGCAAACCTCAGTATTCCATAGGAGGTTGATAGTGGAATAAGAGCGCTATCACAGTGTAGTGTGGAAATGGCCTATGATGCACGTTGGAATGTAGTTATTCATTGGCTTTCATACTTGCTCAATGCTCTAATACAATTTTTGACTATGCCTCCTTATCCAAAACAGTTCACAATCAAATATACACTATATATTTAAATTAATATTTTAAAATGCCTTTTTCTCCAAAACATGTATTTTAAAATGCATTTTTAAACTCAAAATACAAACTCCTACATGCATTTTCTCTCCTTGTCCAGTGCTCAAACCACTACACCACACTGTCTCTATTTAATTTTTAAAATGCAGAGTGATTTTTTTAAAAGCTTTTTAAAATTTTTTTTAAAAAACTCTGTGGATACGTGATGGGTTTTTTTTCCCCAATGGTTGGGGAAAAGATTTTTGTGATCTATAATTATGTGGGTCATGAGCGAGACCCCAAAGCTTGCATTCTGTGTATGAATGGGCAAGGGAATATTGATGAAATATTGATATATTTAATCATTCAGCAGGTCTTATTTGTACAGTATATCAAATGTAGAGCTGACGTTTTTGTGTTTCCTGGGTGATAAAGGCTGGGAGTGAGTGGAACTGTTTGGTTGTGCTTTTCTTCTCTGCAGCCATTCATTAGGAGCGAATTTTGGACTCTACAGTTCTGGGGAGAGTTTGCTTGAGGGCCTCTAAACAAAAACACATTTTTACTTCTCGTTGTGTCAAAGGTTTGGAGTGTATGTTCTGAGCTCCCCATCCCTGGTTGGGAGCTTCTTTATCATTAGCAGGCTTAATGATTGATTTTCCTCGCTCACATGAAAGGATTTTAAAGAAACAAATTCCTTTCTATCTATATTTACAGCATTAAAGTAAATATTCTGATAAAGAATACCTGCGAGCATCAGGCCAGCCAGAGTGAAGCAGTCCCCTTAGGTACATCATCATCATCATCATCATCATATTTATTTATTTGTATACCACCTCTCCACATAGATTGAGGTGGCAAACAACGTGAAATGCATTATACATTACAAATAGCTGCTCTTTTAAGTGGTTTACAATGTGTTTTTAGCTAATTGCCCTCAACAAACTGGGTACTTGTTTTACCGACCTGCGGAAGGATGGAAGGCTGAGTCAACCTGGAGCCCGGCAGGATCGAACTCACAACCTTGTGGCTGCAGGACCGGCATTTAACCACTGCGCCACCAGGGCATAGAACAGGTTGAGCTGGATGTGCCACAGAACCTGCTCTCTACTGTCCACATTTTCTTCTCTGCTCTTTAAGCTTCCCCGTGAAGAACGTTGTCCTGCCGTCAGTACACGCATATAGGAAGCCCCTCGCCTCTGGGTGCCCTGTTATCTGATGACTCGCTCTTTTGACACTTCCAGATTAAATACAAGTTCCCTTAATTTAATGGGGGTGCTGCTCTTATCAATTCTTTCTGCCTACGGAGGCTCGCTTGGGACCATTTGCAAGCACATGCTGCTTGCAAAGCAAGCTGCGAAGGGGGAGAAAAGGCACAAAGCCAGCTGAGAGACTTTGCAAGCAGCACATGTGTGGTCTGTCCCAAATGAGCCTCCGTAAGTCCTTCATGCTTCCTGCAGTACAGTACATGCATTCTGCTTTTCAACCAATTCGATGCCCACGCCTCTGACAGAGGAGCTCTTTTCTTTTTTTACAAAGTCTTTTTTATACCCTCAGCCCCCTCCTTTCCTCCTCATCCTCTGTCCAGCTAGAAGTTTTTTTAGTAGCACTGGCACTGGGCAGAGAGTGAAGGAGGTATGGGAAAACATAGACTTTTTGTCTTGTGTTGCAGCACTGTGTCTGCAGTAAACAAGGAAACAAAGTTTGAGATGGCAAACTTGGAAATGGACTGAAGTACTTACGGTGGAAGAATGGATTATTAAGGTTGCAGAGCGAGCCCAAATGGCCAAATTAATGTGGATTCTAAAGCATAAGCCAACTGAAGATTTTTTTTTGAAAGATTAGAAACCATTTATAGAGTTTTTTTATAGCAATAAGAAATCTAACGACTGTGGTTATGCTTATTAGGACTTTTAGTAGGATTATTTAGTTGGATCTATCTTGGAAGGATATTTTTTTTCCTTTTCCCTTTCATTACAGTCAGGAGGGAGGCAGAGCCCAACTGTGTATAAGTTATAAGTCTTTTTTTCCCCTTTCTCTCTCTTTTTCCCCCATTTTCTTCTTTCTGTTTCTTTATATGTTGCATCTATATTTCTTTGATGGTAAATCAGTACCATTTTTATGATAACTGTGATTCTGAGAGAACTAGTACAAGGTGATGTTTAAAAAGCTGGACTTGGAACGGGCAGATCCAAGTTCATTAATTCCGTTTCATTAACACAATACAATTGAGTTGATCTTAACAATATGTTAATATGTTACCAATATCACAACATAATTTTGATACTTCTTTCTCTTTCTGATCTTAATAGCAGATTTAGCAAGTGACAGTGTTACATTCAGCATATGTCCTCTAACAGATTTTTACATAAAACTTTTCCAAATATCCCAGCAAACAGCTCAGTAAGGGAGAGATCAAATGATTGCTGCTCTGACTGTGAAAAACCCAAGATAACAATATATGCGGCATTGTTTCAAGAGTTTGCAACCCACAGGGGCAAAGTCTTATGGAAGTGGGCAACCTGGCATAGCTACCAAAGTAATTCCCTTGCAATTTGCTTTCCCTTGTAGCAGCTTCTCTTGCTTCTTGCACCCTTCCCCTTGCAGCTACGGATGAAGGTGAATGTAGTGGTGCCGCTGTTGCTCCAAGAGAAAGGAGAAGGGGTTATAAAGCAAGGTGTGGGCAGCAGTGGGTGGGGAGGCAAGGTGGCAATAATGAGGATGATTGTTTTCCTACATTGCAGATGATGGGAGAACCCTAACTGCCCCTCATAAAATGGAATATAATCTTTTTGGTGGGGGACATCTAATAAAAATGTGTAATAGTGCTGCACTTCGTCAATCATGAAAAAAAAAAGACTCTATGGCATATTAAACTCAGATCGCTGCATTACACCTTTTACTCTGCTTTGTTGCTTCCCTTCGCCTTTGGTCCAGTGGCTTCATTGCTTTCCGCGCAGTCTTCGCAAAGAGCTCTGCAAACCTGTCTCCAGCTATACTTTTCTTCAAAAGCTGGAGTTGTGATGTGGACCCAAAGAAGTGGTAAATGGAATTGAGAGTCGGTGGGTCAAAAATGACATCCAGAGCTGTGAGACTTGACTTGTTGGCTAAACAGTCGGGGCTGGTTTGTTTCTCCCAAAATAAAAGGACAGAACAGTGACGGCAACTTTTTCACCATAACTGCCTTCCTCCAAGGGCTAGAGACTTGTTTTTGGAAAATTGAAACTCGGAATCTGGGCAAGACCGTGCTCCAAGTGAGCACCAGGCGGCATCTCTAGAATCTGGGTAACATCCAGGCAACTGGTCATATAGAAACTCAAGGGCCCAGGGGAGTTTTGACACCAGTGCTGTGATGGTTCTCTGTAGTGTGGATCATGCTTTTCAACAGCATGAGACCACCATCTGAAGCAGCAGATTTGGTGGATTAACAAAGAGGAGCAAACAGTTAGTTGCTTAATTTGTTAATATTGATTTTTTTACTTGCTGGAGAAGGGAAGAAGGGCTTGAGGGGTTTTCCTGTTTATGTGCCCAAAACTTGACTGGATCTCAGTACAGGATGCTCCCACCTTTTGACGCCCTGTTCTCTTTTGATGTTTCCAAATTAAGGCCAAGTTCCATTCATTTGACAGGGGTTCTGATCTTTCGTCTGTTCTTCTTGCCTACGGAAGCTCGCTTGGGACCTCTCCCATGTGTGTGCTGCTTGTTAAACAAGCTAAGGGGGGGGAGGTGTTAAGGCAGCTCAGAGACTTTGCAAGCAGGCGCACATGGGGTTGGTTCCAAGTGAGCCTCCAGAAGTCCTTCATGCTCCCTACAGTGAAGCCCATGGGTTCTGCTTTCTTTTCAGACCGTGCTCCAGTCCCTGACCCTATCTGAACCTCAGATAGGTTCCCTAACCACCTGAACCTCAGGAAGAACTTCCTGACGGTCAGGACCATCCGGCAGTGGAATCTGCTGCCTCGGAGTGTAGTGGAGTCTCCTTCTTTGGGGGTTTTTAAGCGGAGGCTGGATGGCCATTTGCTGGGCGTGCTTTGAGTGTTCCTGCATGGCAGAATGCGGTTGGACTGGATGGCCCCTGGGGTCTCTTCCAACTCTACATTTCTCTGATTCTATGATTCTATCAGATAAGTGAGGGAAGCCTGTGTTCTGCACCTTAACATGTGTAGGCAGTGCCAGACATAATTTGCCACTTTCAGTTATGAGGAGAAGCATCTTGGGCCGGCCCTGCTTTTGAAAAAAGGCTGTTAAGATGTAAAAAGTCCCTCTTCTTTCTGCATTGGAAGACCAGTGGCATGTCCCACCTAGAAGAAATGTGGGAAAGAAGGAAGGAGAGTGCAATGAAATCCCAAGTGAGAGAGACCAGCATGACGTTGCCAGAAGACTGGCAAGTCCAAAAGGCATTTAGATCTGTTCTGGCTCAGCATGATCTTCTAATGCTGGTTTTCACTTTGATTGAAGTGACATAATTACTCAGCATCCTTTGGGCTTCTAATAGGTGTCTAGTACCCATCTGAGCCTTTTGCTTGCTGCAGCAGTTAAATGTAATCAATTAGTTAGAATCAATACCTCAGTTTGAAGGGAAATTTTAAATGGAGAGCTCTTAATTTTTGGATTAATATGTAACATGTAGATTATCTTCTCTCTGTTGCATTCCTGCTATCTTTAGTTCTTATCCTGTTAACCTGGTTTATCCTCCACTGGGACTCAACCCACCCATGGTATATATACCTACCACCTTCACAGTTTTCGTTGTTGTGTCTGATGACATATGGCTTTTGTCTCAAGAAACCTGCACTGTTTGTTTTCCAATGCCCCAGCTGCACCATTTGTCCTTATTTTGTACCTAATCATGAGGAAGCTGCAGAAAGGAGATGGGAAAAAATATTAAAGCAACCCACAACGACCTCCCATCTTCCTTGCTTGAAAATGGCATTGCGTGGAAGTGAGCTCTGGTTTTATAACTTGGGAAGCTGCAAGGAACTAGGATCTTGGTTTGCAACCTTGGAAACTGTCACACTGGGGCTTGTTCCTGAGTAAACAGCAGGGACTGGTGGCTTCCGTGTCAGTAGGATGGTAAATTTATTCTGGATTTGGGTTTGCATTTCAAAGGAGCTCTAGCTCTTTGAGCTCTAGCCCCATAGTAGGTCCAGCACTTTGGACACCTCCTTTATAATTCAAGCAGAGTAGACCCATTGAAATAAATGACAAATGTGAGATTGATGACTATGATCACTGCTTGGGACAAATGTTGGCTTTAGCCCTGTGTGTAGATTGGTTAATCAGCCCTTTCTTTAACATAGGTCACCAATATCTAGTTTACAGCTATTGGGAACTTAGTCCCCAGAAGCGTTTCTCATGGTCTTATGTAAGTTAAAGCTACAAGGCAAGAGACTGTTCCAGCTCTGCCCCACGCGGAGAAGCTGGATGGGCTGGCGGTCCGGCTGGACATCAGAATCGGCTGTGCGAGTGTTCGCGATGCCTGAGGGAGCCAAGGGAAAATTGTGCGGCAGAGAGGGGAGGATCTGTGGAGTCCAGATGTAACAGCTAGGAGGCCTCTGCTGCTATCTCCCACCCTTTGCTGCCTGAAGAGGGATGGCTCTGATGCACCACCTATTTTACAGAGGTCCTATGGTCACCTGTCCTAATTGGACAATTTAAGATTCATTGGGCAATTGCAATTTAAGATTTATTGGGCAATGTAAAAAAAGTCCCCAGGTCCAGTCCAGTTAAAGGCCAGTGGCTGATGGATATAACCTAGGGAAACGCTACCGGTGAGGAAAAGCCACACCAGACTAGACACTCCATTGGCCCAAATTGATTTAATGAGCCTTTCTCCAGTCAGCTGAGTGTCGATGCTGGTTGTAGAGTTATGCATAGATCAAGCTTTCCTCTGTGTATGTGTGTGTGTGTGTTTAAATAAAAAAGGCTGATGAAATCCCTATGAATTTTGTTTATAGTATTAAGAAGCGTGTTATCTCTTGATCCTATGAGCGTTTCCAGCCCCCCTCCCTTGTTTACCGCCTGCTAATTAAATTTTGTAGGTGGCAGTTTGAAATCTTCCTGGGTTGTGTCATGTGACTGCTAATGCCCTTGCAGATCTCTATTACATAACCTCTAAGTAGTGGCATTGAAGGGGAGGAGAGAAGAGGGAACGGCCGAGTGCCACGCCGGGCATGCCGGCAGAAGGCTCCGTCTCAGGCAAGCAACCCAAGTGTCGTTTGTGCAGAGATTTCCCCCCCCCTTTTTAAAAATGCATTTCGTTCTGCCTTCCATTTTTTTTCATCCCCAGCTGCCTTCTCACTACCTCCTTTGAAGTCTGCATGACGGCTCTCCCTCGACGGGCCTTTGCTTTAAGGGATGTTATGTTATCCTTCTGAATTTCTTAAGAATAAATAAACACTCATAAGGTATCGAGCGTACGCAAAGAAATGCAACAGCCTAACCAGACAGCATAGTCACCATTGGCAGTGTGCGGTCTAGGCACTATTGATTGTCCAGTTTACAGCTTGGAAAAGTTGTTCTTTGGCTACCTGCTGACTCCCTCTGACCGATGTGGCCAGTTAGAACTTCGGGGAGGTTTTGCTTTCTGGCGTTGTGCTGGTGACCTTTGGTAAGCCACAAACTGAACCCATGTGTGGTTTCCCTTGCTCTCTGGTTTTTCTTCATGCAAAGATGGTATTCTCTGTGTTTTGCAAATACCAGATGTGCTGTAATGACAGCATTCAGGCAATCATATATGGTTATGTTAAGGAATAATTTGGCATAAACTAAGGAAGTGGGGGAAGGAAGAATCAAAAGATAAGCAAGCCTTCAATATTTTGATGATGTCTTTTGCTATCATTCCCTCCCCCGAGTGGTTAGTTTTTGATCCACACTAGATGTGTCCACACTAGGTTATGTCCACACCTCCAACTTTTCTCTGCAGCTCTTCTGATCGGCTGAGTAGTTGCATTTTTATATAGAGATTTTATTGGATTTTAAAAGGATAAGAGAAACTGAAAAGGAAGAGAGGAAAACAAACAAGGGAAGGGGAGGTATCTGGGATGTGAACAAGGGCAAGATAGCACAGCTGATCAGGCGGGTAGCTGAAGAAAAGCCTTAGATACCAAGTCTGGAAAGATAAATATCACCTTCTATTATTCAGTGGTCAAGACAATCTTACTGCTTTAGGCACATGTGAATGTATTATTGGAATTATGGCCATCTTATATTGATAAATATCCTGAACTCTTGGTCATAGCCTACTTATTTCCCCATTCCATTTTTTAAAAACCTTATTTTCTTTTCTCTCATTCTGTTCTGTTTCTTTTCTTTCCTAATCACACTTTAGACATCTAGTTCTACCTACCTGCCTTGTCTGTCTGTCTCAGGGTAGTTGCATGGGATGAGCACCATTCTCCCAATCGCAGAACTGTGTTCTAATCGTGGTCACAGTATCTACGATCCACCAATGGACGTGTTTTCGTTAAAAACGACTCACGTTTTTAAAATCACATGTCGTTTAATTTTGACAATTTTTTTCCCCTGCCTGCCCAAAATATCAATTGCTCCCCTTTTCAAATGGATCAAAAGACCATCTAATTAATCATTTCACATTTGCAGCCTGCATGGAAAGCCTTTGACTTTTTCTCAGCAGCCTGCTCATTCATTGAGACTGTGTCCCCTCCCCCTTTTTACTCCCCCTTTTAAATCCTTTTTTTTTTTAATAACTGGCTTGTTGATTTTTTTTTATTTTTAAAAATATTCTAATGGTTTCTAAATAATTACAGTTAAGTGGCTTGTCCGCTCATTGTCGGCGTTTTGTCAGTATACAGTGGCCATGCGTTGGATGCTGCTATTGTTGGCAAGCATTCCTGTTTCCAGGTAATTGTAGATAATGTATATAATTGAAGCTAGTGTAAATTGTCTCAGTCTGATGCAGTTGTACTTCCTTTGCTGAATGGTGCCTGGCGTCCCCAAAGTTTGGCTATCGGGTCCCGGTTTGACCACAGTAACTATGAACACAAAGATGGTGTGGAAAAAAAGGTGCAATCCACATTAGGGCAAAGATTACCTATCCCGAGGAAGTGAAGGATCTTCAAATTACTCAAGATAGTCAAAGTGATTACGTATTTTCAAATTTGCGTCAATTAAGGATGCATTAACATGTGCTGGGTGTACAGAGTTTGAACCATGGGTTGCACGTACTCCGGGGCCATTTTGGCAGCCTCTAGCCCTCTATGGAGTAAACCCTCTGCAAGTACCGCCTAGTCTTTTTTGGACCAAAACTCTTCCCTCTGTTTCTGGAGGTCTTCAGGGGCAGAGATTCTGGCTCTGCATATTTTTATACAGATTTAAACTGGCTGCTGCTTGAATAGGCCAAGCGTGATCTAATTTGCCTACAATTAAACCTGGGCTGGTACAGAAATAATTTAATAATGGAGACAGATTACATCCTGTTTCCTACAGTATTTTTTTTTTTTTAGCTTTAAAAAGAACTCTTACGAAAATCCTCAACGTGGACTTTTCCATTGCAATTCTGATTTCAGCTTACCCATTACCTCTTGCTTGGCCCGTTATAAGAAATTCACCCAGTCTCCCCACCCTGTTCAACCCCGCCCAATCCCACCTCAGGAGCATGTCTAGGAATAATGATTTCTTAGTTCAAGAGGCTATTCTTGTAAGGGACACCATGAAGTGGGGTTGTTGCTTGCCATGTCCCCAGAATCCCTTGTAAGCTGTTTAAACTCAATGCTGAACGGAAGTAATTTGTTGGCCGGGGGGGGCAGTCAGCGAGTGTAAGAAAGAATTGTCCAGTTTGTTTGTAAATAAAATCCAAGACTACCTGTCCATCCACAAAGCCCGATGCCATTGCATTTTAGTGTGGAGGTGACCATGGGCTCTGAAAGGCTATGCCAATGGAGTCTAGGCTCTTGCAATTTCTGCCAGAAAGGCAAGGCTTTTAGTAGGTCCCAATGGTAAGATAAATCTCTGCCATCTGCAGAGCAGCCTAGCTATGTACAGAGGGCATCCACAAAAGAAGCAAATATGAACAGAATGACAATATGAAATAGTTGCAGTCTGTGTCAGTGGGGGGACTGAGGATATTACAGGTCTTTCAAGTATTCAGGGTTCTACAAATCATGTTAAATCTCCATTGGAGCCTCGTTCCAGAGCAAACCAAACTCATTTAAGCGATGTACCCCAAAAATAGAGAGGAAGCATGGTGTAGTGGTTTGAGCATTGAACCACAACCCTGGAGAGCAAGGTTCAATTCCTCGGTTGGCCATGGAAACCCCCTGGGTCTCCTAGGGCACATCACACACTCTCAGCCCCAGAAAACCCTGGGAGAAGTTTGCTTTAGGGTCACCAAGAGTCGAAAATGACACATAACAACAACCCCAGGACTATGACCACCACATGGAAGAAATAAGTCTGTCAGTTTCTCTGTGATATAGCAATAGCATGTCTTTCTTCTTTGGCTTTTCTTCTTTTTGCTAAAAAAAAAAAAAAAATAGCATTGGATAGCTGATTCCTTGCATATGACTTCCATGAAGATGCAGAGAAATATGGGTTATTTCCGTTCTGGTGTGATTGAGCCTTGTGGATCCAAACAGGATTGTTTTTGGGTCGGTGCCATCACAACACGTTTTGCTGCCTGAGCCAGAACAGCAAATGTCACTCTTCTCCCCCCGCGCACCACAGTGCTTTAATACCAAAAGCCGGCCAAGTTATTTTAGCGCTTGAGGCAGGAAAAAAAGATCTCACAAGCCCCTTTTTCCCCGCTCCTTACAGGAAAAAATGCAATCACGAGAAATTAAATAACTAACAATTTGCTGCCCTTTTGTAACCGCCGAAATCTGTTGCCTGAGGCAGCCACCTAGAGGTGTGAAGAAATCTCACTAAATGACTTGTTCTCGATGAGATACGCTTGAGAATGAGCGATCTGACATCCCACAGCTTCCCTCATCGACAGTGCGAGAGGAAGAAAGGTGTTTTTTCCCCCTCTCTTGAGCTCTCTGTAATTTGTGCAAAAGGTCTCTGTGCAAATCTCGTTTGCATTCCCTCTGTGAAGTGAAGCAAAGCATATGCACATTTGCGTGCGCACATACAAAGTACAGAAGCACTGCTCATTAATCAGAAAGATGCCATCCGCCCAGTTAAGGCTTCTGATTTTTAGAAGTCCATGCAATAAAGCAGCGACACAATTTTCGTAAACGTCCTTCTCGCAGTGCAAAAGCGATTGCAAAGATGAGAAAAAGTGTCTTACAGGCGAGGAAAAACAACCCCACCGTTTCTCGTTCTCATGCCCAAACACAAGACCAGCAAGTCATTATGTATTGGCTGCCATTTCCCTCTGCCTAATGGTAGGGGTGGCTTTGTCTTGGGCGCCCTTTGGGTGCCAAGGGATTATGCCTCCTTTCCAGAGCTTGAAAAAGTTACCAGCAGGCTATGCTGACTGGGGGCGGGGGGGGGATTCTGGGAAATGTGCCCAAAATGCTTTTGCAAGTGCTGCTCCTTCCCCTAGTGCGGGGAAGAAGAAAAAGGAATCAATTCTACAAATGGCTTGAGAGCCAAGTGGACAGATTCCTCACCCGTAGGTTTTAAAGTGGTGGACTGTAGCTTTGTTGGAAGGGTGAGAGAAGCCTGCCGTGAGCTGCCATTCCTACTGCTGGGCCGGCCTGTTTAGCTAAACCTTTTGGCTGCAGGTGGTGGCTCAAATCCAATCACTTTTATGCCAAGACTAAGCATTCTAGTAGGAAAGGAGGGAGGAAAGAAAGAAAGCCTTTCTCCCCGGTTATACCGTCCTTTCGATGTCAGGATACAGTCCTTTGCACACTTGGTGTAACCAGGGCTAAACTTGCCGAGCCTTGCTTCTGAGTAAAAATTCTGACTATCCTAAGGCTTCACAGTTCCTTTCTGCAAAATGCTATCTTTCAACTGCATGAAGGAACCTAATTGTCATTCTTCGGCATGCGTGTTTGTGTTTGTTAAGAAAGTCGAGAGGGAGAAGTCTAACAGATTTGGACCTCATTCTTCATCTCCTTTATCTGGAGGCAGATAATATGTCTCAGTCCCTTCAGTGCAGCTTCAAGCTAACTGAAGTATGTTTAGGTGAAGATCTCCATATTGGATTCTTTTGGGTGGAGACTTGTGGAGGCTTTGTTTGATTATTAACAATTGTAGGCTGAAAAGGTTTATTTATTCGTTGTTGTTTTTTTTGTTTTTTTTTGTGGTTTATGTCCCAAATTTCTCCCCACATGGGACTGAAGGTAGTTTACAGGATTTTCTTTAAAACACACACACACACATACAAATAAAGGCACAAGAAAGTTAGAGTGTCAACATTAGTTTATGTCTCCATTACCAAAGCTTTGTTGGAGTTTATGTAATTCTGGGTAAAAAACCTCTCCCTAGCAGTGATTTACATTCAAGATAGCTGAGTTATACACTGCTTTTCTCTCATCCCTCCTTCCCTGGTTGCTGCTCAAAGGAAATGGTGGGGAATCTTGTATATTTGCAGAAGCAAGGGTTTGATGGCCCTCCTGGCTTCCTTTCTTACCTTGTTGTTTGTGTGAAGAAGGCTTAGCCATCACACCTTTCATCTTCTGGCTGCAGAGCTTCCCTGTAAATATTTAAAATGGCAACTCAACTTTCGCCTTGACTGTATGAAAGCCTGAGATCGAACACGTTTGTGACCTTTTGTTAATCTTCTGGCTGAAACCAGATGATGTCCTTGGTCTTCTTTTTTAGCATTTGAAGGGAAGAATTGCACACTCAGTGAGGAGGGGGGCTTTCACCAGGTCCAGGGCTGCTTTTACGCAAACAAGCAGAGAGATCTTTGGGCATTGTGACAAAGGACAGACTTGCTTTCCATCACCCTGGAAATACAACCCAATTTGGGTTGTGTTGGGTGTAGTTTGGTTAAATCCTAATCAAAATTTGTATTGTTTTGTTTGTACCCTGGTTCTTTTTAATTTCCGGTGATCCTAAGGCAAACTTTCCAGGGTTTTCTGGAGGCTGAAAGTGTGTGAGGCACCCAAGGTCATCCAGTGGGTTTCCATGGCCAGGGGGGGAATGAACTCTGGTCTCAAGGGTTGTAGTCCAGTGCTCAGACCACTCCGCTGCATTGGCTCAGAGCTGCATAGTGTAAATCTTTGCATGCCAAGTCAGATAAGGGGGGGAGGCCTGCATTACTTCTCCGTGCCACACTTTAGATTTCTCTGTCCACCATTGCTCAGCCCACTGGTTTTTATTGGAAAAGAGGTCCTGTGAGGAAAAGTTAGGGAGTGGAATGTTTGTCCTAAAAAAAGAGAAGACTGAGGGTGATACGACAGAACTTTCAAGCCCCCACGGGGCTGTCGCATAATTTTTTTACACCCCCCAAAATTTAACTCTGTCGATAATACAAAGTGATATAAAAAAATGGAAAGAAGTGGGAAATTCGGACCGATGGATTATTCTAAAAAGTGGCAGCTCTGAATACAGGACAGCTGGAACACATATGAAGTGATATGATTAGGTAACATTGTCCCAGTTGCAGAAAATGCAAGTATTTACCCTTGCTAAAGATCTGGCATGAACAGAAAGGGCACCAAGATCCTCAACAGTATATCAAAGTTTGTAGTCTTTATAAATCCATGGAATCAAGGAAGTGTTTTTTACTTTTTAACTAGTTTATGGAAGTAATTTTTTGTCTTGTTCCAAGATCTCTTCTGTCCTGGGAGCATGTTTTTGGAAACAAAATTCTCAGACCTTTTGGTTCAGTTTGTGGATCGAGCCCCCTGTGAATCAATTTCTTTCTCAGCAAAATAAATAAAAAAAAATCTCCAAGACAGTATACTGCTGTGCTGCAGGAAGATTGACAAAAATATATGCCCAAAATATGGGTGAGGTTGCAATGAAAATGACACATCGAGGCATATGTGGCTAGAAACCCCAAAGGTAAAGGAATTCTGGAATCAATTTAGATTTTCTCTCATGCATGACAAATCAAAGGAGTGCTCCTTGGGGAGAACTTCTATTGCTTTCAGTTCCGGGAAGGGAAAAAAAAAAAACAGTTGCCTCGTAAAGAGTGGGTTAAATTTTTTTGACAATGACTAGAGCTGAAATAGCAAAACATTTGAAGGCGGCAGAAAATCTGTGGGTAAAAAGAACTAAATTGCATTTGGTCTTTAGTGCTCTGTGAGACATTAACCTTAAAGCTAACAGATAACAAGGGAGAAAAGCACTAAAAAATTATGAAGATGGCTGGTGTTGGCTTATTTTTATATATTCATACAACTTGTAGCGCAAGTGGGCGTCTGTCTCCGCAGAGAAATTTGTGGAAGGATGTACTCACGCAAAGTCACCGGTAACAATAAAAGAAATAAACTTACGCTGAACAAACTGAAAATCAATCTGTGGTGGTTGCAAAAGGGCCTCTGATTTTATATTATTGTTATATATGGGATATTTTAAATTTTTCCCCTTTTTTTGTTTGTTTTTTAAATATCCTTTCCCTGTTTCAACTGACTGGAGTATTGTTGTTTGGAACATTGGCTTCTGGGGCTGTGTGTATCAGTTAACCCCCCATTACAAACTTCTTGGAAAAACAAATACACAAAATGCAAATGAAACACGTGACAAAGGTTCATCCCTTTTTCCCACACAGCTTTTTTTTCCTGTCGTTTCTTGGTGAAAGAAAATTAAGATTTGCTCCAGTCTGCCTTCAACAGGGTGGTGGTTTTTCCTGTCCTATTGCAAAGTGACCTCCGAATGCATTCCAAATGTCAAAAAGGCCACAGAGAATTAGAATAGCTAAGAACAAATGGTTGCATCACATTTGATAAAGGCCACGGTTGCCTCTGGAAAAAAACCAGCAAGCCAGCCCTGAGCTTCTACAGGAGATAGTTTCACCTTTGCCCTTGCACCTTCCTGAGATTCTGTGGCGTTTTCTGTCTTGAAAGGTAACTGCTTGTGAGCCTGCAGAGACAGCTGGCAAAGAAAATACCCCCATGGATGGGCTGTGTCAATGTTAGTATCTCTTTCCCAGACTCTTGATTTCTCTCCCTGCATTACTTCTGTTGATGCCACTACTCTGATGCCAGAGAAAGAGGGTCCAAGGGACATGCTAGCACTTCTGGCTGTTTTCCTAGCTACTTCAATGCCATGGAGCAAGGTGCAGGGAATGTGTAGCTCTCCAGAGGTTGCTGAACTGCAACTCCCATTGCCTAACCTCGCTAGGAGCAATGGGAACTAGGGCCAGCAACTTCTGAAGTAGCCAGGGCTTCCCTACCCCTGCCGTAGAAGGTCTGAATCACTTTGGACCATGCCCTTCGGCTGAAGGCTGATTGGGGATAGTGTTTGTAATCATTCTTTTTATTACATTATAAAATAACTTGCCTAAATGCTGTGGGCTTTTAGAAGATACTTTGCAGAAGGAAATTGGTGATGCAGTTTCTAATACCTTTCCATAAATCCCTGCATAGCATGGAACCAGTTTTCCAAGGGAGGTTTGCTAGTCTTTAGGCAGGTAGGTAAGATATGTTTATTTTGCTAAGCTTTTAATGGAGATATAGACCATGTGTAATTCCGCCCCCCCCCCGGCTGCATTTATTTTGCATGCCTTATCAATTTTGTAATGGTTTTATTGTTTCCGTTGTACTTGGGCTGGGTATGTTGACACTATAAAGGGAGGTTATTTGTTGGTTTTGTTGTTGTGTGCCTTCAGGTTGTTTCTGATGTATGGCGACCCCAAGGCAACCCTATCATGAGGTTTTCTGGGGCTGAGAGTGTGTGATGCACCCAGGGTCACCCAGTGGGTTTCCATGGCCGACCAGGGAATCGAATCCTGGTCTCCAGGGTGGTAGTCTGATGCTCAAACCATTACACCAGCCTGGTTCTCTGGGGCTATTATGGGGGCTAAAAGGTTGTATAGAAGTGTTGCCCAAAATAAACAAAACTAGTCCTTTATGTTGTATGATAGGCTGCCTAAAGCGACATGGATCATGAGCACTTAATTCCTTAAAAATCTCATGTCGTTTGCAATATCAAGATGCACAGTATTGAGACATCCTGGTGATGAAAGAACTGATCTGATTGCCAAGTGCTCTCCAGGCCCATTTCTAGATGTCGATTTTAAGCTTTACAGCCCCATATCCCTCGAGACCTGGCTATTTTCTAAGAGATTCCATTCCTCATTAGGAACCTGTACCTCTAATTGTGTTGGACTACAGCTCCCATCATTTCCGGGCCCTTGGCTGGTGATGGTGAGAGTTGTCATCTGATTTAACTAGAGAGAGGTAGGTTGAGGAAGGTGGATAAACAGGTGGTGACGGGCTGGCTTGGAAAACAAAGCTTTCAGGACCCTGGACAGATCACTGTGAACTGCTTGCTTGGTTGCAACAAGTCCCAGATCTCACTGAAAGGCTGTTCTCTCCTTACTGCCTCAACCCTGACTGAACACACTGTGAAGATAGTCCTACAAAGCATACAGTTGGCCCTCCTGAAAGTGGAAAAATTGCAAATATTATTACTTATACACCCCATTTTGCAGCCAGGATTGGTTCTCCAAACGTAACTACAGCAGGCAAAAAAAGGAAGATTATATTAGGGATATTAGGCAATGTTTACAGTAGCATCTCTTGGTCTATACAAGCTGGTGACATGGTTTAAACTGGAAAGGCAGAAGCAAATGAAGGTGGATTTGGATGGTGAAGCTGTCACCTCAAATAAAGCAGTATTCTTTCGGGTGCTTCTTTGAGCTTTCTTTGCAAGAAGGTTACGTGTGATAAGGCCTGGATTCTAGGCTCTTCCTGATCACCGTTTCCCCAGTATGTGGTAGTTTTTAGTTTTGGGGGGAATGTGCAGAGATTATGACTGCACAGCTCCAGTGTACAATTTGTGTGTGGGGTGTGTGTGTGAGTGAGTGAGTGTGTGAGAGAGTGTGTCTTTTGACATCTTAAAGATGAACAAAGCCAACCTGCATTTGACAAAGTGGGTTTTCAGTCCCCCATAGCTTGAGTCAAATATAACTTTTTAGCCGTTAAGGCGGCACAAGATTCTTTAGTGAGTTCTGGAAAAATCTTTATCTTAACCAGCTTGGTTTTAGGTTCAGGTCTCCAAGTGTTGGCAAAGGCATTTTGTGCCGGTGTGTTGAGTGCTCTTCACTGCCTAGAACTGAGTATCCAGACAGCTGGAAATGATCAAAGGATTTGTCAGATTTCGTGAGTTGATTTTCAAGCAGGCTTAACTCTAAGCATCTCTCCCTTCCTTTCTTTCTCCTCAAAATTAAGACCTGTACCTGAGGAAGGAAATTTCTGACAGCATTATTTCCATGCGCCTTGCTTTCATTTTTCATGCGCTGGCACCTTTTCACAGTGTCGTTCGGTTATGCCAGTGGCCTTATTGTCATGACTTTCGGGTGGTGGCTTTTGGCATGGAGTTCAAAGTAGTATCTCAAGAAATATACAAGAGAAAGAAAAACACCCCTTAATGTTGAATGTGGCCAAAAGGGCACCTAAACTTTGTCTCTGATGAGTCCTCTCATCCCTTTGCGGCTTATGCTGACCGGGGAAGTTTGCTAAGCTCTAGTTGTTTTGCTGACCTTATCTGTTACAGTGATTTCTGATGTAAAGGAAAGACCAAGACTCAGGATGCTCAAAAGGTTTTATTCCGAAAAATACAGCATTTCAGACAAAAAAAGTATCTGTGTGGCCACCTTCAGGGACTGTTAAAGAAAGGGGCAAAATATATAAAGATTAATTAAAAAATACCTGAATAGATTAAAATGTTGATTATACACATATACCTCATATGAAGTTGCAAGAGAAAGAAAATGCATAAAAATGTTACAGTAAATGAAATGGAGTTACGTGTCTCGTTACGAAGCAATGAGAAAAAAATTGTCTCCAGGGATTTCAGAAAAGGGTCTTTGCGCCAACTCTTGCAAATGGCAACTAGCAGTTTTTAGAGAGATCCTCACGTCAGAGGAATTGTAGTTCCCCCGAAATAGCTTTTCTCTTGGTTTTGGTCATTTTGATAGAGATCTGTGACTTGCTGACCTTATCTATTATGGTGATAGCCAGACTAGATGGCTCGTGCCTTGTAAAGAAGAGGCAATACAAGGTGAAGTGTGACTTAATTCTTCTCAAATACTATTAAATCTATCTATCTATCTGTCTATCTATCTACCTACCTACCTACCTATCTGTCATTTCACAATTTGGATTGTTGGAGTGATTGCAGGAGAATGAGGGGAGGCCAAAACACATACAAACAGTATGATTTTTTGTTGAAGCGTGCAAGATTAGCTGAGTCGTGTTTGCGTTTTGACTGCCTCTAAAAGCAAATATGTTTCAAACCGTGTGTTGTCGGAAAAGAGACTACTAAGTCCTGCATTTTGTCAAGGGCACCGAAAGAAACAAAAACAAATGAATTGCTTTCAACTTCAATTTATCTTTCCCTTCTGATGTGGTCCTTGTGTGAGTGTTGGCCTTAAATCTTCCCAGATTCTCCCCAACAGTTGTGTGTTGGTTCATCAAGTGTCTTATTGCTTAACATTCTTTTTGGCCACACAGGCACAACGCATTGTGTCGTGGGGCCCTGTACGAACGGCCAGCCCAGACTCACACCCGCTGTTACAGTGTGGTCTTTGTTCATAAATGCAATATCATGATTAATGACTTCATCTGACCATATGGTATATCTGTTTTGTTTCTTTGAAGAGTTTTGTTTCCTCTCCTACCCCATGGCTGATGCTTTATTGCATTTTATGACGCTGTTGTCCATTGCTCTGGGATTTGCTCCTGTGAGTGAAGGATGCTCTAGAGCAAGAATAGAGAAAGCATGGACTGTATTTGCAGCCCCCAAGCTCTTGATCACCCCCAGACACCCTGCAACCCACTATTTAAAAAGAAATCAAGACAAAATATGCTTGGACATCCTTTGGTCTTCTTATATGTAATCAAGGTGTGCCCACCTCCCAAGGCTCCAACCAACCACAAAATCCCAACTGGAAGTGTCTTCAAATTGTGATTTGTAGCTGATTTTGGGGTGAAAATGAAATGGGCAGTCTCTTGTAGGGAAGCAAGGATGAAGGTTGGTCTCCACTGCCATTGCCCATAGCTGGCCTGATGATGTTCACCATAGAGAAAGCCCAGTATGAACAGGCTGCTTTATATTGAGTTACCTCACTGATCCAGATGAGATGAGATTTGGCTGTGGTTTGCCAACCCCGAGAAAGGAGTAACAAATGAGATTTATCCCTGAACAAATTTGTTTATTCTTAAATAAAGATTTATTACTCTTTCCCCCACAGACACTGTATTTCCAGAAGGGCCTGATGGATTGATAATTTTCTAATTGCTGGTGTTTTTGGCCAACTTAATTGAGCATTGTTCTCTGGCTCCTGTTTTCTTCGGCCATGGCACATTTGTCACCGTGGAGAGTGAAGAGCAAATGAAAACAAAGAGGCAATGTGCTTTCCAATAAATTATATTAGAGATTGCCCAAACATGCAGCGAGATGGCAGCACCCTTCTGTTAATTCCCAAAGCCCTGTGCTGTAATGCAGTCTTTGTCAAAGAAATGCTGCAATTAGTTTTTTCAAAGCCGTATCATTTTGTCTTCAAAGCCAACAGAATATCTCCTGGACAGTTCAGAACTTAGCATGTTTGAGGGGGGAAAAAAACTAGCACGCAAGAAAAAGATATCAATATCATTATGTTTACTGAAAAAGTACTGAGCAGATATCATCTGCATGGAAGTACTGGCCTCGTCATGAAGTGAAGGGAGCTGGCTTTCTCTCAAATCTTTCTCTGTGTGCCTTTAAAGGGGCTCGAATGAGAGACAGGTAGGGCTGGCCCATCCTGGGCACAATTCCAGCATTGATAGTTGCATCATTTCAGTTGGGCTTCCATGGTCGATTATGTTTGATGGTGATGGTGGTGATGTCTATACAGTGACAGTGACAATATTATGCAGTACTGACATAGTCAAATTGCTCATACTTTTTGACTACCAAGGATGATGATGTCTTTGGCCACCCCCTCAGCCTTCTCTCTAAATTCAGTTTGCAGTATGCACAGTGGGTTGCAACGTGTGGCCTAAATCCTTTTTTTAGTCCCGAGAACCCCGTGCTGGCTCTTAGTAATCACTACATTTCTCTCTAAGTGCGCACAGACCAATTGTTTAATGATCTGTTCTAGAACCTTTCCTGATATTGACGTCAGACTGGCTGGTAGATAGTTGCTGGGGTCCTCTTTTTCACCGTTCTTGAAAACAGGGACAACTCTTGCCCTCCTCCAGTCTACTGGGATCTTTCCTGTTCTTCAAGAATTCTCAAAATTTATTTACAGTTACTTTGAGACTACATCTGCAAGTTCGTTTGGTACTCTCCGATGGAGATTATCTGGTCCTGGAGACTTGAATTCATTTAGAATAGCTAGGTATTCCTTTACTACCTCTTTAACTATTCTGTAGTCCTCTTAACTGCATGATTTACTCTATTTTCAACAAATTGAGCACCATTTTTCTTTGTGGGAAGACAGAGACAAATAAGGTGTTGAACAGTTTGGCTTTCTCTGTCTCCTCCTCAGCATTTCACCATCTACACTGTTATAGTGCTATTATTCCACTTTCAACATCCTGTGGAATCCTAGGGTTTAGAGTTTAGGGAGGGACCTTTAGAATTCTCAGCCAGAGAGCTCTTTGGCCTCAGAAAACTATGTATCCCAGAATTCCACAGGAGGTTGAAAGGGGAATAATGGCACTATAACAGTGTAGTGCAGAAAGGCTCTAAGACAGGAATCTTTCCCACTCTAAGCTAGGGACTGCATCTGGGAACCTCTGCATTCAAAATACATGTGTTAGCATTGTGCTATAGCCGAACACATCTGATAAGAATGAAGGTATGTGCCTTAAATTTTGTTGTACCGTTCGTCTTTCTATATTGCCTCCATTGACTGGCCAGAATTTCAGAGAGGACTTTTTCCTAGCCCTGCCTGTAGATGCCAGGGGGCTTCTAGATACACAGCACATTCTTTGCCACGGAGCTACAGGGATCTGTGATGCATGTATTGAACAAAGTGGCCAGATATGTGCCTGTACGTCTCTAATTTTAGAATACTTGCAGCCATCAGAAACGGAAAAATCAGAAGTCCTTTCGTCCTCTTTTTAAAAAATGATACAGGTGAATGGGCCTTATTATTCTTCTGAAAGCCATGTAGCTGAATGTTTCATTAGGGGTGAACGGGTCCCGGGGATTGAATTGCAGCCTTTATTCATGCATTACAAAAGCAGCAAGTGGTATGCCTGCAAATAAATGAGCAACGTCATTGTCCTAGCATGGAGACAGACATGGCAGAAGTCCCCTGCTATTCTTACTAGAGGCACTGGTAGATGTGTGGCCGTGACATCCCAACTGAGCTAGAACAGGAAGAGAATCTCTGCTGTGCTGAAAAGGTAGCGGGAAGATGAAATGAAGGAAAGGGAGCATTTTGTTTGGTTTCCAGATGAGATGAATAGATGGAGATAAACAATCCACATGCTGTTCATTTGGTAGTAATAAAACTCCGAATGTTCCCAAGTTTTCAGATTTTATATTTGACTATTGAGGGTCATGGGTAGACTGTTGGTACTCTCTTTTGCAAACCGGATCTTGTTCTCTTTGGTGGCATGAGCAGCTATGCACTATGTTGCATGCATCCAAATTAGGAGGTTTGAGACCCCTCCCTAAATTCCAAACCCCAGGATTCCATAGGATGTTGAAAGTGGAATAATAGCACCATTGCAGTCTAGTGTGGAAATGGCCAAAGAGCCCCTACGCACCGTATACTCTGGCAGTTTCTGACCCTCCATTTGCTGTAGGGCTACAACTCCCATCATCCTTTACCAATGGTTCTGCTGGTTGGAGTTGACAGGACTTGCAACCCAAATATATGTGGATGACTAGAAACTGCCCTCCTGTCTCTTAAGCCTGGGCCTCTGCATTATACCAAGGTGTACCATGAAGATGGCAGTCCAGCCAAATCAGGGCCTGTGGCAGAGGAGGGCCTCCCAGGAGCAGCACTTGACCTGATCCCCGGGCTCTGGCCTCAGCTGCTGCCCTTGATCAAAGGCTCTGCTCAGGTGGGTCTGACGAGGAGGCCTCTCAAGGGGAGAACCCTCCGGAAGGCTGGGCAAAAAGGAGGGAAAAGCGAAGCAAGAAGCTCCTGCAGACCCCAGGAGGAGGAGGAGGAAGAGGAGAAGCGGGGATGGGAGGGTCTCCTCCAGGAAAGGCACGAGTACCCAGGGGGCTGAGGCGTCTCTTGCCCGCCTCGGAGGAAGAGTTGGGAGTCCAGGGGAGGCTGAGGGCAAGCCCTGCCGCCCTCAGAAAGACATACCAAGGAGCCAGTGGAGCTGAAGGGACATTCTTGGCCCTGACCTGCGGGGGCTTCCGTGGCCTCCTTGAGGCTCCAGCACTGCCTGCCTGTCCCAGCTTAGGCTTCTCAGCCTAGTGGGCTCCTGCCGGGGCTTTTATCCAGAAGGTGCTTCCGGGGACCTCTGCGGCAGTCCTTTTACTTGGCAGAAGGAGTGCTGTACTGAAATTCTCAGGGGTAAAAAGTTTTCTAAGCATTTTGTTTTGATTCCCTGCTTGGGGTCATGGAAGCCCACTGGGTGATCTTGGGCACGTCACACACTCTCAGCCCCCGAAAACCCTGTGATAGGTTCATCTAAGGGTCACCATAAGTTGGAAACAACTTGAAGGCACACAACAAGGCCATCTGCTTCACTGTTATAGAACCAGTTGCTTTGCAATCCCACCTGCAAAAGCATCCATTGAGGTTTTCCTCACCTGTGTGTCCTTGTGGGTTTTTTTTTCCCAGGCTTTGTGCTGCATCTTTGGCACAGACATGCTGATGGGTGCCGTGTGCTAGCGTAGCATTTACTTTTTGGGAGGGGAAATGAAAGGGGAAGCTCCAGCTTGCAGGTCTA
Organism: Ctenosaura bakeri; assembly: GCA_948474755.1. Classification (NCBI taxonomy): domain Eukaryota; kingdom Metazoa; phylum Chordata; class Lepidosauria; order Squamata; family Iguanidae; genus Ctenosaura; species Ctenosaura bakeri. The sequence goes on from CAOLHI010000796.1 coordinate 428,434, forward strand.
GGGGGAGGGAAGTACACAAGAGCAGCCAATGTGGAAAGAGCTGCTCCAGGGGAAGGGCTGGAGGAGGAATGAAACATGACAGGAGAGCTGGCTGCAACACAGCTGACATAGCTAAGAAACGTTGACAGCTGAAATGCTTTTGCTGGAGTCAGTTTGTTTTTAGGGCAGACGATTACTAGGTTTCCTAAATACCAAGACAGTGACCTGGATTGCTTGGATTTGCTTGCCCCAAGGCTTTGAGGACTGTGTGCCAGGTGACCGGTTGCTATGGATACTTAAAGAATTTGATCTTTCCGGATTCCAGCATAGGCTGGCTGGACCAGCGACAGAATAAGGTGCATATGCAACATAACTATTCATTGGGAAAGGCTGGCCGATCCAATCCAGTCCAGCCCCTGGTGATGGAGGAAATCTTGTGCCAACTCTTTCTTGACAGGTGATTATTCTGAGATGAAGATATCTGATTCATCACTTTCTGGGGAATGCTGTTCTGCTACTGGATGGCTTGTACCATCTGGAACCCCTTCATAACCTGATTTGAAATTGCCTTTCTTAGTTGAACTTGTGGGTTCTACTCTCCCAGAGCCAAATTGTTTTAAAGGAGATGCACACTTGCAGGAGCACAAATCTGCTTTGAGTCATCATCGTAGACTCCATGCATGTGTTGCTTTAAAGCAAAGGAACACAGAAAGGCAACATGTTTGCAGCATATCACTAAATTTCAGCAGCGAGGCCTTTAAGGCATTCGCCGTCAGTGAACTTGACCCACACGCTACGAGTGTCTTGTTTTAAAGGAAAAGTGCAGAAAAAGGTTTTTTTTAATGGTTGGAGGAGGTGTGTGCTCCCTATTGGGGGGGGGTAGTCCCCAGTCCCGTGGAACTTGCCTACCTCAACTTAAAGTTGAGAGAGAAATTCATAGGAGGAAGATTTGTGTTTAATATATACTCTGAAGGACAGAGGCTTTTTCTGTTACCTGTAAACTATTTGTGTAAACATGTGGCCGTTAAAAGCATTCTGTAAACTACACTGTTGTATTTGTTGTGTATTTCAGCACCCTGAAAAGATAACAGTGCACAGCGAACTACAGTTGTAGATATATATAAAAACCCTGAAGTTTGAAAACTGTTTTCCCTTCTCCCTCCCTTCTTTCTTTCCCGCACAGTTTTCAAATGAACTACCAGCGCTGCAGAAAACATTTGGTTGAATCTGTTTATTAGAGGGACAAACCCAGGCTTTTCCATCTAATGTCGCCCTTCTAAGACAAGAAAATCGTCATTGGCGCCTTTTTGTAAGTTGTCAAATTTTAAATATGCTTTTCCAGGTTCCTGTGGCTCACTTGGAGGCAAGTCTAATTGTGTGGTTTAGGGATGAGCTCAAGGGTACAGCTAAGGGTGGGATGAGGGTGTTGTTTCCCCAAATAAGAATCCGGGGAGTACTGTGAATGTAATATCTTGAATTCAAGTAAGGCTTCAGACAAGGCCCACCATGATATTGTTGCAGATAATCTGGTGAACTGTGGGCTAGATAGTGCTACTGTTAGGTGGATTTGTAATTGGTTGACCTGCTGAGCCCAGAGAGGGCTCACCAATCGTTGTTCTTCATCCTAGAAAGAAGTGATTAGTGGAATTCCTCAGGATTCAGTCCTGGACCCAGTGTTGTTCAGCATCTTTTTAAATGGCTTGGATGATGAAATAGGAGGTATGTCTATCAAGTTTGCAGATGTTAGCAAGTTAGGGGAAATAGCTAATACTCTGAGAGCCAATGTGGTGCAGTGGTTTGAATGCTCGATTACGACTTTGGACACCAGGATTCAAATCCCATTTGGCCATGAGACTTCTCATCTTTAGCCCTTGTAAGGCAGGCAGAGACAACGTAGTCCTCTCCATGCTGTCAGAACCGCTGTGCCCGTTGGACTTTGCCTCTGCAGATGACCTCTACAGATGATGAGTTTGTTCAGTTTGTTTTGCCAAAGAATTTATGAAAATTTGCAAACAAGTTCATGCATTCAGTGCAAAGCACCTGAACTTTAAAAAACAATTGCAAGTGGGAGAAAGTGGATCTGACATATTCGCCCATCCCTGATCCTGCTTTGTGGGCCACAAGCTACATGCTGAGCATGCATCTTTTCCATTGCTGGCTCATTTCCAAGGCGAAAATAAAGCTGAATGAATGCATATGAAATAAGCCAGGCTTGAAATCACAGTCAGCAGTTTTTCTGAGCTCCAGATGCAGCCCTATGATCTGCTCAATAGGAATAGCTGCTCTTTTTTCTATCAACTTTAGCAAAAAAGAATTGTGCCCAAAGTGCTGTTTCTGCTTCTGCTATTTCCTTTTTGAAAGAAGCTTGGCAAATAACACTATTGGCTTGGTGCTTGTGGAGAAAGAATATGATGAAGTTGGGGAAAAATGACTGTATATTGCAGCTCCAGTCCTCCACTGAACAAGTTGACTTAGCTGAAATTTTGCATGGTCAATTTTCCAGGAGTGAATATAGCCCAGTGCCTGGGGAATTAGGGTTGCCATGCTCAATCATCTTAAAAACTTGCCGCTTACCAGTGATAATGGAGGAGTGTGATATTGCTGTGAGGCTTGCTTCCGTAGGGCGCTTAGCGTGCGTGGTGCTGATGACACACTGGAGCAGAACAAATAAGGACATTTCTGGTCCGAAGACCTCACGCCCAGTAGTTTGTAAGGCTGTTTGCTTTTTTGAATGGACAGATGGCGGGAAGTGGAGTGGGAGCCTGAGAATGGAGGATTTATCTTTCTTGGATAAATTTGAAAGGCTTTTGAAGAACTGCTTCTGTAGGCGTGACTCACTGACAAAGATCATTTAGTGCCTTCTGTAACTTCAGTTCTGCTGGAGCGTATTACGATCTGCAGATGAAGGCTAGGATGCTCTCCCTTGTTCACGTAGCTTTGTAACATGGGGACTGGGCCAAGGCATTTTGCTGCCTGAGCTAAAGGGCAAGATGTTGTTTCTCCCCACTCAGTATTCCATGCACAGAAGCTGAGTGGGCTGGCAGCTGACTGTAGCTTTAGCAATGGTGACAAGGCAGCATCCTTCACTCATACCAAAGGACATAAGGGTCATTTAGGAGGGCTAGGACACTTGTATAGTGAAGAGAATTCTCTCCTCCAACAGAGGGGAATTGCTGGGGCTTAGCATCTACCACTCCTGTTGCCTGAGGCAGTTGCCTCACTCTGCTAAATGGTAGGGCCAGCTTTGCATCTCTTTCTACTGCATGTTAGATTAACGCTTCTGTGCAAATTCTCCTGTGAGTAAGAACTAGTGAAATACCTATCTGTATTTGTATCTATATCAGCACACTCTCAGATAATGGCACTTAACAAAATACAAAAGGATAAGTTACAGACTCCTGCCTATAAGAGCAAAGAATATCAGTTTTTATCCCAAGCAAAACAGTGAAGGTGTGAGAATGAAATGTAGGCAAGGGCAGGCTGGGAAAAAATTATGCACCTGAGCCTGGAGCTTTCGGATTACACTTCCTATCCAACATGGCCTGTTGGGTGAGTCGGAGAGCTGTAGTCCAAAAATATTTATTCCAGCTCTGATGCACTTTTATCTCAACTCCCCACAGGTGGACTTAAATATAAGACCTAGAGACGAGAGTGATTGTATAAAGGGATTATGAAAATGAGGTGTTAGGGAAAAGTGGGGAGAGGTGATGTGGCAGAGGTATTTTGGGGGAAACTGCAGGAATAACAGGCAGTAATGGAGAAAGACAGAGTTTATTGAGGCAGCAGACTTTCAGAAACAGATGCAGAAAGAAAAGCTAGGCAAGAAAGATGGAAGTATGAGGGGAGAGAGATAGAAAGCAAAAAAACAACACAGAGCAATGTGCCAAGTAACACAGAGATGAAAACTGGGTCCCATTTAGCAGGTTGGCAAATAGAGGTCAGTCTCCATCTGAGCAGGATATATATGCTGTCATAGCAGTTACCTGTCTTGTTTAAAAAACCCCTTGAAGAATGTTTAATTAGTACATTCTTTTGTTTACAAAGGAACTGCTAGTACATACTTCATTTGCAATGGAAATATGGTATCTTCAGCAACATTTACTGTCTGATGGGGAAAATGAAAGGGAAGATGCATGTTGGCATTTGGGATTGATGCATTGGTATGAACATGTAGTAGAATTCACATGCCCCACTCCTCAGCCAAAAATTTAAATCCTAACCATATTTCCCGGGGATTAAATTTCATTGAACCCATTGGGACTTGCTTCTAAGTAAATACGCATCAAAGCTCACTGCTAATTTATAGAGAGAAGAATTTGAGTCCTTAAGAATCTGGTGCCTTTGTGTAGTTGAGGGTGAGGCATCTACTGTCCAGTTTGACTAATGACATCTTGGTGCCTGAAGATAAAAGAAAGCCGTCTTCTGTTCCCCATGTAGAAAATAATATAGAAAGCAATTGCGGTGCTAGTCAGATCTTGCTTTAACACAGTCCAAGGGGCAGTGTCTTTGATCAGACAATACATTGTAATAAAAAAAATGGTTTGATTCCCAAATGTATACTTGTCTGCATGACCTATTGATTCTAATTAGTGGCCTGGAAATGTATGTAAGCATTACATCCTTAATCAGCCAGTGTTCCAGCATAAGAGAGCCTGTGTATTTTAATCTGTACTGTTTCGGACACAGGGAAAGCAGAATGGGGAGAAGAGGCTCCTGTAGCTTTTTTTCATGTGGAGAGTGACCTTCCTCTGTTTGGGTATTAAGAGATTCTCTTTTCTATCAACAGTCCCCGAAGGGCTTTGTAATGCCGGTGTCAGGTATACACTGTTACAGAACATTTTTGTTGTCTCTAGAGAATATTCTGTTCCAGTGGTGTCTGCTGGTTGCATTTATACAGATGAAAACCTTACAGATTGCTAGTCCTTTAGCCCATCACAGAATCCCTGAAAGCTCCTATATGAAATGAGAGGAAAAGATCCATTTAAAAAGAAAGGCTCTGTCACTGAACATAAGAAGAGCCATGCTAGACCAGACCAAACATCCATCTAGCTCAGCGTTCTGGTTCTGACCATGGCTAGCCAGATACACAGTGGGGATGAAGGCTAGCCATGGCAATACCAGAACGTTAAGTTTATCCTTTATGGGGAGAATTGCATGAATAAAGGAAAATGTTTTGCCCAGGCTTTTAATCTATTTTCAAACAATCCCCATAATAAGGAATGGAAATATCTTTTTGCCACCGGAGAAAAGATATTTTCAGATTTGTTTGGCAGGCAAAGAAACTGTGAATAAAACACAGATCAAGTCAGTGGCAATGCTACATTCTGCCGAAAGGGATGGTGAATGCCCCCTTGCCTCACCTAGGTAGGAGTTGACATCTAGGTTTGTGACGGGGTCTTGTCCCTGTATTACCATCCATATTACATATCCTTTTTATGAGTGAATAGTTGTTTGAGATCTGGAGGCTTTCTGGAGGCTAATGAAGGCCTGCCTCCCAGAGGCTCATGAGAAGGCTGTGTTATTCTCCAGAACTGGCTGTAGTTTGTTGGTGATGCGTTTGAGTCTTAAACATCTGACCCAGCTAGCATGGTCAATGCTGTGTAGGGGATTCTGGAAGTTGTATCCCCAGAAGGAACCTTTCCAAGCTCTGAGAAAAAGTGCAGAGCTTCCCCGCAGGGAGCTCTGATCTGAGATCTACGGAGAGACACTTAAGGTCAGTAGTATTGCTCGCTTATGTGTTCCTACATGAGCATCAATGTTTAACTTCCAGTTTCAGTAAACTAAAAAGAAGTTGTAATTGCAATGGGTGTTTTTATCTTCAAGCTCAGAGAGGCTGAGAATGGTAGGTTCCCCTTTCCGGGTGCCTTATTATTTTGGCACCTGCTCAGAGAAAAATCAGTGATAAGAAATATGGCCAAACAATCTTGGTAGGCAAACATATGATCTGTCCTTGGCCATTAAGCATGTTACACCAATGGATCCATCCCCACCTTTTACAGCACTTACCTGCTAGTTACTTGGCAACTGTGGCATTTACCACTGGCTGCAGCTGATGGCAAATAGGGGTGTCAAGTCTAAATGCAAACTGAATTGCTTTGCATTTTGCAACAGATGCTGATAAAAGGATTTGTTAATGTGTGCTCAAGTGACACTTCCATGACTGGTAGCAATCAGGAGGCATTATTAGGCAGAATGAAGCAGTCACTTCAGATGGCAGATGTTGGTAGGAATCAGCAAGGTGTTGGAAGAGAGAGCTTGGTGCTGTGCAATGTGTCACGGGCCTCCTAAGCTAGGCTGCTACTCTGTGTGTATGCTCCCTCCTGTCTTTTGGGAGGAGTCGAGCTTTTGCACCTCTTCCTAGAGGTAGGGAAAGGGGAACCTACCATTCTCAGCCTCTCTGAGCTTGAAGATAAAAACACCCATTGCAATTACAACTTCTTTTTAGTTTACTGAAACTGGAAGTTAAACACTCATGTAGTGGGGAACTGTGGCCCTCCAGATGTTGCTGGACTGCAACTCCCATCTGCCTTTGCTCCATGGACAATGGTAAAGGGTCATAGGAGTTGCAGTCTAACAAGATTTGGGGCAGTATGTGGTCTAGGGATTTTCTCTTCATGTGTTTTAAGCAGGTGGCAGGTGATGATGGTGGAGAGAGATTCTTGTCTCCTGCACAGCACTTGCGGGTGAAATAAATAAGGCTTAATATTGGTTCCCAAGCTATTGAATATCATAGTGAAAGGGAACTAAAGGCAATAATCTTTATGAAGCGTAAAACCTTTTCAGTGGTGGCACATTGATTATGAAGTGCTCTTTCTCCCATAAGTGCACATAAAAATAACTCTATTTTTTTGTCCTCTCAGGTTAGAAAAAATAGTTATTATTTTTATTTATTTGCAGTTTTTCCCCTTTCACAGGGGTCTTGTTCTCCTAACCCCTGCAAAAGTGGATGATCAACTGTAGACATATCTAAAACAAAATAGCCAAGTAAAATGTGCAGGAAAAATGACTGAGGCATCATCTTTGTCACTTTGGTACAACCTTTCCGTGTGTGCAGTTCTAACCCGCTCTTGCTCTCCATACTGGATGAAGACAGGATTGAACTCTTACATTTTCCTTTGCAAGCAAGCCCTCCAGTCTCAAAATTCATGGAAATTTACATTGGTCTATAGTAAAGGCCATTCTTGGCTGCTGTGCAAGACTGAACAATAGCAGATAGCTTCTGTGTTTACCTTAGCACATATGCTAAATATTTGGTCTGCCCAGTTGGAAGTATTTAATCAAACCCTAAATAAACAGGTTTTATTAAACAGGTTTTTTAAAGTTTTGAACACATGTGACTTTGCCAGATTTTCCGAAGATAAGACTACCATTGTCCTGAAGAATTTTGACAAGATGCTGGGCAGCCACTCTTCCAGAACTATGGGAAATGCATAGCTGTCGAGATGAACAAAGTCAGGAGAATCTCCATTTATCCCCCCTGAGTATAAAGGATGGAGCAGAACTCATTAATGGGGCATTCAAGGCACAGGGTTATCTCCCCTCACCCACCCTTGCATACACATTTTGAAGTGCTTTCTTGCTTTTCTCAGCCCATACGTATGTGTTGCACTTCAGAGTTTAGTCTCCATTCTTAGACCCTGGAACAGAATTGGCTTTCACCCCTGTTTCATCAGGGTGTCATCTGCTTTGAGGAAACACTCTGCCCACCTCTTTCAGTGTGGCAATACTAAACAGAGAAAATGACGAAGAACAGACTGTTCTGAGTTTGTTAAATTCAGAATAAGAGAAATTGGGTTTGGGGAACTAGTTGAGATCCTGACAAACGGCAGTGCATTGGATCTTTTGTCACTGTTTTTAAAGGGGGGGAAAATCCCCTAACTCTACTTAGGATATTATCAGAAAAATATTTCTGAGAAGTGTCCTGCTTCTCCTCTTCTTCTTTTCTTTTATTCTTGCCCCTATCCCAGCATAGCATAAAGAAGTATTGACAGATTTAGGATTAGGATAGTGGTGTGGAGGCCAGTTTTTGAAGGATTCTCAACTTTGGTTAAACCATGAATAGGTGCTCCAGAACTTCTGGCCTATGTGCCAATAGTCACCAACCTTGAGAACTTCAGAGGGCAATTAGATAAATTCATGGAGGGTTGTGCTCTCTGAGTCTTTTCCAGGATTGGCTGGGGAAAGCTAAATGGCTATCCAGTTCTCCTAAGGAAATTTGTTTGCAGAGCCACCCAGTTGTTCCTTTTCATCATTGTGGTTACTGCTTTATTTATTGCTTCTTCAACATAACAATCATCAATTGTCTACAAATTCGACATGAAAATACTTTTTAGGAGATGAACTCGCCCACTCCCTAACATTCTTTTAGGAACTGCTCAGTTAGTCTGTGACACATTGTCACCGACAGGATGCCAGAGACTACTGAGCCGCAAAGAAGCTGCGATTAACATATTAAAAGTGGTGGTGGGGGTTTGGCACCCGGCTGCTTAAATAAATTTGCATTAATAGGAAGATCAAACTCTTCGCACAGTCCTCTCTGTGTAAGGCAAAGCTAAAAAGGCAACTGCTTAGTATTTCGGCGTCTTGATTCCTTAAAAAGTTCATTTTTGACATTTTCGGAAAGAGTTGGGGGGGACTAAGGGGAAAATGTTAGTTAATGGTTATGATTTGAAGTTCTTAGAGCAACAAGCAGTGATGTGGTGTTGTGTTTTGGAGCCTTATCACATCGTTCGTTATGCCATGTCATTCCATTTAAAATATGCTCCAGCCATTCTTGGGAGGGTAGCTGATGGTTGACACTCTCTGTTGCACATTAGCGCTTTAATAGCGTTGTTGATGCGCGATTTTCACCTGCATTATGGCATCATTGCAGCCTCCTATACCCTACCCCTGTTGGAATAAGATGGTTGTCTGCTGCTCCAGAGGCTAGGGCACAGAGCAATGGTTTCAAATTTCACGAAAAGAGATTCCATCTAAACCTTAAGAAGAACGTCCTAATGGTAAGAGGAGTCCAACAATGGAATATGCTGTTGCCTCAATAGGGTGTGGTGGAACCTCCTTCCTTGGAGGTTTTTAAACAGAGGCTGAATGACCATTTGTCAGAAATATTTTGATGGTGTCTTCTTGCGTGGCAGAATGGGGTTGGACTGGGTGGCCCTTGGGCTTTCTTCCAACTCTATGATTCTATGAATAAAGGAGGAGGGAGCCTGTGTGGAAAATAATCGGTACAGAAACTTACTTTCTATTTCAAAAGCCAGTCTACAACTCCTTTTGTGCTAAACTTCTCTTCTGTCTCTATCTCCCCCCAACCCGGCATGTTATTTTTCAACAGTTTGTAGTATTGTCAGAGACCCAGCATGGTGGAGTGGCTTGAGTGTTGGATTACAAGTTTGGAGACTAGAGTTCAATTCCTTGCTCAGCCACGGAAACCCACTGAGTGAGTTTGGGCAAGTCAGATACTCTCAGTCCCAGAAAACCTTGTGACACGTTCAGCTTAGGGTCGCCATGAGTCAGGAGTGTCTTGAAGGCACACAATAACAAATTATCAAGCATTGGGAATCAGAAACTGTTGCTAACCAACTGAAAATTGCACTGAAAGTTGCACAGAGCTCTCCAGGTGGATTATGATCTACCTTCTGTCCACCTCTGGTAAATAACACTGGAGCACAGTATGGTGCAGTGGTTAGAGCAGGGACAATAAACCTTTGGCTATCTAGATATTCTGGACTGCATCTTCCACATACCTTACCCGTGGTCATAACCACCCTGCCTTTGATGGGACGGAGCTGATGGACGTTGTAAGATAAAACATTCGTAAGACTACATGTTTCCCACTTCTGAGTGAGAGTGTTGGACTGGGGCTTTGAAAACCCAGGTTGCAATGAGTCAGGAAACACACTGGGCAACTTTGGGACAGGCATCTTCTATTAAGCCTGATCTAGCTCATTGGGCTGTTTGAAGGATAAAGGAGGAAGTTGAAGAAGAATCATTTCAATCTTCTGGGAGAAAATGTTGGGCTATAAATGTAATAAATATATCTGCAGCAGCACTTTTGGGCAGGAAAATCTGATGAAAATCCCAAAGCTTATTTTCAGCTGTATTTTGAGTAGGGTTAGAATTTTGAGGACACCAAGGTATCCATTTGTTGACTGTTTTTCCTCCTTGGCGCTAACCAGTGTAACAGCTGAAAAGCTATTAGCAACATCCTGTCTCATTAACAGCACTTTGGTTAATGTTCCAAGCATGGCAGTCCTCTAAGTGCGGCAGGCGGGAGCCTTGACGGTCTGAACAGCCCATTAGCTTGGTCGAAAATGAGTAGTCGGTGATTGGTGCTGGAACACAATATTGTGCCGCTTTTGGAAAGCAGGTGGCAGAGCGCGTGGTTGCATCTCCCCCCCTCCAATCCCGATATCGTTATGAATTGAATTGAAATGCTCTTGCTACCTAGGAAATACATATGGCAAGGAGAGAGGCCCTTCCCATGAGTTAGGGTGATGTGCTAATTTGAACTGTATTTGAAGGACTGGAAAATAGCAATCCTCAGTTTAAAGGGCTGTCTGTCACTTGGAGAGAAACAACCCCAAGAAGAGAAACAAAGGACAGCCGCAAATTTCCCATCAACAGTTGCGATCTAGACAGCAGATGGATCAGCTCAGATGGACACAGTTTTCCTCACTATGGTGAGACATTGATTTCCATTTGAATCAGAGATGGGCATGGACTATGGACTGGTGGTTGGCTTTTATGGGTGGAAGAGAGGCGGGATGCCAGCTTATCCGATGCTCCAGGCAACAACAGGTCTTTAGACCCATGAATAGCACATAGATTGATGTTTCTTCATAGCTGTGTGCGTCTGGGTGTTGTTTATCACTAAGCACTACCAAATGTACGCCAATGGATACTCGCTGCAAAACATACACAATTGTATTATGGTGGAGCGTGTCAAGCTGAGGGGAACCAACCTGGGTGTGTTGAGAGGCAGTGTTGTGTAAGGGGTTTTGGATGGGTTGGTGGGTGGGGAGGATGGGTTATGTTTTAATTGCTTTTAATGTATTTGATGTACTGTTGTAATACCGTCTTGATCCGTCGGGAGAGGCGGGATATAAATAAATTTTATTATTATTATTTTATTATTAATGGTTGGAGTGTTAGGCCGTCGACTTGGGCCATGGCATTCACTGGGATGGTTATTCTTTAGCCTGATCCAACTCACAGGGCTGTCATGAGGAGATCCATGTATACCTCCTTGAACTTGATGAGGAAATATGGAGTATAATTTAACCATTAAATAAAGACACATTACATTGATGCTTTTATTGTGCCAACCAGAAGGCACACGAACTTCCTAAGCTCTCTGGCCTCTTCATCAGGAATAAATCTTGGGCTCAGATAATCTACTTCCAACCTAGAAGAGATTCATAAGCAGCAAAAGGAGCCCTGTGAGCAAACTGTTTTCAAATCTCCGGAGCATTTTGTCTCGTGAAGTGATGTATGTGTTTTCCAACTGGTGTGTCACCCACCTTCATCTCTCCCCGCTCAACACTTTATTAAAAATTCAGCTGCCTCTCCAGCTGAGGCACTTTGTCATTTTGAAAGTCATTGTAGCAGTTAATAATTGAAGGCAATTAAAAAGTGTGTTAAAAGTCATGTAATTTTGATAGACTGGTTTTGACAGAGTAACAGATGCTTCTTAGGTTGTCTTTGGGCCCACCAGGAGGTTGCTAAGTAAAGGTTTCCATACACTTTGGAGGTCTGCAGGCGATTCACGGAGAGAGAATTTCAGGTTCGTTTTTATGGGTAAATCAGCTGCACAAAATAAGCCAGTATTTTTCCTTTTGAATGGTAATATGTACATTTTGGGGGGAGGAAAAAAAAAAGACTTGACTTTTAAAATACAGCTTGTCATGCTTTTTTCATGCTTACCTTTCCCTCGGTTATGTTGAAAAAGTTCCTGCCTGTTAATAGGAAGACATTTCCCAAAGGAACAGCCCCGTACCTAAAAGCTGGGCGAACGTGGGCAAATTTTGGATTTGGTGTTTGGCTTGGTTTTGTTTTGTTTATGTGACACCTTTCAAAGGTTCAAGGTGTCTCACAACCGCAACTGGTGTGCCAGTTTTAGTTGTGCAAATGCACTCCAGGCTGCCTGAAAAAGAAAGAAATCAGGTACTCCAATTGTCAAGTGCCTTCTCTTAGACTTTGGCGTCCTTTTAATGCCAAGTTAAAATACATCTATTGACAAAAGCATTTGGGCCCTGGTGAGATCACTTGCACTGTACTTTCATTTGTTGGAGATCGGGTTTTGTTTTAATTGTTTTTAATTGTTTTTCAAACTGTTTAAACTGTTCTGGATCGTTTGAAAGTGTTTTCACTGATGGTACCCTGCCTGCGATCTTCAAATATAGGGCAAACCAGTCATGGATGGTGGTCTCTTGGCCTCTCTCGATCTCATTTGCTGCCAGGATAAAAAGGGATCAATTCCCCTATGCTGCTTTGAGCTCTTTGGAGAATGGCCAGAATATGACCATGACAAATATGTGTCCTAAATCCAATTGCTGGTCCCGGCTGAGGAAGAGCCCTGGAATTAATCACTGATGGGTAAGGCAACACTTCTGTAAATCCCACTGATCCATTCTGTCTACTCTAGCAGGGGCTACCAGTTGGTTTTAGTTCGAAATACATGAGAAAACATTTTCCGTATTTGTTTCAGAGCCAGTATTTTCCCACACCTGTGTTCCAACCTGGGTCTCCATGTACACTGTGTTATGTATGGGTAGTGTTGCCAAGTTTTCAAAATAGCAATAAGGGATAGTCAAAATTAATGATACCCAGAGCAGACAATCAGGACGGAGCTATTTTTGAATTCTCCCTAGTGGCATGAATCTTGAAGACCATCATGGTTGGTACCTCTGCTTCAAAATTTATCACCGCTCCAGCACAGTGGCATCACTTTTTAGGCCTCTCCTAGCATTTGGCCACAAAGGCATGGATAGAGTAGGTAAGTGTGCCTGGTTATCATATTTTTGGAAACATATAGCAGTGGCCAAAATGCTATCTTGTTTTTGTCTTTTTCGAAACAAATACATGTTGTTGGTCTCTGTGCTCTCAGTTTTAGCATTCTTCTTAGCAACAGCATTTTTTTAAAAAAAAACCCAGCAAAAATGTGGACATGAGCCACATCCCATATTGGGCCTGAGACACTCTCAGGTTGCCTATGTCTCTGAGCCTTCCTTCCAAAATGTTGCATCTGCCCTGCTTCCGTAATGGTGCTTAATTCCAAAGACAGCCGAGCAGGACAGCAGGCTGGAATATATCACCCGGAGAGAGTTGTTTGACAGGCACTTAATCCTATCTTTTCCATAATGTAGGCAGTGGCCCTGGACAACCTCACTTCAGAAAAATTGCCTTGTAAACTGTCACAACCAGGGATGGATTTGAGCAAGCGTCTGTTTCTTGTGCACAGTCATGATGCCTGAGTGGCAGATGGGACCCACCCTAGCTGTCAACAGTGCTTTCTTTTTTCTTTTTTTCCCTTTTTTTTTAATAAGAAGGCAAACTTGGCCTCCTTTCTTGGGCCTCAGTCATCTCCCACAAGCTTTTGGGTAATCATGGCTAGCCGCGTTAGCCCTGCAGCAAAATACGACAGCTTCCAAAATCCACAGAAGAACGATACCTTCATTGCCCAGCCAAAAGGCACAAAACACATCATGCAAGCTTTTGAAGCCCTTTGGAGAACCTTTTGGGAAGTTGTTTTTACCCTTCTTCAGTCACTTTGCTTTTTCATTAACCAAAAATTGAGGACAGAGGAAGTAAATAATTTGTGTCAAAAAAATGTTTCCAGTTCAGGCAGCAGGTATCACACTGATCTGTTCTGAACAGTCATAAATTTACTCAGTGAGGTCTCCTAGGATTATCACCAAGATTTGTTTTATGTTGCTGGATTGTCTCTGCAATTCTCTATCCACAGCACCTTTACCTGAGATAAAACCACACACGATGCCCCCAGCTCACCCAAGCTGCAAATGATGCTCCACACTCATCCTTGTTCCCGAAGCCATGTATGAGGCAGAAAATTCAGTGGCCATGCTGGCTGGGGGAATCTAGGAGTTATAGTGCAAAATAAAATAAAATAAAATAACTTTGCACACTCAGAGATAACACCACAAGCACCTCTCCCTTTCCCTATCAATTAAAAAAATGATCATAAAAAAGTGAATCATTTAAAATTTGCTGGTCTTTTGCGACATCTTGAATCTTCTGTCTATGGCAGCTGCTCACTCTGCTTTAAGGTTAGGTCTGATCTTGTTTTGTCTCTTAGTCTGAGGATTGAGTGCTCATTCCTGTTTAAATGATCGAGATATCCTAGACACAGCGCACTCTGTGCTGGGTAAAGGCGTCCAGAGGTTGGAGGCGGTCCTCCCTCCATCTTACAGATAAAAAAATAAATAAAAAGTAGAGATCATAAGACATCCTTTGGGTCAGATCTTTTAAGTTAGTTGGTGGCAGAACGCCGCCTTCATGACAGCAAGTTGAGGAAGAAAAAAGGCCAACGTGGAAGATTTGATTCCAAAATGTAATGGACTCGTCTTTGCCCATTGTGGTCGTGATAAGGTTGGGAGCTTCAGTGCTGGAATTAATTGCATTTTGAGGGGTTTATATGGTATTTGTGCTTTATAATTGTGTTTGGCTGTGATTACTGTGGGTAACCAGATTGCAATTTTAATGTTACTGTTGGCTCTACGACAGGAAATGAGAATATTGATTTTTCAATTACCAGCCAGGGAGCCTGTGTTGGAAAGGTAGAATTTTGAGGCATTTCCTTTGGCAAATTGGCTAAGGTTTGTCCCTTCTCTTCAATCTCTCTCTCTCATTCTCTCTGTTTTCACCCCCTCTGGTTTGACACTTTCACTCCGGGAATAGTAACAGGGGACTCCTTGAGGATATTTGAAAAATGATTGTAGGGGGACACTGGGGGAGAGAAATCTTTTTCTACCTTTCAGAAATGAGTGGAAAGTAATCAAAATGGACTTTATTTGTCTTAGCATCTCAGTTCCAAGATGGATGTGGAAAGCAAATTTCTTCCCCAGTTTGCAAGTAGAGTAAGCAAAAAAGCAAAAACAAAGAAAAGGGGGTGGGATTGGAAAAACAGAAAATACAAGCAATTGCTTTAATATTTTGGAGAAAGGGGGAAGAAATGATTTTGTTTGGCCCACGCTAACAATGGTCTATTTTCAGAGACCTGAACACATTATTCCAAAATCATTTCAATCCTGTTGAAAATACACTGTTTGACAAAAGAGCCCTGATTGGTTTTTGTACCCTTTCTCTTGAGAACGTGAATGCCAAAAAAAAAAGGGGGGGTGAAAAGGAAGGGGATGACAATACCATATTTGCATAAAATGTATACATTTACCTGTTTAACTATTTGTCAAATTAACAAGCTAACATTAGAAAAATGCAAATACAAATATTTAGCACTATGATAAAATGTTTAGATAAAACAACAACACTTTAAAGTATTATTTAACCAGTATTTCACCATTTGACCAGTCAGTAGAATTTTTTTTTTTCAAGAGAGCCAGCATGGTGTGGTGGTTTGAGCATTGGACAGACAGCCCTGGAGACCAGGGTTCGATTTCCTGCTTGGCCATGGAAACCCCCTGGGAGACCTTGAGCGCATCACACACTCTCAGCCTCAGAAAACCACATGATAAGATTTGCCTTAGGGTCTTCATAAGTCAAACCAATTTGAAGGCACACAACAGGAACAGCATTTTTTAAAACCCTCTTGCTTAACCTAGGCTTTCTTTTATGTTGTTGTTTTACAGGGTTTTCTTCAAAAAAGAAAAGTGAGGGGGAAGGGGAGAAAAAAAGAATACAGCAGCAGTGGTGGTTAAGAAAACGGACTGTTCTTCAAATGCTACTTTTAAAGGTTCTGCAAATATCACAGAATAAAATAATGTCCTCCCACGTTCACAGATTCATCCGCACAGCGGCCTTAGGATGTGGTGCTAGCAACTGAGCTTCAGTGCATGGAGGGCGTATTAGGCAGGGATAGGTGAGAAATCTCTTTGGGTCTTTATTCCAGTATGGAAATCCCCAATTCACACCTCACAAGGCTGCCAGCAGAGTGGAACATATCTAAGTCTGTACAATGCTGAGAGCTGCAGTATGTTTAAAGGGGAATATGACGTGCCCAAAGCATCCATACACTTGCAAAACTGTGCACATGAATGGCTAAAAGGGCTTACAGTTCAAAGGTGCACGTAAACTTATAATCCATGTGAGAAAGGCATGCAATAAAGACATACAATAGAAAATGTTTAAAATGCATTCTTTTTTTTCCCCCCCCAAAGGTGCATTAAAATGTTCAGAAGCATCAGGTGGAGGGAAAAAATAGTCTTACAGCCCGATGTGGGTAAAGACCAGTGAGAAAATCAGTGGAAAACTGAAGCTGTCAGATGAATACATCCCTGCTATTTGGATACCGCTACTTTGTGGACTATAGTTTGTAATCTCTTGTGAAATTCATGGGCTGCTGTTGTCTTAATGCAGATCCCACCTACCTGAAACTCCTACATAAATCCAGTGCCAGCTCTGAAATTGGCAAATGAAGAGTTTCACTTTGTTATCACACTGAGCTCTTGGCAAGCATAACAGCACCGTTATTCGGCCCAAGGGTTATTGCTGTGTGCTGACCCCCTGGTTTGCAATCAGAGAATGAGGGGAATAAATATTTTAAATAATTGAGGAGAGGTTCCCCCTCCTTTTCTCTGTTTTTCATATCAGAGGCCTGCATATTTTTTTAAAAACTCAGAAGGACAAAATTGTACAGGTAGAAGGTCATCGGTTTTGATTTTTAAACTGTTGTGTGATTGAAAGATTGCATTCCTTCTTGGGTAGCAGAGGGCAGCCAGGTTGTCAAATCAGCTGAGAACAAACCATTGATTGTTTTTCTACAGGGAGAAAAATGTTATATGGAAGACTAGAGAGAATGTGACATCTTTGTAATCTGTTCAGTTTGATATACAGTCGCTTGGCTCCCACCCCCAGCAAATACCTTACATTGTTTTGCCCAGGCTGCCTAGATAGAGACAGTCTTAGTATTTGTGGGAAAGCTTAATTTAATCAGTTTTATGGATTTCTATTCTCACTTTTGGATAATTTGCCTCCTTATGCCCATCATGATCAGCTGCTAGGGAAGGGAAGAAGCCACTAGAATGAATGACCTCTTTCTATTGGGGATTGCCTCCGTTCTATCAATTATTTACATACTAAACAGTGGGGTCTGTTTTTCCCACATTAGTGGTGGTAGGAACATCGTCATGCATAGATGCTCCCTAGTTTAATCATGTGCCTCGCCTATTAAAGGTGGGCCACATGCATCCCCCAACAGATCTTTGGGGAACTCCCTGAAGAGCCAAAAGCTAACCAAACACATTCTCTTTGACAAATTTGTATCCCTAGAAGGCTCCAAGAAGCGTGATTCTTGGTTAAAACAAGGCACAACCTCTCCACCTAGTTTGATCGCTGACCTCCACTCGCATAACCACCTATGGCTTTGGATTTTGTTTTCTTATTTAAAAAAAAGGATCCTTAAGTGCCTTTGAACATATGGGTTCGGAAACTGAAAGTGGACTTCCAGTAATTCCTGGCATTAGTTTGTTGTTACTGGTCTTTGTTAGTTTGTTAGTTTGTTAGATCTGAGATAGTAGACTAGATTGTTCAGAGCCTGATCCCTGTTTCCATACTGGGCTAAAAGAACTGCAGAAGAACCTGGAGCAGTCTAAGGGGAGATGTGAAAGCTTTCTTTAAAAAATCAGAAGGCATATCGTGCAGGAGATGAAGGAGTCTCCATTGCTGCAGGATTAGAGTGAATGGGAATTTCAGTAATACCAACAACTGCAACTTTTTATTTATTACCCGCCTCTCCCCAGGCTCGAGGTGGGGTACAATATAGTTACAGTTAGAAACAAATTATGGTTAAAATACAATAAACCACAAAACCATTTAAAATACAAATATATCGTATACAAATATATTGTGCCATCAGAAGTACACTGCCACCCAGTGGGTACGCAGAGGGGCAAGACCCAAACTTAGGGCTTCCTGATTCCTTGCTCAGACTGTCAGCCATGGTGCTGTACCACCTCTTTCAAAATTCCATTCATTCCCTGTTGCTGTCCCCCCCCCTTTCTTATAATGTTCTGCAGACATACCTGCTGCTTGCTTTGTTTTATTTTAAGCTGAGCGAAGTTTTGCATAGCTCCACGGATCCAGAGTATGTGAATGATAAATACTGAATTAAACAGATAATCTCTTTTTATGCTTATACTTCAGAAAGATCAAAAGCCCAAGAAGCGTTGCTGAAATGAAGCAACACCAGAAGCAGCAACAATTTTTCCCCCTAGAGAATTTCAGGGGAAGCAAAGGATGATCTCCTTCCCATTTATTTTGTCTTATAGTGCTATTGCATTTGTATTAGAATCTTTTAATGCCACCTTTTCATAGATCAAGTTTCAAAGAACTCTTAATATGCTCTGTGTGGTTTTTTAGCACCTTTTTGTGTTGTGTGGCAAACCAGAAATCTGGTTCCACAAGGTTTTTGCACAGTTCAGTTTGAGCCAGGGTATCAGTGGGGTCAGTCAGTGCTAATAATTTTGTTTTTTCTCTCTGGCACTGATTGGCCTGTGTTCGTGATGTCTTTCTGTCTGCCTCTTTCTCTCTTTCCCATGGGCAAGCTGCATCTGCCAGTAAATGCATCTTTTGCAGGATTTTTAAAAATGCACATTGTGTATTGGCCCAGTGCAAAGAGGGAGATAACTCATTAACAGAACCAGAACACTGAACAAAAGGGTTGCAAAGAATTCAGGAGATGTTAGGGAAATTGTGCACTGGTATTCCTTTCACTGGTACACTACTTTTTTTTACCCAGTGTGTGCAAGTCTGGAAATAGGCCCTGTGGAGTAGAGACTGATGGGCTGTTGTTGCCATTGTTGTGTGCCTTAAAATCATTTCCACTTTATGTCCGTCACTGAGTTTCTTGAGAAGATTTGTTTGGAGTGGGATTGGCTTTGCGTTCCTCTCAGGCTGAGAATGTGACTTCCCCAAGATTGCAATGGCTGAGTGAAGATTTGAACCCTGGTCTGAGTGGAGATTTGAACCTAGAGTCATAATCCAATGCTCAAAGTACTGCACCAGCTTTCCAGATGGACCGTGCCTGTTAAGAAATCTAACCACTGTCCTTGATGCTTTCTTCCACCTGCTCTAGTAAGATTTGGCAACTTGGGATATGTATGTGTGTTCGCTACACCTTTTGCAGGCTTTCTCCTGGAGTCAGTTGGTTGCCAAGCCCTCTTTTAAGCACATTGCAACGCTTCTTATTCTTTCCGTTCTCCATTTTGAAAAAAAGAAATGGTTTAAACGACTGCAGAGGTCCCTGAAGGAAGATAAATCCTGTAGAGAAGACAACAATAAACTGAAACAGAAACTGTTCTCCCTGTGAAGTAGAGCAGTAGTCAAGGGCTGTATAAAGGAGATGAGAAAGGATTGCTCAAATGCTGTTTTCTGTCAAATGCAATTTCATATTTTTTTAGGAAGAGGTGGCATTAAGGAACACAGACACATACACAAAATTCTGCTTTCTCTTGGGGTGAAAGAGAAAAATTAGGGTGAACATGCTCTAGGTTAGTTATTGGTTTACACATGGCGTTCTCCTGTGTGAGCAGCCAACCAGACAACACAGGTGGAATCACCCCTGACATGATGTGATCATGTTAATTTTAATTAACAGTGTTCACGCAGCAGAGGAGGAGGAGGAGGTGGATGGCGCTCTGACACTTGGGTGCCTTTTAAAGTGGAGCAAATGATGCCAAGGATGCCCAAAATAAGATGGAGGCAAATGATCTCCTTCAGTTTTCTTTTGCTAGATTAGGATTAGGGTGCTGTGGAAATGTGTTGCCTGATCAGTCTTTTCATCCTACATCCTTAATTCTTTGAGCTTTATGGTTTTATTACTTTATGGTGGTCTTTTCCTTGCACATTTTTTTTTCATTACACATCAGTTGTTGTTCTTGCAATTAAGTTGGAAAACGCTGCTGGAGAATTTCAAGAGGGTCTCCAGGTTGGAAATTGCCTTGGCAATCTCCATTAGGTGAGAAATGCAACCAAGCACTAAATAATGTTGTAAGTGCTTGTCTAAAGCCAGATGGAATTAACTCTAGAATCCATTCTTTTCTCTTTAATTCAGTAAGAACAATGATGACATAAAAATGGTCAAATGAAGAGCAGGTTTCTATGAACAAACATTAGCGTCTACCATCCAGTTGAGGAACGATCAGCAGATTAACTGTTGATTAATTGGTTCTTTCATCAGTGAAATCTGCACACAGTTGCAGAAGAGAAAATCAGTTCTAAAGAGGGAGGGCCCTGTCTTTTCATACAGTGTACACATCAGGCACCATCTTCAAAGCAGTGATAAATGGCAGATTCCACTTTAGGGGGTGGTGAATCTGCTGCATCTTTAGTCCCCACCTTAAAGATGCTACCTGAGGAGCTGAATCTATTTTAGAGAGAGGTTCTGCAATGGGTTCACTGCCCCACTGAAATGAAGGCCACCAATTGCAACTGCTTTGAAGAGTCCTTCTGCTTTTCAGAGAGAAGACATCATGGGACTTGGTAGTTAGGATCAGAGACCTCATCCAAGTGGCAGTCTGCTTTAGACATGTCAACAGTGCAGCTTTCTGCTTGAGAGTTGTGCCTTGGACTTTTCTGTGGCCTTGCAAGGGATATTGTGGGCCAGCTGGTGAAGTTGATTTTGCTTTTTAAAAATTTGTTCCCTGCGCTGGACATCTTGAGTCAACTGTCACAGACACTCAGGAGGTGTCGTGCTGTCCAAGGCCCCACCTCTCCATTCAGCCCCTAGGGGAGTGATGTTCTGTTTCCAGTCACTAGCTTGGAAAGGTCAGCACCAGCCAGCCAGGAAGATTAATTTTAATTAACAGTGTTCACGCAGCAGAGGAGGAGGAGGAGGTGGATGGCGCTCTGACACTTGGGTGCCTTTTAAAGTGGAGCAAATGATTTGGACAGCTGGGTGGCAGATGTAGGGCAGCTTTCAGAACAAGTCAGAACTCCGTGGATTCAATAACAGCTGATAGATACCATTATATTTGCTATGGTGGATGCGCCTGCTCATCTGACGTCTGGCTTACCTTGGTAAGTTTTGGAGATTCCATCCTAAATCTTTTTTGAATGAGAACATTTGTTAAGCTTTGTTTGCGTGTTGCGTTTGGAGCCAACCTTTCTTCTACAGAACTTCTGCTAGTGTCAGAACATGGAAAGCTTATTTTCTTGGACTACAACTCTTGATTGCCATGCTGGGTGGGGGACTGTGGGAGTTATAATCCAAAAAAAGGGATTTTCTTCCAAGTTTTGAGTGAGAGTATGTTGGGATTCTCTGGTACTCTGCCATCCTGGTGCTGCCCAGATGCAGCCAACAAGAAACTCCCCAAGGGCCATCCGGAATCCATTTGGATCCACAGCCCTTCTGGGGCGGACCATGTTAATTGGCCTCTATGCAGCCTCCAGAACTGTGATTTCAAATGACCATGGAGCGTTGCATCATGTCCTATACATAAAACGGCAGCAACGTGAACATGGACGTGCTGAAGTGCCTGCATGCATGTTGCCACCATTTAATAATATGGGACACAATCATTTGCATTTTCCAGTATTGTGGGAGGTCTGGGAACTGAAGCCCCACGTATATGGAGGGTCCACTATTCAGTAAAATTGGCAGTAGGGTGCCAAGTGCAGCAATGTAACTGCATGCATCTCAGGGCTAAATAGGCTTGAAGAAAAGACCATCTAAAACTAAGTGCCAGGAAGCATGTATGCTGTTGGGGACTAGAACCAGATAAAGATGTCATTGGGTAGCACGTCCATCTGGTCTATCCCCATACCCCCCGTACACATCTCGCCTGAGCCCTTCACATTCCTTCTGATCCCTGCCTCTCACTTAGGGACCCTGGAGGTCACCTGCAACAGACCCAACTGCCACTCCTGCTATGGTTTTTGCAAGACCCATGATATGTATCCCGTAACCATTCTCCAGTTACTGAGAACTTGCCTATATCCTCTTGAAGCAGTGTCCCAATGAGGTGACCCTCTCCATGGTCATCGCCAAAGAGGCTGCCTCTGCTCATGACCTAGAAAGATCCTTGGTTGAGAGAAACAGCTGATCTCAACTAGCTCGTCAGTCCTAGGTGTTTGTGCAGTAGCAGGCACAGTCCCTGTTCAGTGGAAAAAACAGCGCTGCTGTGGATCAGGGCCTGATTGGGGCTGCCCCACCAAAATGGATTTGAGGCTGAACGTGGTGAGTCAAACTAGATTTATTGTTTTTTTAGAAAAGCAGCAAATATTTACAGCAGAGGAAATCCACTTCCTCATAACATCATAGCTGGATTCCACAAGTTATGGGGTGGGGGAGATCCTAGAAACCACTAAGTCCCCAAGCATGTGTGCACACAACTCTTGCCTTGGCATGAAGTACAAGGTGTGGTTGAAAGCTGAAGGTTTAAATAGTAAACAACTGTGGAAGGTGAGGAGACTGCATTAAACACTTCCAGGATTACTGTGAGGGAAGTATCCCCTATAAGACCTGCTCCAACAAAAAGAAATCAAAATTTTGCCCCCCTTCCAAATGACTTCTAGGGGATAGAGGGTATTTTGAGGCATATTGAGGCATAACAACAATTTTCGAGGTCCAGAGAGTTTCGAAATGTGGTGGAAATGCCTTCTACAGTCCCAGAAGTCCTTTGAGGGCATTCTGGATTTTTTTTTAAAAAAAACTTTGGGGGCTTCTGGGGGCCACAAAAGTGGCCCTTGGGGGCTGTATGTGGCCAGTGAGGCCACCCAGGCTATAGCAGAAATACAAGTGACTGCCAACCGACTGCATACTTTGAGAACAGAAAGCTAACAAGCAGAAATAACATTTCCGCTCCCATCTCTTGGCTGTGCCAACGTTTTCTCAAAGGAAAGCAGGTGCTGGTCTTCCCAAAATGCTAGGCTTGGGTGAATAATTCATGAAGCTTCTACCTATGCTGCCTGTGAAAGGGTCGCCGGGCTGAAAAAGACCCCATCTTCCCTGCACCCTGATTTATACTTCCCATCCATTTCTATGCAGAAAAACTCTTAACATGCTGAGACACTAGTCTTTTTGTTTCATCCACTGAAATCCTCATCAGGAACCAGAGGAACTGGACATATTTTGGCTTGAAGTTTGTCATTTGGAAGGAAAGAAAAGTGATTCATTCTCTCCCACCCTACCCCTGCCCTGTATATGCATGTATTTTAAAAGATCTTTATCTCTTGGTGTTTTAAAACATCTTTGATTAATAAAATATTAGCCTGGGTCCTCACAGTTTGCTCATTAAGTAAAGGGCAAGCTGCAAGGTTTTTATCCCTAGGTGTATAACTGTGAAGGTAGCGGCAAGGAAATGCCGCACGCACATTTAGTCAGAGCCAAGGGAACGGGGTGGCTCCAGGTGCTGTATACATGAATCCAGATTCAGGGTAAGTGTTTCCCAATTTTGGGGTTCAGGTTTATCAGGCATATGATCTCTTGCATGTGCCTCCCAACAGGTTATCCAATGCAGCTGGCAAACTGTGCCTGATTTTATGATGTGCAAGCTGTATAGACCTGTCTTGCAGAGGAATGCAGGGCTGGCCCTACCATGAGGCACTGCGAGCAGGTTTGATGTGGCATCAAAGGACAGAAAATGATTAGCTATTTAACAACTTCTTTGTTTGTTGTTAGCATTATGGCCAAGGAGGTAAGGATATTCTTGTAGGATTTTCTGCCTCCAATCCCAAGATAACTTTGACTGGTTTTAGGTAGCATGCATCTAAGCTGGGATGAGTCAGAGGGGGGCACCACTTGCTGCTTGGCCTCAGGCAGCAGCATGTCTTATGTCATCCTTTGGTGGCTTGCATACCTTTCAAGATGGCTGGAAGAAATCGACAAGGTGCATTGTAAGGTCAGGGTTGCTTTTTTAAAGGCTGTGAACAGAGGGATAGGTGGCTGTAAAGGAAACCTCTGTCGGGGGAGGCTTCATGTATCTTTTTTCCCTTTCCCTGAAGCATCTGGAAGAGCCTGAGTGGATATTGTCAGGTCAGCTGAGCCCTCCCTGCCATGTTTTTAGTTAGACAACTTTGTTTTAGAGCTTGTGTGCTTTGCTCTGTAGGTGGGGATCTGTTGATGGCTGGGCGCGCTGGGAACATGGAAATGTTATTGTGATGATCTGTGATGGCTGCAAGGTCAGATGACTGGCAAACTGAGTAAGAAAATGGGAGGGGGACAGAAAGCCTGGGAAAATGAGTTGTTTAATCAAGGGGGATATTAGCGCACACTAATTTTGGAATTGTAATGGTCTATATAGCACTGAAATCCAATATCTTTTTTGTGTTGGAACGCCAAGGCGTGCTGTTGTTTCTTTGATGTTCCTGAATAAAGCTTTTGAAACCTCTAAGCTGTATTTCTTGAACTCGGAGCTATCCCGTACATTGCAGATACAGAACCTCAAGTAGTAAAATACAGACAGTGATAAAATACAGCGGAAGGGGGTGAACTGCTCCCCCATCCTCTCAGAGCATCTCATGAAAAGCCCTCTCCTTCCACAGACATGACCAGAAACGATTCCAGCCCTATGGGGAGCGCTGTCACTCACGTTCTACAGGATAACCAGGGCTTTCCCCACCCCTGTTCGTTGAATATTTGCTTCAGCACAGCTATTCCTTACCTGCAGGACCATGTTTCCATGACAACCCCTGATCATTCCCATTTGCTCATCTTCCCTTGTTCTTTGCACATTTTAATAAGGCAGACTTCTTGGAAAACTATTCGTGAATGCTGATTCTCTTCATTAAAATGTGAGCCATCAGGCAAGAAGAAAGGCGAGGGAGATGGATATATCTGATGCAGAGCGTTCGGTCAGGGCATGTAGCAGCCTAGCTATCTGGCCGATTCTTGCAGGTTTTAGCGGACAGGATTTTAACACACCTGCCATGCAGACATAATACGAATATCTATTAATTAAATGAAGGAGGTCTTAACATCATCACTTTTCCTTGGTGAGCACTTGCTCAGAAGGGTAGCTTCCAGTTCATATCTGGCTCCTGCAATTGGCTCAGGAGAACAGAAACATATTCTTGCACCTGATGATGTGGGGGAATAGCTCCTCACAGTGGGACAGACGGCAAATAGCAAGGGCAAAGCGTGAACTTCAGTTTGTGTGGATAGGCAAGCAGCTTGAAAGATGGTTGGAAATCTAAAAGTTCAAATATATGTTTTATTTTGTTTATTCAGTGCATGGCGTATGGGCAGTTTGCACCCGTACCTTTACAGTGCTTGGGAATCTTTGAAATGCAATGCTTCCATTAAGGGCACAGACAATTGGATTGGCTGAGGGAGTCTCCGAGAAGCTATTTCTAACAGCAAGGAAAGTCGAAGTTTTTATTTTCTTTGCAATGAAATGCCCCACCCTCTACAGGCCATACTGTTTCCCCACTGCCAAACTCCAGTTTATGAATGTGGTTGCACATAAAGTGCTTTCATCAAGTGTTTTTAATGCAAACTTGCCGGTTGGTTCTCATCTGAA
This sequence comes from Ctenosaura bakeri, assembly GCA_948474755.1. Classification (NCBI taxonomy): domain Eukaryota; kingdom Metazoa; phylum Chordata; class Lepidosauria; order Squamata; family Iguanidae; genus Ctenosaura; species Ctenosaura bakeri. The sequence goes on from CAOLHI010000796.1 coordinate 454,065, forward strand.
GGGGATATAATGCAGACTTTGGAATGTTGCGTTTAAAAATTAATTTTATAGCGCTAAACATTAGAAAATAAAAAAGTTAATTTATGACCACCAATGCAAAGAGGTTGTTTGATGGGAATGCTATCCTTCATTAATATGTTAAGACAATGGGTTTGAGACAGAGCGTGAGATTTCCACATGAACCTATCACAGGGTTTTCTGGGGGCTGAGAGCGTGTGATGGGCCCAAGGTCACACAATGAGTTTCCATGGCTGAGCAAGGAATCGAACCCTGGTCAGAAGAGAGAGCCACTTAGGGCCGACATGCTTTTTATCAGGACATTGGCTTGCTTTGATCACAATTCCAGGAACAGCAATAAATTACTTGGGCTGGGGGGAGATAGTTTCATTGCTTTGTTTTCATTAAGTGTTTATTTTCACATGCATGTGTAGCAGGAATGTTTGCGATGGAACCCAATGCTTGGCTTCCTGCGAAGCAATAATAAGATCTTGCATAGGCTAAGATAACTGGATTAAAAATTTATACCTCAGCATGCTTTTTCCTTACTGCCTTCAAACCACATATTGCATTTATCTAAAATATTTTGGTGGGTCCCAAGGGGGAAGGGGCTGGCTTGCTATTTATGTTAATCCACTCTGTATCTTCCTCCCCTACTTAGAAATAAAAATCCAGGCATTTCTATAAATACAGACTCTATAAATATAGATTTTAGCATGAGCTTTTGTGGCTTCCAATGCACTTCGTACCTAGCCCCAACGTGGGGCCTGTTCAGATTAAGAAAATTCCAAACGTATACATGAATGTGTGTGTTTTTGTCGGGCACTTTTGGCTTCTGACATCACTCCCATACCCTCCAACTTTCCGGAACTGGCAGGTATGGTCCCAGTTAACCTTTCTGCCACTTTTCAAATGTCCCAGTTTCATTCTCCTCCTCCCACTTTCCTCCTTTTGTCCTCAGCTTGCTTCAGTTGCTCCAATCTGAGTTCAAAATAATTTTTCACTCAAAACAGGTAGGAATTGTCTGGCATGACTTGTTTTCGAGAAACCCATGTTGACTTTTAGTGCTCATGACATTCCTTTCTAAGTGCTTACAGAGTGTCTCTTTGATTACCTGCTTTAGAAACTGTGACCCTAAATTTTATCTTATTTGGTGTGACTGTACATCCAGTCACACTACGCTGGAGAGTGAAGAGAGAGGGAGAGACTTTAATATGGCCTGATGATGACCATCTTAGTTTAAAATGCATTGGAATCTGGGATTTATGAACCTTGATAGCTGTGTTTCGAAACAAGGGTTGTCACTATGGGTAATGATAATATTGGTGATGTCTGCACAAGTTTATGCACTGGTAACCTCCCCGTTAGACTACTGGAATGCACTGTATGTGGGGCTGCCCTTGAAGATGACTCAGAAGCTGCAGCTAGTGCAAAATACACCAGTTAGATTGCTGACCAGAACAGTTTAGAGAAACCATGTGACACCCATTTCTGTGTTAAAGGAATTTCATTGGTTGTCAATATGTTTCTGGTCTGAATTTGAGATGCTCCGTAATGGTGTTGGCAGCTCTAAACAGCTTGGGATCTCAATATTTGAAGGTGTGCCTCTTCCTATATACACCTAGGGTTGCCATATCTCAGGGCCTGGCTTTTGTGGATCATCTCCAGGTGAGACATGAAGGTGCAAATTCTCCAAGTGTGGTGAGGAGAGAGGAAAGGGCTGTGTGCAAATCTCCAGTTCATCTGGTAAAACAGCAGCTTGCTACAGTTTGCAAGGTTTAATTGATTTGTGGCTGCAGCTTAGAAAGACTCTCCAGGGGGTCTGTGTATTTACTCGTCCTCCTTCCCTCTCAGTCATTAAGACACCGAGGCTCCCCCTCCATTCTGTTCTACATCCACCTTCTGGCTAGAAGCGAGTAAGCTACATTAAATGTTCCTTATCCTGTCTTGCTAAGTAAGTGAGAAAGAATAATCCCTCTCATTTCACCTTGATCTGGGAATCGCCCCCTTAGCTAAGACTTCTGTCTTAATTGACAAACAGGAAAATACTGGCTTCTCCCACTTGTCTGACAGGTTAGGGACTGGAGCACTGTTAGAAAATGGAATTGGTTGGAAAGTGGAACCCACATTCTGTACTGCAGAGACAGGAAGGACTGATAGAGACTCGCTCCAGACCGACTGTGCGGGTGGTGTTTGTAAAGTCTTTCGGCTAGCTTGCTGCCTTTGGCCCCCTCCGCTCACTTTGCAAGCAGCATGCACATGTCTCTGTAGTGAAAGAGTGCAACCCCTGTTGAATGAATGGAACTTGGGACTTGGGAGGTATGGGTCCCAGTCCCTACTGACCTATGAGGCTCATTGGATGCCCTTAAGTAAAGTACTCTCTCAGCCTGACCTGCCTTACATGGTTGTCATGAAGACAAGTAGAAAAAGGAGAGCGATGCTCATCACCTGGAGTCCATTAGAGGAAAGGAGGGATAGAACTGCAGTTGACAATAAACAAGCATGCCTCCTGAGTTGGTTTGTTTCTGATTTGCTACCTACAGGACACTGAGAAAGCATGTATGTGGGGTGAGGGTCCAGCATCGAGTAGAGCAGGACATCTGGCAAATGGACTGTGTTTGGCTCAGCAGGTCATTCCTGCCTTCCCCGGGTAACCTCAAGAGTTCTGCTCTGAGAAATTCTCAGGGGGAAAAAAATAAAATAAACCGCTGGGCCGTGCATCGAGGAAACACAGTCTGGACTGACTGAAGAAGACAAAACCTACAAAAAGGCCAGCGCCTCTTTCCGCCCCCCTCCACTCCCTCCAAAGCACACCGAATAATTTTACAGCCCAGGAGTGCACAGATTTGGTTTGTTTGCTTTTCAATGCCAGCGTTGATGCATGAGCTAACTGGAACACAGGACAAGCAGATGCTTGACTCCAGGCAATGTAGAACTTTGCTATACAGATAGGGTGTCAGATTGCGTTAAATCTACCGAAGCCATCATCCCCACTGTGGTTTTTTTCTTTTTCTTTTTTTAAATTTCATCAGCCATGTGCCCATTGGAGAAAAAAAAGGTGGTTGTTGTTGTTTTCAATGTTACCTCCATTCCAAACATGAGAAGGGAGTCTGGCTATTATGTCACAAAGACGCAGCTGGTCTATAAGGTAACTTAAAAAGAAACAGTGTTTGCTCGCAAATGAGTTCACTTTTTTCCCCCTTGCAGGCTGTGAATGGAGTGCAAGCTGGTTACAGCGATTCAGTGTCCCAACCGCATATTAAACAGGAACACTGAGAGCCAAAAGAAGGAGGGGCATTTTAAAAAAATGGAATTAATGGATTGCAAAAGGATCCTTTATTAAAATATGCTGTTGGGGTGGGGTTGGAATTTATCTCTCTAGTTTGTGGTGCGGACTTTGTCCAAACTGCTTGCATTTATTTCAGATAAGAGTTTTTTCACCCCTGAATTAACTGTGTTTTAGAGGTCGCTCCTATAACATATTCCAGAAGTATTCTGGATATGAAACAACAAAGTATCTACCTAGCTGTAGGATTTGTGTGTTCTGTTCTAACTGAGATAGAATGCATGGCTTGAGGTGACGATAGAAGAAATGCCAGATCTGAATTTCATTAGAAAAGTCATCAAGCCGGTTGCTTTCTCTTGTGACATTTTTAATCCTGTTGATGCTAATAAGCTTACCGGCTTTACAGCACATGGTTTCATTTTCTATGCAGACGTTTATTTATTTATTTAAAAAAACAAGTTTCTCTTGTTTCATGCTTTTGTTTCTGTTTTCTGAAAATGGGGTTTGGTAGTGGGCTTCCAGCTTAATATTTTTGCTTTGTTCCCCCCCCTTTTTTTGGATTTTATATTTGCTTGAAGAGTGGCTGTCAATATTGTATTCCCTGCACTGTCTGGCAGCCCAGCCAAAGACCACTCTGTGTGGTTCCTCTCACTGGTTATACATATGCTGACCTGCCACTGGTTAATCGGTGTTTGTCTTCTCGAAGGCTCCTGTGCCCTACAGCTTGTGGGAGCTGTATCTGTGAGTTCTTAATCTCCCCTTGTTCCTTGGCTTTGCCAACAGCTTCTGATATAGGAAAGAGACTGATGTTGGAAAGGTTCAGTGGCGGACCTCAGTTAACTCTCTTGCTGTATGTTGATGCATTTGGGGGTAAATAATGATGCACCTTGGAAATAAAAGGGACCCCTGCAGATAACTTGCTTCACAAAATGAACAACCTATCTATTTGCATGCACTTTTGGAACCAACAAGACAACAGCCTCCTTCCATTGCAGCCAACATGGATTTCATTTTTGAATTTGAGACTCTTTTCATACAATTAAAGCAGCTGTGCAGCTGGCCTGTGGAAATGTGTTTTTCAATGTGGAAACACAGGACAGCTGCAGAGCGTACCAAAAAGCTGAAATCTTGTGCATGATTGCAAGTAGATGCAACCTGCTTCTAATGTGGGCTTGGACAGCAGTGCTGTTAGATAATTTTCTACCCAGGACTCGGTGGTCTTCTATGCCATTTCCCTTTTGATACCATTGTCTACTAGTTGTGAAGCATGCAGCTAACATTTCTCTTTTCCTTCCCCCAGCTACCTTCTGTGGCTTTACAACTGTCTCTACATTACTGATTGGTTACAGCAAAACACCATAAAAGAAACACCCCCAGATTAAAAAGAAATCCTTCGAACATGTGTAGTTTCAGATTTTAAGCTCCGTTAAACTGAAGCACCTCCATGACTTCAGAAATAAAAGTTCTGGTGCTATATTTATTTATTTATTTACTTGCTTGCTTGCTTCTGTTTGCCTGAGAGTAATACATTTATTTGGAAAGAAGTAATGGGGTTGCAGTGATGCTGAACTCTTGCCCTGACTCGGTAATGGGTTGTGTAAAGACCAGTGAACTGGAATTGAATATTTACAAATCAGAGGCATTGTGGTCTACCTTTCCCTGTCATCGGGGCAGTGAATTCACTTACCAAAATAGATTCAGGACCACAGATAACTCCTTTATGGTTGAGATTGAAACGTAGAACAGATTTGCCACCCCTTGCCCTGGGAACCACCAGCTACTGCTGATTCTGGATTGGAATCTCACTTCTCCTGAAAGAGTGGATGCATCCCTTTGGAACATTCCTTGTTCAGTTCCTCTTCAGCCCTAGGAGGAGGTTGGCTGTGGTGTTCCCAACCCTGGTATCTCCAGTTGGCTTATGGTGTTCAATTACATGTGAAGCTGTCCCTGTCAAGTGGTTTGGGGGTTTCAACTAGTTGAGAATGTGTCTACTAGAATGCTGATGGGTTTGAATAGTTGGAGCTGTTTTATATGACTTTGAAAAGCTCTCCATCAGCTGCCTCTTCACTTCTGAACCCAGTTGGAAGAGGTGGTGCTTACCTTAAAGCCTTAAATGCTTGGAACTCAAATACTTGAAGGAGAGCCTTCTCCCGTACTGGTCTTCTCTGGGTGCTGCAGTCCCCAATAATGCACTGGGTGGCCACCAGCTTTCTCAGTAGTCGTTCTCTGTCTTGGAATACCCAGAGCTTGGAAGAGTTACTTTTATGGACTATAGCTCCCAGAATCCCATAGCATGGCAAGTGGGTTAACTGAAGTCATTTAATAAGATGTCACTGGTGCTTGAGTACTTTTTCTCTTTTGCTCTAGGAAAATGTACTGAAGGATGCTATACATGAGAAGAATCGCTTGAACCTCCAGTATGCAAATATCTACCAGAAGGCACTCCACTATGACCAGGTAATATGTCAGTAGAAAGATAAGAAGCCAATTCTTGTTTTCCATTTATCTCTGTAGCACCATTCTGGCAAAAAAACAGATGAGAAACAGTTACTTGGCTGCTCAGTATAAGCACAGAATTTTAATGATGGTATGCTTTCCTGTTTAATATTTCCAGCACAGCTTACAAACAAAAAGGTTTTTAAAATTATAAAGGATGTAAGAAAAAATAAGCCTCAGATAATAAGAGCATCAAGTAACGTCTTCAAAAGGGGTGGAAGGTTGAAAAATTTAGTAAGAGTTGCTGGCAACATCCGTGGTGCCTCTTCAACCAGGATAACTTTTTCCTCATCAGCTGGTGTCCCATGTCCCATGTCAGATGGTACGGGAGATATCTGTTGGAGAGTTTCCAAGGATGACCTTATTGTACAGGAAGGCTTGTGCTGATAGAGGTCCTCTACTTCAGCAGTTCCCAATCTGTAGGTCCCCAAATGTTTTTGGCCTACAGTTCCCAGAATCTCAGATCATTAGCCATGCTGGCTGGGGCTTCTAGGTTAGATTTGGTCTGGTAATAGCGATAATGACAATGCATAGTTTATATATTTATGACAATTCCTCACGCCCACTACAAGGAAGGAAGGCCCTGTCTCCTGCAATGTCTGCTTCTTCTGTTCCCCTTCACGTAGTAGGGCGAGAGGCAGGAGAGAAAGAGACTTAGAGTTGCACATCTGTTTCACAGTAAACATATGAGCTCTGCAAAATATTAAAAGGCAATTAGAATATTGCATGGCTTCCGTATGAAGGTGGCATATTGACCCTAGTAACTGAAAGCATGGCTGTTTATTTGTAGCTTGGCAGGGTTTGAAATAAACTGAGGTGTTTGTTCACATGTTCACGGTAACATTTCAGAGCCATGATTCACCGCCTTATCACTGATGCCCCTGATTGGGAGAGGGAAATTAATTATCAGTTCTCTTAATTACAGATGCTTAGAAACTGTATGTGTGTGTTAGAAATTCACTCCTCCTCGAGTCTGCTTGGAACTAATTGGCATTTCAGATAAAGGATTGGGGGGATGCAAGGGAGAATTGATACAGAAGTCCTTGTGTAGATCTTGGAATTAACAAACTACAAATGCTGAATCCTAGGACTTGAGCTTTTCCAGTGGTGTTGGTTGACTTGTCCAACTAAGAAATTGGTTTCTTTAATTTTAGCTATCCCTTGCAACTCAATGTCTTGAGGCATGTCATGTATCCACTGACTAACAGTGTTATCTGGCATAGGGATTTGCAAGATCTTTTTTATATATATTTTGCCAAATATAATATTTTCAGTTTTACAGGACTCTGGTAAAATTGTTGACTTAGCAACTGTTTTTGTTTTCCCCACGCTTTTGGCAATGACATCGCTTGTTTCTTGAGCCTTGTCAGACATAGTTGTGGTTTTGATAAATTGTAGTGTGGGATCCAGGTAGCAAGATCCAGGTAGGTCCCAGACTCACCATAGTTTCCCACCTCTGCCAGACAATGTGGGTATGTTACCAAGTGAGAATTATGGAATTGTGCTGTACATCTGGTCCTGGAAACACTGAAGTATCTTGAAGTGAACCTCACAAAGAATCCCATGACATTTAAAGGCTAACAGAGACATATTCTATGTCTTAGGTTGCAACAACAACAAAAAAACCAATAAGTTGCAACAGAACAGTTTATGCATACAATACCTTATTTTGGCATTTAGAGGCTAAAATTGCTATCTTTTTGCAGTTCACCCCAGAGGAGAATGTTCCATAAAAGCTAAGCATTTGATATCTACTATTTCAAACTAGGTCAGCCATCTCTCCCTGCCACTGGGGGGCCTTTGGCATTCTGATGTACTTTTTGTTCCATGTATGGGCCCATATGTTCCCAAGACACCAGCTTGCAGAGGCAATCATTAGCTCCACTTACATAAACATGAATAAATAGAATTGACGGAGAACATATTGGGGATGTGACAAGCTAAACTTAGTCGCGGCTCTGTACCCCATTTGAGGCAAAATTCAGAGAGAAGGCAAAAGTAAGGTTTCGTTGAGCATACGCTGCGTTGAAATGCCAGTTGAAATGCAGAACTGGGGCCACCGTGCCATCAAAATGAGTTAGGATTCCTGATTATTTTGTGAGAGAGTCCTAAACTGTGAACCTGAAAAACTCACAGAGGGCAGCCTTATTTTGTAGCACCTCTTTCTGGAAACATCCATGTCTACTTGTTTGCCCTTTGGGGGTGTCTCTTTTTCAAATTAGGGGTCTGAGTGACTCTAACATGTGTGCTACTGTTGTTCAGGATTCCATGGCTTCCACAACAATGATGGAGTTGCCTCTGGTTGACAGTGGACTGTTACACAGAGCAGACCAGATTGGATGATGGGTGGTCTAGAAGCGACAGGGAGGGGTTGAAATAATCCTGTTGTCATTGTCAGACCACTTCCTGGGGAAGGTTGAAACTGCTGTAACGGAATAGCCCTCAGGCATCAAAGGGGCTACAAAGAGGATTTGCCCCCAGAATCTTTGGGAGTCTGACAAATTATTGAATGCCCTGGGGGATTTTCCAGTTGATGGTCCTTCTGAGACCCTTGTCTTGCTACAGAAGGGGAAAGTGCAAAGGGCTGTCAGCACAGTCCCTCTTGGTTGTTGCCTGAACCCTTTGCCCCCCTGGCATTTTAGGGACCTGCAGGAAATAAACAGCTTGAAAGACAGCTGGAACACAGATAGAGCAAGCCTGGCTCTGATGCCAACCAAGATTAAGGTGCATAATTACCCCCACTGTGCGGTCTGCAAGCAATAAGAAAAAGTTATCTCCCTGGCTTTGTTGCATCCTCCACCATTCTTCCACCACTTCCATAGAACCCATAGGCAGCTGAGTGGCTGAACTCTCCCAAATAACCTTGGGTAATAATCATATCCTTCCTTCCTTCCTTCCTTTTCTTTCAAAATAATTTTGGGGAACAACCATTCATTATGTGGTTCTACTTTGGGGGGAGGTCCGTTGAATCTGCACTCTCACCCTGATTCCTCTGTGGTGGTTGTTTAGGTGAAAACAGAGTATGATTGGCTTAGAGAAACCCTCACCACAGTGACTGAAGAACGAGATTTGGCTGTGAAGGAGAAACACCAGCTCCAAGTCAAACTGGAGAACCTAGAGCAAGTCCTGAAGGTAGGAGGGGAGACTGCTGAGAAACTGTGTTTTGTGAAGTGCTTTGGACAGTTGAATATCCTGTGTAATTGCTGTTGTTGTTGGTAGCAGGGGTGGCGGTAGTTATCATCATCCTCATCGTGCTCAGCAGGTGGAGGAAGCTTGTGAAACATACATCGACATCTGGCTTGACTTTATGAGCTCAGAATGTTCAGAGGAGAGAACAGCACTTGTCTGCTGGTTGCTCCATTTAGCTAGTTCTCTTGTAGGCAGTCCCTGTAAATACATTTGTCCAAAGTGCAGGCCTCCCACTGCTTTTTGTTGACTTGTTTTTCAACATTGTGCTGCTTTGACACTTGCAAATCACTGACAAGTTTGCTTAATTTGATGAAGGGTCTGCTGTTTTCATCAGCTCTTCTTGCCTACAGGAAGAACAGACCCCTCGTTGAATTAATTTGCAAGCATCAAAATAGTGGGCTTTGGTTAGTTCTTGTGGTCTACAGAGGCTTGCTTGGGACTGCTCACATGCGTATGCGCTGCCTGCAAAGCAAGCTGAGAGGGGGTAAGAAGAGGTGCCAGGCCAACTTTGCAGGCAGCATGGGTCAGTCCCAAGCAAGCCTTGTGATTCCCTCATGGTTTCTACATGAGTGGGGAATCAAACCCTGGTCTCCAGGTCATAGTCCAGTGCTCAAAAAACTGGAGCATCCTGGTTGTCTAGGACTATATCAGGACTAGTATATCAGGACTAGTATAATCCCCCTGACTGCATCTCTTCACCAAGTAAACCGAAACAAAGTCAATGATGCAATGAAACATAGCAATACATTAGCTAGGGTGCCACTGCCGTTCTCTCTGAAAGATCCTCTGCTGGTGTCACTCACACACACACACACACACACACACACACACACACACACAAAACTGCTGGTGCCCAGTAGCTGTTTGGCACATTTAGTCTGGCTCCTCAGTGCCAGCCTGTCTGATAAGGAGGACCCTACCAGCAGCATAGCTTCTTGCCTCACAGAAGCATGCAAACCCAACACTGCAGAAAGATAGTGCTGATGTATAGAAAGATCTTTTTTAAAAAAATGTATGCTCTTCAGTCTTTTTCTGGGCTTCCCTGTCCACCCCACCACCACTTTTGCCAGCTCACAGAACAACAGTACCAGTTCCTGCACACTCTCTTTTGGAGCACTGCAAAGATGTTTAAATGCTGCTTTCCCATCTTAACTTTGTTGGACTGGCAGAAAGGAGGCCAGGGAAGACAGAGCGTGCGTGCTTCTAGGAGAACAAAGGTAGACAAAGCAGCTCTGCCTTTGGTCTGAGCAAATGAAGAAAGGAAACTCAGCCTTCTCTGACTTTTACCCATTGCCCTTTACTGAAAAGGAAAAAGAAGAAGAAAAAGAACAATTGCTACACATACTGGGTACTTTTCATTCCTATTTTAATGCTTCAAAAAGGAAAAGGTAATAATGTATTTCCCAAGTTTTATGCAGCTTTTTCTTTTATCTAGCTAATTCTGGACAGTTTCTAAAAGAAAAGTGGATCTTTCTGGAATTGCCAACTCATTTCTCTTCCTTTTTGTCCACTGTAAAAGCCTCAGCAGGCACCATTTACTGTCGGCACTTTGAGAGGGTTAGTTTGCCACAGATGAATAAGATTTGGGGAGAAGAGGAGGAACTGATAAGAGAAAGGGCAGGGGGACTCTGTGGACCTATTCCCTTGGATGCTAACTTCCCTTGGATGCTTGGTCAGGTGGTTTTTAAAACGAAACAGGGATAAGTGGTACTGAAGAATCTCTTTTGCTAACAGTATAGCTCTGGATGGCAAGAATTTACTTTCCCCTAAGTTATGTTATGGAAACCAGCCTGGTTTAGTGATTTGAGCTTTGGACTATAACCCTGATGATCAGGGTTTGATTCCCCACTCGGCCATGGAAACCCACTGGGAGGCCCTGGGCACATCACACACTCTCAGCCCTCAGAAAACTCTGTGATAGGTTCACCTTCGGGTTGTTGGAAGTCAGAAGTGACTTGAACGCACACAACAGCAACAGGTTATGTTATGATCTGTAATAAGCTGTCTCTTTTCAAGACCAGGAATGTTGGGATGGTGGTGGCAAGTCCCATAAATGATGATGTGGGTAAAAAAATGAGTGATGAAATTCCTCTCTCTAATTTCTGCTGGCTTTGCATGATTTCCTGCTGGAGAGCTGAGTGGAAACAGCTTTCCTGTGCAACAAATTATTGGATGGTCAAATTTCCTATGCTCCTCAGATGCCTGCTGCGTTCATTTGCACGTCTCCAAACAGCGCTCCCCCCCCCTTTAAAGATTAGCATTGCACGCTCAGGCTTTAGCAGCATCCTCATGGACAAAGGCATACAACTGTTGCTTGCTTGCCTCATGGGTTGCTTTCTTTCTCACAGCATATGCGAGAGGCTGCTGAACGGCGGCAACAGCTGGAATTGGAGCATGAGCAAGCCTTGGCTGTTCTCAACGCAAAGCAGAAGGAAATTGAGCTCCTGCAGAAGGTAAGGGGGCAAGGAGGGGGGAAAAGAGACCAGAAGTGTAGCACACTATTTATTTATTGACTTTACATCCCGCCTTCTTCCCAAGTGGCAGTCCAGGCAGTCCAACCCTCTGTCGAACAGTTTGTACAGTAAGGAAGTTCTTCCACATGTTTAGGTGGAATCTCTTGTGATTTGAATGCCTTGATTCTCACTCTAGCTTCTAGAGAAATAGAAAACAAGCTCACTCCATGTTCTACATAATATCCCCTTAGGTATTTAAAGATGGCTATCATGTCATCTGAGAGCCAGTGGGATGTGGTGGTTTGAAGACCAGGGTTAAAATTCCCACTCAGCCATGTAAACCCATTGGGTGACCATGGGCAAGTCACACTCTCTCAGCCTCAGAGGAAGGCAAAGGCAAACCCACTCTGGACAAATCTTGTGAAGAAAATCTCAAGAAATAAAGTGACAGACCTGCTCCTGGTGGAGAGAAAATTGTCAAGAAATGGTTTGTAGGTATGGGTTAGGAAAAAGCCAAGGGCATACCACAGTTTTGGATTCTGATATTTTGACAAGCTGGGATTAGAATTCATAAACCAGCAATAAACTATAGCTTCTCATTGTGGTTTGCTACTGTTAGCATAAACCAGCAATGAACTATAGGTTCTAATTGTGGTTTGTAGCTGGGTAACAAATCATAGTTTGTTTATGGAGGTGGATTCGGAAAGAGCAAGTCAACAAACCACAGTGTGGATTGTCATTATGCATGAACTGAGCCTTACAGTAAGCCTTTCCTGATACGTTGGTTGGTAAATATAGGGAGGTTTTATCTGGGCTGATGTTCAAAAATACGATACATTACCCGCATTCCAGATGTGGTACAGTTCATAATCCTCATCCTATGTAAAGTGTATATTGGTTCTTGCATTCATATGCTAAATCCAACCCACAGGAGGAAACCATAATATGTCATGTTGGTGTAGAAGTTGCCCCTCCAGCTGCCACTGGTTTTATGAGATTCTGAAGCTAATAACCGGAGCCCTTTGATAACAAGTAACCAGTGTGAATGTTCCATTTCAGAATATATTAAGCATCTCTCCCATCTAGGATGTCTTCCCCGTCATGGAGAGACAGAAGCAATATTGTCCTCCTGTACTCCATGCTGATAAGTAGATCCAATAAGATAACCAAGCCTGCCAAGAACCTAAATTTCCAGCACATATTTGTGTGACTTCCTGTGTCATTATTATAGGCTAGAATTCTCAAACGATGTGTTTTTAAACTTGTGATAATGGATGAGACAAAGGAATTTTTTTTTTACCTGCCAAGATATTGTTTGCACTGCAGAGACCAATTTTGGTCTCAGCCCCAGAAAACCCCATGATAGATTTGCCTTAAGGCTGCTGTAAGTCAGAAATGACTTGAAGGCACACGACAACATATAAAAAGACACTTTTTCAGACACCCCTCACAGCATTCTCAAAGCAGCTATCCAAAGCAAAGAGTGATGGAGGCATACAGAGTTCTTCAGGAACTGATAAGACTCAGACAGTAGCTGCTTGGGCTGTTTGTGACACTGCTTTAGGACAACTATTCTAACTGGAGCATGAACAAAGTGTTATTGTCTTTCAGAGTTCTGACATGATTCCAGAGTTACTGACTCTTACATTCCACAATGCAGTGGTTCCTCCTGACATGCTTATAAGCACATCTTTAGTAGGCAACACTAAAGCTAGTCCACCCAGGGCTGGCCCAAGTTCTTTTGCTGCTTTGAACACCACTGCAAATGACACTCCACTGAAGTCAAGGTGCATAGCGCTCAACATCAACCAAATTGTTTTAATATGTATGGGGGAGAATCTGACACCCAGCCATGGTTGTCTGCCCTCTGCTTTCCCTTTCTTCTCGGGGTTTGTGTGTGTTGTATTGTCTTATGTTAAAATGTTGTATATTGTTTTTATTGAGGTATATTTCAATTACAAAATGCCTCAAGTCTTTTTTAGATTTTCAAAAATGTAATTGATGGTGGTGGTGGAGACAGTGATAATAACAACTGTGTAATCTTTTCAGGCTCAGGTTGAAGCTAAGAAAGAACATGAAGGTGCAGTTCAGCTGCTAGAAGTAAGTGAACCTGTAATTTTTCCACCCCTTGATGGTATTTCTTATTAGGGGATAATGAGATGGAGGGGAGTGAAGAAGAATGAAGAAGGAAATGAGCCATAGTTGAGTGACCGAGTACAAACTTTGCATGCAAGAAGTCCCTGGTCCAGTCCTTGGCATCTTCAGCTAAAACCACATCAGGCAGTTCTCAGACAGCAGAACGGAGAAAGAACTTCTGTCAGGCACCCCAGGGAGCTGCTGCCAAGTCAGAGAGGGACAGTACTAGGCTAGAGGGGACAGATGCACTGATGCCACCATAATATGGCAGGTTCATACATGTGCAGGTAAAGGGGTCAGGTGAGGACAGAAATCTGGCAGAATGCCATCGTTCAAGAGAGCCAAGAGACTGCTTGAATACAGGACAAGAAGAGACAGCAATTGACATGCTGATAGGAAAATCAGAAATCAGGATGGGGTGCCTTGGATGGGGTGCTGAAGCCATTTTCCACCACCACCACTCCGGATCCATTGAGAACATCTTGGCCCCTTATGATGAAACCAGACATGCTGAGAGGTCACATAAAGCCTCTCCCAAGATGTGAGGGGTCCTCCTTTTAGAGGAGAATCGCCATTCTTCAAGGGCCATCCTGCTGTGCAGGCCTATACAACTAACAGTAGTAAAACAATAGTAAAACTAGTACACAACTCTGATAGAAGTGTTGCATTGTAGGTGTTCCCAAATGCAAAAGGATAGCAGGAAAAATATACAAGGCAGGGAAGATCAAAACAAAAACTCTTAGGGTCCTTACAAGGAATATCAGAATAGTGCAGAAATGGCCTTGGTGGGGATCAAAGGAGAATAATCCAGGGTGCTTTTTTTTTTTTTTACTCCTTAGATGTTATTGAAAGCCTCATAAACCTAATAAAAATGAGACCATCACACCAAGTGGAATATTGAGGGCCAAGACCAATAATCTTTCTGGCTCGGTCAGAATCCATTAACTGCTCTGTCCATACAGCCAGCACACAGAGAAATAACAATCCATACGCCTTCGCTGGCTTCATTAATAACTTCTAATAGCAATTATGATTGTTGACACTGGCCATTTCCTGGGAATTAAAGGCCGGGTACATTTTATCGACCCTGGGATTCCACTTCTTTGCCTTCCCATCATCTGAAATGGTTGTTAATCCACTAGAAAAGCCTGTTAAATTAATTGGGCATGTGTGTGTTTTTCTTAAAAAAACAAACAGACAAATGCAGCAGTGTGTATTTTTTATTTTATTTTTTGCATGCTCACAGAACAGTAATACCTCTGTTGGCTAGTCTGTACAGAACTTATACCCTCAGCCAACTCTCCTCCTTGACTTGGAGTTTTCCCTGTTTCCTGGATCCTGACCTTGGTTACAAGGCTGAAACCTAAAGCGAGGATGGGGAAAGTGTGACATGGTTGCTCTAAAGGGTGGCAAGCTACACTTAAAACAAAGTCCTTTTGAAATAAGCATGGGATGCATGCAGCCCTCCAGGTGTTGTTGGACTGCAACTCTAAGTAGCTCTAGCTGGCATACCCTGTGGTGAGGAGTGCTGGGAGTTGCAGTCCATCAGCATCTAGAGGGCTGCATGATTCCAACCCATGTCTGAGGCCAAATCTAGGGACAGTAAAGAGGAATGCCCTTGACCGCCCAACATTTTTTTTTAAGTGAGTTATTTTTCCTGGTTTTTGTTTTTGTTTTCACTTTGGATGCTTTGTTAAATATGCGATTGTGCCATGAGAGAGAGCTATCAAATTCCTTATCATTTAAGGTCTAGCCCTATCTGCTCAGTCCATACCAGTGAAAGATCTGATCTTCATACCACTGAAATCTAATAGATTTACATACATATAAAATTAAGGCTGGGCAATTTGTGACTGCTAGATGTTGCTGGACTGCACCTCCCATCAGACCGGGTCAATGTAGTTAGTTGTGAGAGTGGAACTTGGGAAAGTTACTTTTTGGGACTTCAGTTCCCAGAAATAACCAGCATGGCTAATGACCTTTACGGCAGAGCTATTATGGGAGGTACGCTCCCAAAAGGTAACTTGTCTAAGCTCTTGATGGAAGATGATCGGTACCATTAGTCCAGCTGCCTCTGGAGGACTACAAATTGCCCACCTCCACATAAATGCATACATGTGAACATAAAGGCTGTGGACAGATTGATGAGCTTCATTTTGACTTGCTGATAACAGTTCAGACACTTCAACTTGATTCTGGCCTCTCTCGAACCGAAAGGGCAAATCTGTTAGTGGGCTCTAAAACACTGCAAGAGAAGCTACTGAGGAATCAAAGCATAGTTGCATGGAAAAGGTAGAAGGAAGTGACTGGTAGTTATGTGTGGAATGTTGATAGCATGACATTGACAAGAGAGAGGGTTGTCAACAAAACCTCAGTTGCCATTCATGCTCCAAAAGTCAGCAAGGAGGCTTGAGAGCATTTTGGTGACTTGACCCCTGTGGGCAGATGCAACTTCTCTTGCCCCAGTTGCCGACTAAGTGTATAGTCTTCTCCCCTTTCTTTCAGTTTCTTTCTTCCTTCAGGGCAAAATGTTTAGCTATGTGATTTCATTGTTCCCACAAAATACATTTAAATGATTTTAAAAGCTGACACATCCCAGGTAAGGTAAGACACCTGTGCTACGTTCAAGAGAAAATGAGTTTGGTCAGGGTGGGAGGCAATGTAGCCGACAAAAAGGATGTTTATTCTTCTTTAAATTCCAGTTTATCCTAGACTGTCTATCGTTCCCCCGTTTGCGATTTGCTTATTGATCTTACATTGCCTTTGAGCCTATTAATTCCACCCCACCATGTGTGTTTATTTAATTGGCTTGTCAAGATTGCAGATTGGCAGCCCTATTGATTTTCTCCAGAAACGTATGCCAGCGTAGTTGCTGCTGAAGCTTTTTTTTTTTTCCTTTTCCTTTTAAAAATGTGCTAAATGTATCGTTCGGCATATCTGTGTTACGTCCTTTAAAACCAGATTTCAAACTTGGGGGATTCCGTCATAACTCTGTGTGGAGAACACAAGACGCAGAACCGTAGCACTGTGCAAGAAATACCCTTTGCACCACCCCAGCCACATTTGCAGGCTGAGAAAAAGAGGGACCATTTAAGAGTTTTCTTGGCATAGAGGCAAAATGTGAAAATTGTAACATGTTAAGGGCGTGCCGCCTTCCAAATGCTGTGCTCACGCTGTGCTGGCGGTCTTACAATACTGGTTTAGTGGTAAAAACCAGCAGCAAAGGTGGCATCTCTCTTTCCCTACACTATTCTTGCTTTAAAGCAAATTGTTCCTTCAGCTTCAAGCCTCGATAGGGGGCAAGACAATCTGTGGGTTTCCCCTTCAAAATCTTGAATAGATGTGCAAGCCGGTGCTTTAAAACTGCTTTAAGTGAAAGGAAAAATGTTTATTTGTAGGAACAGGTAGGGATGGGATGCTACAGCTCACTGCTGCCTAGGTGAGCAAATTTTGGACCCAGACAGGGAGAAAGGGAAGTCATTTGAAAGTGTTGGCTTAGGTAAGGAGGAAACATATGAAGGCAATACAAGGACAGGATGCACCAGCTAACCCTAGCTATTTCTCTCCACTTAACAGGTCAGTATTTGTTTATTTTAGTCTTACGTATGAGACTTTTTTGTACAGTTTGAATGATTTCTGTTAAACATTTTGAGACTTTGGAGTGGCATTTCATTAGGGGTGTTTTTGCACCGCCAAAAACATTTTGTGCAGAAATCTTTCATTTTGCATACATGTTGTGTGTGTATGTGTGTAACGAAAACGGTGAAAACAGAAACCTCAAACAACAGTGGCCTTTTCTTCTTTCATGCAAGGGAAAATATCTCATGAGGTTGGTAGCGTTTTCAAGGGGGTATCTTGCCAGGCGAAGACCAGAATTTGCAAATATTATCTACATCCCTAGTTTGTACCACCTTTGCTCTGTGTCGGTGCCTGCTCCTTTCTGCCAGTGTGGTTGTGCTCCATTCTAGCTAAAAATGCCTCGGCTGGAATAACGGAACATCAGGACATAGCATCATTCTCTAGGCATTGCTGGGGGAAAATACCAATTCTCACTGCCTAGTAAGCCATGTCAGCCTTTTATTCTGAAGATCCAGCAGTAGAAATGGCACTGTATTAAGATGTAGCATCATTCTGACTGAGGCATTGCGGGTAGTCATACTAACCTACAAGATCATTGATTGAAGCTGTTCTATACCAGTCAGAGAGGCATGAAAACTTTTGTTTCTAGGCAAGAATGGAAAAGAGAGATGATGCCACTTCTTTTTTAACTGGTAGGGTCCTCCATTCCTCAAAACATTCTGATTTTTCCTGCCTGTCCCTCCCTTCTCCAAGCCACCTCAAATTCACTGGAAAATTTCCTAATTAAATTTGGGTTGATGCTAATTCCTTGAAAAATAGGGGGACTTGAAACATATGGTCCCCAGTCCTCTTACCAGACTGCAGACCTCAGGATTAATTAAACTGGACCTGAAAAAAAAGAGAAGTTTTAAAATGTTTTAAAATGTAGCACAGATATGCTAAATATATGTATTGGTTTGAAATGTGCAAAAAGAGAGCTAGAAAAAAAATTATAATCTGTTCAGCTTCTTTGGTTTTTTGGTTTAAAAAAAATCTTTCTTTTATTCCACATCCTTTCCCCTGTGTCTTCGTTTGTATGTATTTTGCTTTGCTCTACATCAAGACCACCTTGGACAGCATGCAGGTATTTCACATGAGAAAAAAAAAATCCCTCTTTTTCCTCACCCCTACACCAATTGCTGGTGTCAAATGATTGTAATTTACCTTTGCATGAAATCTAAAAAGTTGAACCATTGTTAGGAAAGCATGCTTGGCTACTGATAGTGATACCATGAGAATGGGGGTGGGGAATGAATTAACATTTAATGAATAAAATAAATAAAAAATCAAGCAAAGCCAATGTGTACATCCCTGCAACAGCAAACGAAGAATAGGGTTCACTAACGGCAAGCCCTTAAGACCTGCATTTTGATACTGACCACCTATCTAATGAGCATGCCCAGCAAGAATGGTTCCGAACTTTCATGCAAAGTGGTAACTTTCAGGTTGCGTATGGATTGTGTCTGAATTCAGATTACCTGGATAGCTGGCAGATTGATTAATGGTTGGCACTCTTGAACTATCTCAAGGATAAGAAGTTTCAAGGTTAATTCTGTACTGCCAAAGTGGTAGATTTTGGACTTCCCAGATCTTTTGAATTTCAACTTTCTGAAGTCCCAGGATTATGAGAATTGCAGTAAAAAACAAACAAACAACCAAACATCTGGAGGGCCAAAGGTTTCCACACCCCAGTCATAAATTGTCAAGACACAGGGAGGAATTTGGAGGCTCTGGTTTCATAATATCTGTTTTTGTAAAATGCACAGGTTGGGCATGGAACAGTGGGCAAGACAGCTGAAAGCAGGATAATGTGTTCCCCATAGAAAGTGTATGCATTAGCAACTGCTCACGGTTCCCATCTGTCAAATGCAGCTTTCTTTCTCCTTCAGTGGCCATTTTCAAAATGGTCAAGCTGTTTCTCTCCAGCCTCTGTGTAAAGAACAGGAGGGTGATCACACTAATTAGCAGCCCCACCAGCCCCAAAATTAATCCGTGGCTATTTCGACAAACAGCTTCTAATCATTAATGCCCTCTCAAGAAGCGTCTGTAGCAATTAATCAAACAAATGCCTATAAAAGAGGTAGTCTCTGCAGTTGGAGATCATCATGGTTTTGTCCACCTCTTTTAGGAGGATCATATATTCTACTTCAGTTACAGTTACAGCCATGTAGAACTGGACAGTTAAAATCACCCCATTATATCTGTGGCTCAACACCCAAAATAGCCAGATTTCCAATTTGATTTTTGAGAGTCAGAGGCACCCTTATGATGATTGTTAAGAAAAATCCCTCCACTTTTTCCTCCATGCCTGTTGTCTGAAAAAAAATGCATATCCACATGACACTTAAAAAACACAACAACAAACAAATAATTATGCAACCCTCCTTTTAAAAGACAAAGAGTTTCCAGGTGCAGTTTTCTGTATAGTGGGGGAAATAGGGTTGGTGCTCTTTACATTTCCCCGCCATTCTCCCTTTGCATAGCTCTCAAATCTTTCATAGCTTTTTGCTTCCTCTGTCCCAGAGTCTTCCAGGCAGCTTATTCCAAGTTCTGTCTTGTCTCTTTTTCTGCTGGGAAACCCAGATCACTCCCAAATGTCCAAAGGTCTCCTTTCTTCCACCAAAATAAATAATTGCACATATTGAACTGCCAAAAGTGCAAAAAGAGGAGGTCCTTAACTCTGTGGCAGACTCCATCCTTTTGCATGCAAGTGGTCACAGTTTCAGAGCCTGGCATCTCCAGTTAGGAAAGGGTTGTGGGAACTGGATGATGAGAGAGGCCTCTCTTGGAGACCCCGAGGGGCCATCATCTCTAGCAAGAACGCTATACTGGCCTTAAAAACAGAAAGCAAAGCCCAAACCTATCCGTTTATAAAAGCTCAATGGCACAAAAATGTTTTTAACCTGCCGTTGGAAGGATAGGGGCATCCCAGCCACTCTAGGGAGGAGTTCCAAAGTCTGGGAGCAGCCACTGAGAAGGCCCTGTCTCCCCTTTGCCTCCCCAAAGGCATCGGAGAGGATCGTGGGACAGAGAGAAGGGCCTCTCCTGGCAATCTTAAGGCTCTAATGGGCTCATTGTACTGAGTCACTTGAGGGTTGAGTGACAGGATGACATTTGAAAATTTAGCACAAAAATTTTAGACCTGTATCGCACATAGACTCCTATGTTGCGGGGGGTAGTCTTAATTCAGATGATCCTCCCGGAAAGTTACTCCTCTTGCAGCCTTTCTGTGTCTGCCTTTGCAATGACTGTGATTGCCCTAAAGTGAATGCTTTGTCCTTGGTGTTAAAGCCAACTTGAGATCTATCTGAAGGGCAGCCTGGGTTCGGATCTCCACCCATCCACCTGTCAGCCATGTTGAATGTGTAGCATGTGTCGGATTTTTGGATGAATTCCCAACAAAGAATGGGCTCTACCACCTCTCCCCTTGGAAATGTTATCTCACACAGCTATAGGAAAACAAATCCATCAGCCTCCCCTTGCATAGCCTTTTTTCATATCAGAAGAATAGTCTAGAAACATATTGGCCATTATATATAAAAGTTGAGCAATGTTCCCAGCCTTTCAGATGCTGCTCCATAAAGCTTTTGCAGAACATGGGGCATCATATTTATCCATATCTTAGCTGGCCCTGGCAGTTTGCTATTGTGTGAGGAGCACATATGGAATTCAAAAGCTTCCCTTCCTGTTATCCTCAACAGATTCATGGGGCCTCGAAGAAGGAGTGTTATGGAGATTTCCATCTCCTTTTCCATCTCCCACAGCAGAGCTTACTTAAGAATAGCAAATAGTACCCCCAACCCCAGTGTGCCTATCCAACACCAGCTATTTTGCCATGTGAGGCAGAAAATCCCAAAGCGTTTCTCTCCATCTTCCACAGCTCCTACACGGGGCTTGCCTAGGGAGGATTCAATGTACCCTTTATGTCATACGGACTGCTTTGTATGGTGGGTGAGTGCCACCACACGTGCCCATTTATACTTATACCACAATAGAAGATGCACTTTCCTATGGTTGAATTCTTTCTTCTACTATATGAGGGGAAAAAATTAGGGACGGCCTGGCTTGAAAACTATTCTGGCGCCTGAGTTCTGCTCAGAGATCTGCCCAAAAGCTTGGCTTGCTTCTCTGGTTTTAAATAATCAGCACTAAAGTTCTTGGCATGATGATCCAAGGCCTTTCTGCTTGAAGTTCACATAGCTTCTCGTTCCAACTGGAATTACTAAGTACATTAATTTGACAGTTTCTGGAGTCTGGATGTGATTCATGGAAGATTTAAAAAAAAAAAAGAGCTGTCACATATTTTCAGGAATATGGGCTTTTGGATATACCTTAGAATCAGTTCACAGGCATGTATTTTACTGAAGCAGAGTTGGTTTTTGAGCAAATGGTTAAAACTGCCATGCAGGTTCAGAGGTAGAAAAACTTATTTTTTGGACCACAGCTCCCAGAATTCTCCCACCAGCATGTCCATTCCTAGCTGTAGTGATAGGGGACTCTGGGAGGCTTTAGTTCTTAAAAGGAACAAGTGGCATCGGATCAATTGTCCAGCCTGTTAAACACTCCAGCAATAGCATATCACAAAGCAGCTATGAGCAATTCATAGTTTACATGCATACGCCATGTTTCGAATATGCCTTCTCTTTGGATGCCATAAATTCAGTTTCCTGTAAGCTGCATTGCTGACAGGGCTGTAGCTCCACAGCAGAGCACAGTGTATTTGCTTTAGATTTGACTTTCAAAGTTTTTAATTAACTGAGTCTTTCATGTAGAGATTATGCCCATCAGTGGTGCAATCTATTTTATTGTGGCAGCCCCTTTTGAGCCAACACTAAACACACGTTGATTGATATGATCATCACCTTTGTGCGATTCTGGTTGGGGTCAAAGTCTGCTTTGTCCTATGGGAGACTACATGGAGGCTGTCAAGAACTTTAGCTGGGCTTGTAGGCAGAGGTCACCAAGTTTATATATTCCTCCTGCCCATGTGAATGGGTACCTGGGAATGGCCATATGCTCTGGGGAGTGCAACAGCCAGCCCTTTGAATCGATAGTAGATGCCCATGCCGGTGCATTCTGCCCACTCTGCATCTTTTTTTTTATTCTCAATTTGCCCAGGCCAAGGTTCGCGAACTGGAGGAGAAATGTCGGACACAGAGTGAACAGTTTAACCTCCTCTCTAAGGAACTAGAAAGGTTTCGGCAGCAAGCCGGGAAGATTGATCTCCTGAGTAGTAACACATTGGCATCCTTGGATAGCCCTGGCTCCCCTAGCAAATCCCTGTCCCAGCTAATGAATGGAATTTCCACTTCTTTAGGCAAAGGTAAGAAGGTGTGCTTCGATTCCAACTGTCTATGGAGATGTTTAGAAACTTCTGTTACCTTCAAGAAAGTTTTAGAAGCTGGCTTCACTTGACATCAGTGTGCCTTTTCAGACACTGACAAGTAGTTTGGATATAATACCAGTTCATACATTGGCATCACATGAGTGAGAAGTGGTTACAGGTCTAAAATTTGGGCTCAAACAATTCCTTATTCACCAGCACCCCTCACTTCACACATAGTGATGTGATGAAAAAGATTGGATTTTCTCTCCTTCTCTTCCATCATGGAAAAAAGGCCCAGACTAGAAAGCAGAGTCATATGCTGATTCCCAGTTCTGGCTTTTGGCAACTAAGCTGTAATGTGTTGCTAAAGGGGATTTCTCACTGGGTAGGTGGATTCTTAATTGAAGTGTTCTAACTGCTCGTTATTTTTCATCTTATGTTTCAATTAATCTGTGTCATGTTTATTTAGTTTTCCTAAATGTCAGCAGACAGAGTTTTCTGAATTATTTTAATGAATCAAATTATTTATGGTGATAAAAATGGTTCTGGTTCTGGAATGTACCGTTTCAAGCCATAGGAAGAGTGTTGCGTGTATAAAGTCTGCCGCTCACCTTATAACTGTAGTGTTGGAGAAAGTGCAGCCTTCCAAAAGTTGTTGATCTACAGCTCCTATTGTCCCTCACTGTTGGCTATGCTGGTTGGGGCAGATTGGAGTTGCAGTTCCTACTGTAGGCAGAGGAGGTGTGGAATTTGGAAAGGGATGTTGACATGTTAGCAAGATTGACTCAGTCGTGGTTCCTCTGCAACAATATCTTGTAGAATATTGACTGTTCTTTGCCTTATACTTGTCAAACTATATCTACCTAGTATTTACCTTTTTGGTTACCGTAGCTCCCAAGGTTGCAAACGACGGTATTGTCTGATTGACTGATGGACGTCAGAGTTCCCCTTAAGAGAGTGATTCCCAGCCTGTCGTAGGTGAAGCCCCTTGGGTATGAACCAGGAACTTTTAGGGGTACGTGAACCAAATTGAATAGTGGTAGGAAAAGGCACATATGTCAACTGTGTGACACAAGCTACAAGTCAAAAGTTATGAAATTAATTGAACGCTATGATGAGTAGTGGAGTGGGTTTCCTTTACTATTTAACCTTGAGAAAAGCCCTATCCCCTTGCTTTGTTATTTTGGCAAATGGCGAGGAAGCTCTACCTAAACAGAATATGCCACTGCAGTGTACATACTTGCAGGCTCGGTTTTCACTTTCCTCTGCTGGGCAACCATTCAAACACGGTCATGCTGGTACCAGTGTACAATACACAAGTAGGCACTTCATTGAGCAAAGTTCAGTGTGTGAGTTGTGAGTCTTCACTAACAGAATCTGTATTAATTAGAAATATTTTGCTAATGCGAAGAGTACATTCTATGGAAGAAAGGTTGGGAACCGCTGCTTTAAGATTGTCTTATACTTTGGATTATCAGGAAATACAGAATACTGGGCAGCTTTAAAACAAGTATTTATTTCAAACTCCTTTTGGAAGCACATCTTATCTAAGGACACAGGTTGAGGAAGGCTTATTCATCTCCCCTGATCTACCCCTGCAGCAAGTTGAAGTGCTACATTTCCAACATGCCTGTAACACATTCTCACATTGTCGGTCATGTCTCAGTTACAGTGGAGTTACAATGTGAGTAATCTGTGGGGCTTCCACAGGACAACCTCCTAGTGGACTGGGCTCTGAAAAAGCCACACACACACACACACACACCACATTCCTTAACTTAAATAAGAAAGACTTAAGACTGATCTCCTAAATGCATGACAGAATTCTCCAGTCCTTCACCACTTAGAAAAGAAAAACTGTGAAAGTGTGCAGGTACCTTTTCACTTGGATTGTTAAGGTGTTAAGAGAAATCCCCCAGAAATTTTAAAAAACAGTTGCCAAATAATGTAAGACAGAGTTTTTCCTGTCCTGTTCATTATAGCACTCCTATAGCTGTGTTTTCTGAAAACCAACACTGAAGAAAGCTCCATCCCATTCCCTGGGAAGGTGGTGGTAGTGATGGGGGGAGCGGGGATGTTTAGGGGAGGCTTTTTCCATTTTGCCACTCCTTGCTGCCGCTAACTGAGCTTTGGCTTGTTAGTTTGCTTTTAGTGCATGAATAATTTCTATTGGGCACAGCAGTGGCATTGGCAGGAGGTCACTCAGGGACACTTGGAATAGCTCCAGCATGTTGATTTGTGTGCCTGATGCTGCCTGGGATGGCTATTGCCCTCTGAATGAGGTCTAGATTGGCAGGTCAGGCTGATTTGGACATGGACCTAAGACAGAACCAAATGTGTGGGTGTGTACGTGGGTGTTTATGAAACACACACTTTCCAGTTCAGATACAAAGCCGGCGGGGTGCTTTTGAGATTTGTAAACAGAGGTTGGATGGTTGTCTCTTAGGAGTCCTTTAATGATGTATTCTTGCATTGCAGGAGGGTGCACTTGATGACCTTTGTGGTCCCTTCACAAAGCCACCAAGTGGACCTCTTGCTACATTCTTACCTGATAGCTCCAACCTCCTTTTAATGCTGCCCATGTTGGTGGTCATCTCAACGTCAAATGATAGTGTATTCCACACCCCAAAATGCAAAGAACCGTGCAGGCAGGACTGAACATTTCAATTATTTTTGATATGATCACTCAGCCTAAAAGCTGCATTGTTGATGTTTCATCATTCTAAATGGTGAAATTGAAACATTACCAGGTCAACGGTTTTTAGTATGAATTTGCTCGATCAGTTGGAAAGAGATGGGAAATTACTAAGTGCAAACCCAAAACTCCATAGTCAGATTGGATTAAACTATGCAACCCAGATCCACTGTGAACAAGATCAGTTTGCTGCCTGTGACCAATAGAAATCCATTGGTAGTGGGGAGAGGAGAGATAACAGTCTTTCCAGCATGGCCTGTCAGCAAGTTTTGCTGTTCATCAGATGCAGAAGAGAGCTTAATGTGTTCTCATGGGCATACAGAATAGCCCACAATTGATCAATCCATAATGGTATGAATTGTCTCATGCAAATGCTCGTTAGGCATCAGTGGACAATTTGTGCTCAGAGACCTTTAAATTAAGAAGTCTGTCACATTGTGATATTTTCTTTTGGAGAAGCTTTCAGTTATCATAGGGCTTGTACCAGTCCAGGTGAGCAGTATTTGTGTCAAGAACGAGGCTCACAAAAGCAGAGCAAAAGCTTGCAAGGGGGGCAAGATTGCACAGGGACTTACAAGGACCATGGCTATCGTAGGGTATTAACCTAGTTTGTGGCTGAGTATATGGAAAAGAGAATGTATTGAAGGGGCCTGGGCCTGGACCTGGGTCCCAATGTAGCCCTCTGTAACCAAGCCACAGAATCCAATTTAGGGCTGTGCCAACATCCTCAGATGTCCAGGCCTCTCTGCCTTCCACCATCACTTCCTTTAATTTAAATAATCCCACAGTCAACTTTGGTTCAGAGTAAAATGTGGTTCAAATCCATTTTCAGACTGGTTTGCTGTTATATACTGTTATGCCAACACCTACTCTTTCCTCTGAGCTCATTCATCAGCCACTTACATGTGCCATTTCTTCTCCTTTTCCTTAAGATATTATCTGGCTAGGTTATGATTTGATTAATGTTACATTTATAAATAATAGAGAGCTGAAATACTGGATGGAATGGAACATTATTGGTGGGCTATAATGTACTAGAACTGATACTGTACTGCCCAGCCATTATGATTTTTCCAAAAGCAATAGTGAAATGCCTGTGGTTTTTAAATTATGTGTTGGTGGTTTGTCACAGAATTTGTGTTTGAGATGATATGGGGTCAAAGGACCTCTCAGTATTGCTTCTATTGCCTGGCCTATGGTACCACTACAGGGAAGCAAGAAGATTCGTTCAATTGAGGTTTCACTTGGGAAGAATGGGCTAGAAAACAGAGTTATTTAGTGAACTTTTCTATATTTCCTTATGTCATAAGATCTCAGACAGTTTACAATAAAACCAGTTTTCCTTTTTCTGTTTGAGATATTTGGATATTGGGTGGGAAATAAATATTTTAATAAAATGAATAAATAATTTCTAGACTGCCCCCACCTTGCCACTCAATTTGTCAGTTTGGTGTCTGATCCCCTTACAATGTTTTGTTTCTCTTTCTGTTTTCCACACAGGTCATGAAAGCTCCTCTGGAGGCCACTGTGTGATCTCCGAGTTTATACGACCCCTACAACTATCTGGTGACAAACCAGAGCAGTTGTCCATCAAGCCAACGTTTCTGTCCCGGTCACGATCTGGCAGCCCAAGATGCAGATTTGAATCAGATGTAAGCAATAAGTCCAGTAAAGGGCTGAATCTTCCTTGGACGTGGTAGTGGGGCAACAAGTTTAGCTTGGAAAAGCTGATGATATTGATATCATGATGTTGTGCACCAGAAAGAGGGGTACATGTAGAGAACAAGCAGAAATCAGGGTATGGAGAAACATGATAAGATTGGCAGGCACAATAAGGTGATTCCAACATAACACTAAACCATGACTTGTATAGCACCAATGTGGTTTGTTGTTACAGGAACAAGCAAAGAGAAGATTTTGGCTGGGAATCCCTCTTCTCCACCACCTTGTTCCTGCATGTGTTGGAATTTCCTCCAAATTATAATTTGATTTGTTTGTCTTTGCCTCCAAGACTGAGAGAGTGTAACTTCCCCAAAGTCATCCAGTGGATTTCCCTGGCTGAGCAGGGATTTGAATCTTGGTCTCCAGAGTGGTAGTCCAATGCTCAAACCAATAAGTCATGCTGGCTCTCATGCCTTTTTTAGGAACACTGAAAGAGCACGAGCTTTCCAGATCTCCAGGTCTCATATAAAGTCAGGTTTCTTTCTCTTCCCTCTCTCACTCATTGTAACATTGTTCCTGGTGAAGTGATCTGGACGTCTCAGCGGTGGTGCTGCTTTTTGTCCTCCTGTGGTTAACCTAATAGGAGAAGCCTCCCCCTTTCGACGCACTGTTCTCTGACAACTTGCTCTTTGGGGGCTGGCGTCCTAGGAGTGTATATCCCATAAGACCTGATTCCAGTGGAAGGAAGTAGAAATGTACTGTAAGTGTGTTGTGGCACCCGTTTGTCCAGAGTTTGCAGCAGGGCAGGAAAAATAAATGTGAGTGCTCTCTGAGGTTTTGTGTTCCTGCTCTTTGAAAATGTGATGTTGGTAAAGAGCCAATTTCTCTTGCTCTCCTTCCACCAGAGCTCTTTCAAACTGAATTGCTCATTGCTTGCCTCCCCTTTTTTTTATTTTTGGAGGGGGTGTAATTACAAGGTTCTGCCATACCTCACAGAGGGTTTCTTTCCTCCAGGCATGTTCAGTCCTGCCCAGCCTCCAAGAGGAGGGAGAGTTGTATTATGCTAAAGCTCTTTAAGAGAACTCAGGTTGTGAAAGGTCAAAGCAACAACAACAACAATAAAAAGGGCACTTGACATAGCAGTTTTGGAAAATACAGGTGGGCTTCAGTCCTTTCACAAAGACATTTACTCTTTCAGTGACTGGTAACAAAGAAGAGAGGAGGGGGATAGATCCTCAGAGTGATCACCATGGGCTCCCATAGGAGTTCTCCTGCATGCCACCCTAAAGAGGAGAGGGCTATGTCCTTTTTATCCATGGGCTACATGCAAGAGTTTGAGTAGGAATAAAGCAATGGTGAAAACAATTTATGGTTTTATGAATAGGTGAGTGGGTGGCTGGAAACAATAGCCTCTAGGTGGGGGATGCATTGAACTATTTCTGCCGGTCAGTTTGCTGGTTTCAGTGACCTCTTGGCTGAATAGGAATGCCATTAAGCTGAGGGTTTGGAAATAACATTTTACAAATAACACCCTGCTTGTCACTGAGTCCCTTTCCCAGTAACAAAGGCATACCTAATTTGCATTACAATTGTAAAATGATGAGGGATAACTTTCCTCCTGTAATTGCAATTGTAAGGTTAAGTGACTTTTATAGTCACAGGGTGGGGCTTCACTAAATGTTGGAGGAGGAATATCACATGGTTCAAGTGTTGGCTGGTGCTTTGCTTGAGACTCTTGCCTCTGTCCTGTGCTCTGTTGTGGATGTCGAGGTAATGGTGAGGCGGACAGGAAAATGAGGTGGTGGCGGAACCTTCGTGTTATGCTTGGGCAGTTGTTCTGCATGAAAAGTTTCCAGTGACATTCTTCTGCTGATTCAGTAAAAAGTTAATAAGTAGTAGAGTTTGGAATGGTTATTTTCCTGTGATCTTCAAAAGCCACTACCAGTCGGAGGGGTGGGGTGGGGGTCAACAAACTGAGGTCTCTAGGGCAAACCTAACCCATTGAAGAGTGAAGGGTGAGCCCTAATTTGTGAATGAGAGAATGACTGACAACACCACTAATTAAAGTGGACTTCCAGCCAAATTAATTACTGGCAAAGGTAGGCAGTTGTGGACTAAAAAGACGAGTGATTGAATTTTGTATAAGGCAAATACTTATAACACTATATCCCAGTGTTCCCCAGCATCTGAGACTTCATCGCACACTGATTGCTCATTTTCAGCACTCATCTTCTGAATTTAATGGTTAAAGTAGTAATTAATTTGTAAAGAACATCTTGATTTTGCGCTATGCTCAGAACTGTCCTTGATACCATTTTTTAGGACTTCCATATACTATTTTGGAAGACCTTTGATGCACAACACACACACAAACACACACAAATCAAAGTGGAAGGTAGATTGGCGCGTCCACTTGTAGGAGCAAAGCAAATGAGAAATCTTGTGGCACCTTAAAGATTAGCGAGGCCTGCTGACAAAATGAGCTGGTGTCTTCAAAAGCTTTTTTCAAATAAAACATATAAATAGAGCATATAAGTCTTTATAGTGTCGTGAGATATGTTGTATAATGCTTAGCATTATACACATTTTAAATAAGCAAGATGATTTGCAAGCTGTACCTGGAGAGGGAGTGGGAGAAAGCATGTGTATGTTTAAGTCTCATGTTAAGCATTGACATTAAGATATTTCCCATCCTGATGTGTGAAGATGGATTCTTTTTCTTGCAGATGGATAATGAACAGAATTCCAATACCTCAAAGCAGAGATACTCGGGAAAAGTCCATCTTTGCATTGCCCGATATAGGTAACTTCAACTCACCAGACAGGCTTTTATGTGATAATGAATCTTTAAGCTCCTTGATACATATCTTACCCTGAGATGTGACTAATGTGACTAACAGTGGCTAATTATATCCCCTGAAAGATGATGAGGAAATATTTACTATCTGTGTTTTCACTGTAGTTATAACCCATTTGATGGACCAAATGAAAACCCTGAAGCAGAGCTCCCCCTCACCGCAGGAAAATACCTCTATGTGTATGGAGACATGGATGAAGATGGTTTCTATGAAGGTCTGTTGGGTGATGGAGATGGGAGTGGTTGTGGGGGTTGCTCCTCTTTAACCATCTTTGAGGGGGGGGGTGCCCTATTGATTTAGCTCTGTACTGCTAAACTCTGAAACATATCGTTAAAGTGGGCCCTCAGTATCCACTGGGATTTGGTTCTGTGATCTCCAGTGGATACCAAAATCCGTGGATGCCCAAGTCCCATTGTATACATCTCTTCTATAAAATGGTCTTCCTTTTTGGAATTTCTTTAAAACAATATTTTCAAGCCATGGTTGGATGAATCCATGGATGCAGAATCTGCGGATACAGCAGGCTGACCGTATTCATATATTCACTCATGTAACACCCCATCTTTTCTTCAAGGAGCTTCATCCATCATGCATGGTTCTTCCCTTCCCACACTTCCACTTAATATTCAGAACAGCCCCATGAGATGGGTTAGGTCAAGAGAGATAGAGAGACTGGTCCAAGGTCAGCCAGTAAGAGTCAATGCTGAGTGAGGAGTTATAATTCTGTCTTCCCAGTCTCAGCCTGCATCAGAACCTGGAAAAGTTACTTTTTGAACTCTAGCTCCTAGAGTCCCTCAGCTAACATGCCTAATAGCCATCCTGTCTGGAGGATTCTGGGACCCTCACTTAAAAAAAAAACTTTTCAAAGCTCTGGTCCATTCTTCAAATCACCACACTGGTTTCAGCAAAGTCCTTTAACCAAGAAAATAGGATCACAGTCTTATCATACAAAGATTAATCTAGTCTGGCATTTTAAATGTCACCAGTTGTTTACTTCTGTACTACAGTCCTCTGGGGTAGTTTGTCCCAGGTGTTCAGAGGTATGCATACAATACCATTTAACTGTCATCACTAGATAGACCTGTTTGATCAATGAATTTGTGTAATCCTTTTTCAAGCCTTCTTCATCAGTGTTCCCCAACTCGAAACCCTCCAGATCTATTAGAACACAATTACCATTTATGTCCTTGGTAGGATAGTCAGCTAAAGCTTCAGTAGAAGCTGGGAAGAAGCACCCAGGACACTTAACAGTACGGTACAGAGGTGTCTAATCAAACCTCATCTATACTGCAAATGGTTTCAAGCCAGGGTATGAGTGGAGGATGAGCTGCATCCTTGCTCACCTATTAACAAGAACACAGAGGGAAAGGCATCTTCTTCATGCTGTGTTGAAACAGGTTATAGTTCAGCTCTGACCATTAGTGTAACTTTCCTCTCCTTTCTGTTGTTTCTCTCCTAGGTGAACTTCTAGATGGGCAAAGAGGTCTAGTCCCTTCCAACTTTGTGGATTTTGTGCAGGACAATGAATCCCGTTTTTCAAGTGGGTTGAGCAGCGAGCAGGACCAGAATTACATCAACCATACTGGTCACACGCTGGAAGGAGATGGCCTTTTAGAAATCAACCCACCAAGCCACTTAGACTCTTGTGTCATCAATAATGGTGCAGGGACCCTGGATGTGAACATTGACGAAATTGGGGAAGACATTGTGCCTTATCCTAGAAAAATTACCCTTATCAAACAACTAGCCAAAAGTGTAATTGTGGGCTGGGAGCCTCCAGTTGTGCCACCCGGATGGGGAACCATTCATAGCTACAACGTCCTGGTAGATAAAGAAATACGGATGAGTGTGTCCTTGGGGAGTAGAAGTAAAGCTCTCATAGAAAAACTCAACATTGCTACTTGCACGTATCGAATCTCAATTCAAAGCATCACCAGCAGGGGCAATTCTGACGAGCTACAGTGCACCTTGTTAGTTGGGAAGGATGTCATTGTGGCACCCTCCCACCTTAAGGTGGACAACGTTACTCAGATCTCTGCTGAACTCACCTGGCTCCCAACCAACAGTAATTACAGTCACGTGATCTTCCTCAATGAAGAAGAATTTGACATTGTCAAGGCTGCCAGATACAAGTACCAGTTTTTTAACCTGAAACCCAACATGGCCTACAAGGTGAAGGTGTTAGCCAAGCCTCACCAGATGCCCTGGCAGCTCCCTCTGGAGCAACGGGAAAAAAAGAAGCCTTCATAGAATTTTCAACATTGCCGGCAGGTATGCCTAATTTGTTTAGTACAAATAAATGATAATATCTTTACATTATTGCTCTTTTAATTTATTTAAATAGCACCACCAGTGTGTCAGAGAGTTAGCAAACTTTCCAGATTGCTTCATAATTTCAGTGGAAAGAACCTACAAGTCTGTGATGACCATCTGTGAGGCAGATGCATACAAAGATGTGATTCAGCAAGTACATGATTCAGATTTCTTTAACAGCACACCCCAGCATTGCCCAGGGGTGAGGAATGTTTGACCCTCCAGGTGGTTTGGACACAGGTCCCACAATCCCAGGCTGGCTGGGGTTGAAAATGAATCCCATCAGGACTGCCAATGTTTGGAAGCCCTCTGGGGGAGGAAGTGCACCGTCAGTTTCTACCAACTTCCCACACAAATACATTTTCTTAGCATTATAATTACAGGGGGAGCAAAATGAAGACATTGCCCCCCCATAAGAATTTTATACCCTTGCATGAAATTTCCCTTCAGATCCCACATTTTTAGCATTGTAGTAAATTAAAAGTTCACTTGCACATTTAGAAATACAGTTTAGGCATCCACAGACAAGGGGCAGAGAAAGTTAACAAGGGGAATGTGCTCAAAGCAAATAGAAGAGTTCTGGATGTGAATGATTTTCCAGGCTGCAATGTGAGAGATTTGGGGAATGTAAGAATGCTTAATGGAGGCAGGGGGGAGAATTCTAATTTTGGAGAGGCAAGGAGTGCGTTTTGCCCCGCATGGCAACATCCCGGAATAACGTCACAATCCAGACGAGGTTTCACTGTTTGACAACAAAAATGTGGTGACACTGGAAGGTTGTCCCAGCTTTGTTGTTAAGAGGAAACTGAATGCAAAGGTGGTTGGGGGGTGGAGGGGTGGGTCCTTTTGCCCTGAAGGCTTTTTCACTTGCTCAGTTTAGGCAGGTGTTGGTTGAACATGTGACAAAACTCATGAAATATACATGACCTTAATAATCATGGAGATATTTTTAGGTTTTAGGTTTCCAAAGAGCACATTTCTATTTATAGAGGATTGGCTTTAATTAGAGATGTAGCAAGCGTGCTCTCATGATAGCAGGTTTTCAGGGTCTTCAGATAGTGAGATCTTTTCCTCAGCTGCTCTGGGGGGTTGGGGTTGCTACACAGAGCCCAGATTTTAGAAAAGAGCCACATTTTCCTGTGAAGATGCAGAGAGCAGAATGGAAATGCATGATGCAGCAGTGCAGCTGAAGCTAGACAGGTCCAACATTGCTGAATTTATGGGTGGGAGCTGCACTTTGAACAGACATTATTTCAGATTTAACTCCCCGTGATTGTACCAGCTGGGGGATTCTGGGAATCATACAGTCTGCCCTCCAGTTTCGCCAGAGTTAGGGTCACAAGACCCCTACAAAAGTATTCCCACAGTATTCCAGGTGAGGTCTGATCAAAGCAGAGTAGAGTGGCACTAATAATTCCTTTGATCTGAACACTATGCTTCTGTTTGGAGTAGCCCAACATTGCATTTGTGGCTCTGTCACACTGTTGACTTGTGTCAGAGGTCTACTAAGACCTCTATATCCTTTTCACATATACTGCTTTCAAGTCAGGTGTCAGCCACCCTATATTTGTGCATTTCATTTCTCCGGATTAGTTACAGTACCTTATATTTATTCCTGCTGAAATTCATTTTGTTAGTTTTGGTCCAGCTCTCCAATTTGTCGTGGTCATTTTGAATTCTCATCCTTTCCTCTGGAATATTAGCTATCACACCCTCTCCCAATTTGGTATCATCTGCAAATTTGATAAGCCTACTTTTCTATCATGTAAGTTATTTATAAAGATGTTAAACAGCAGGCCGAAGACAGAATCTGGAGGCATGCTGCTAGTCATTTCTCTCCAGGAGGAAAAACAACCATTGGTGAACCCTCCCTGGGTTTGGCCTCTCAGCCAGTTAGAGATCCACCTAACCATAGCACTGCCTAGCTTATAGTTCACCAGCTTGCAGCCAGAATATCAGGTGAAACCTTTTATCCCTAGGTGTCCCTTTACTGCCTCTTTACCATTCTGGATTGAAGTCATCTTACTACATCCTTTGTTCTATTTTCACCATTTAGAGCACTGTTTTCTTTTTGGGAAAAAACTATGGCAAAGAAGGTGTTGAACAGTTCAGTTTTTTTCTCTCTCGCTCTCTCTTCTGTTAGCATTTCACTGGTTCCTCTGTGTAGTGATCTGCCATTTCCTTGTTCTTCTTCTTCCTGCGAATATAGCCACACACCCCTTTCTAAACTTGTTTTGGCTGATGGTAACTAAAGCTTCTTTTTAATTCTAGGTCCGCCAGCTCCCCCTCAAGACATTAGAATTCAGGCTGGACCAACACCAGGAACTATCCTGGTTTCTTGGAAGCCACCAGTTCTCACAGCAACGGGGACCTCCAATGGAGCCAATGTGACTGGCTACGGCATTTATGCAAAAGGTCAAAGGGTAGGTGTGGTCTTCCACTTTGTTGTGGATGTCAAGATTTGCTATTGGCAAACCTATGGCTTTCTTTGCACAATTGATGAACCTATTCCAAGACATGAACCTCATCACTTGGGTTTTGTTAAGTTCTAAAACCTTTGACTGCCCGGATGTTGCCACTGAAGGGGACAGTAACATAGTCTGCAGAATCAGGGAGAAAAGTATTTCCTGCTGATCTGAATTCAAATAGATGCCAGCTGTAGGTGATGAGAGTTAGGCCTAAACCTCTTCTGCTGTCAGAACCCATTCTGCTGGCCAATCTCAGAGATCTGCCCACAGAACAATGTGCTGGCAAATTTCTGAGACCTGGCTATGATCGTGCTGGTAGAAGAATCAAAAGAGGGTGTACGATGCGTGGGGTGAGGAAAGAGCCATGTTATGCCAAACCATCTGCATCCCAGGAACACAGCTACAGTGCTGGCAAAAACTTAAGACTATGGTGTGGGTAGTCCTAAGTAATTTCAGCTGACCCAGACCCACTGATTCTTGACCTTCTTGGACAGTTCAGAGTGTGCTTTAAAGCCACAATTCGGGGGCATTTGGGTCTTGGAAAGTTGCAGAGCTTGAGAAATTGTCTTTTTAGAGAATGGCACCAAACTTTGAAAATTCTGAAATTCTACTGTGGTGGTACCCCTGTTGTGGAACTCCTTCTCCTTGGAGGCCTGATTGGCATTAAATGTGGAATAATTTTGGCATCAGGTTAAAACCTGGCTTTTTCTTTGGGGGCCAAATTGATTTTATCCAGGCTGCACATGTTTTAGGGTCCTGGTATACAAGGTTGTTTTAGCCCATTTCAAATGGTCTGTTTTTAAGTTGGGAAGCTATTTAATATACTTTTAATCTCATGATTATTTATTGTTTTAAGTTGATTTTATTGTAATCCACCCTGAGATCTTCAGATAAAGAGCAGGATATAAAATATATCAATTAATCAATAAAATACAACTCCCAGAATTGCCCAGACAGCATAGCCATAGGGATTCATGGAGTTGTGGTCCAAAATAATAATGCCTTTTTCTCTTCTTCCTTCCTTTTCCTTCTCTTTCTGCTATGTTCTGAGTCTTCATTCAGGGACTGGCAGTATTTGTCTCTTTCTTACTAGGCTGTGTTTTTGCCCATGTCTTTAGGTGGCAGAAGTGAATTTTCCTACAGCAGAGAATACTGTTGTGGAGCTACTGAGACTCCAGAACTTGGAAGCAAAGGAAGTTCTTGTCCGGACACTTTCTGCCCAAGGGGAATCTGTGGACTCATTGAGTGCTGCCATTCCGCATGACCTACTGGTGCCTCCTACCCCCCACCCCTGGCCAGCTCCCAAATCTAAGCCATTATCAAGTGCCGGCATCCCAGATACCAAAGACG
The DNA here is from genome assembly GCA_948474755.1 of Ctenosaura bakeri. NCBI lineage: Eukaryota > Metazoa > Chordata > Lepidosauria > Squamata > Iguanidae > Ctenosaura > Ctenosaura bakeri. The sequence goes on from CAOLHI010000796.1 coordinate 489,912, forward strand.
AACATTTGTGTCCGCATGTAAGAAGGGATGAGTCATGGGAGCAGACCCGTGTGTCCTCTCCCATTCACGGACACACCCTGGAGCCTCCCAACTTCCACAGCCCCCTCCAAGGAAGGAGATCTCCTTCTCCAAATCGGATTCTCCCCCAGCCACAAGGCACACCTGTCCCCAACACTGTCGCAAAGGCCATGGCCAGGGAAGCAGCCCAGCGGGTTGCTGCGGAGAGCAACAGGGTGAGTAGAATTTTTGCTTGTAACTTTCAGATGGGCAACTGGGGAGGTAAAGAAGGTTCACAGACTACAGTGGGCCCTCTACTTTTGTGGATTCAGCACTTCTGGATTTGTTTATTCATATCTTATTTTATATTATTTATTGAATTTGGTTTTTTTTTTAAAAAAAATCTTACCTCTTTGCCCCTGCCATAGAAAAAATATGTTCTCTTAGGAATCTCTGGGTCCTCCAGCATGCTTCCGTGGCCCACTTCTGCTGGAAGTTGATCAGAGAATCATGCTGAAGAAGCTAGAGATTCCTAGAGAAGAGTTCTCAGGTTGAAAAAAAAGTTCATGATTTTTATTTTTATTTGTTATTTATTTTATTTATTTTATTTTAGCTATATTCTTATTCATTTATTATGTATGTATGTATTTATTTATTTATATTTTATCATGAGAAGATATGACTCGCTAGAAAAGACAATAAGGCTTCGTAAGATGGAAGGCAGTAAGAAACTGGTTAAAACTGGCTAGTTTTTGAATCCTCTACCTTTTCTCATGGTGTCCCCTCTTCCTAACTCCACAGCTGGAGAGGCGGAGTGTGTTTACTGAAAGGAGCAGTGCTCTTCATTACGCAAACTCAGATGAAGAAGAAGATGGCTATGATTCTCCGCGTGTCAAACGGAAAGGGGCTTCGGTTGATGATTTCTTGAAAGGCTCAGAGCTTGGGAAGCAGGTAATTGGCAACCTTGGTATCTTGACCATTCGCTGTAGCTATAGCATAATGAGACAACCTTGATTTTCTTGGAGGGAGGGGGAAAGATCAATAATGGTGAAAACTAAGATGCTCAGAAAGGTATAATCGGCAGCCAGGACTAGCTGACTTCACTTTAGGAGGACCTACAGCTGTGGTTGTTGTCCTGTGGTTATGGGGAGCTGCCCCACTGCAATGTTTTGAGGTTTCTCTGGATTTTAATGTTGAATGCTTTGTTCACTCCCTTTCTTCTTCCCCTCCTCCAACAGCCCCACTATTGCCATGGGGAGGAGTACCACACTGAGAGCAGCCGGGGCTCTGACCTGTCTGACATCATGGAAGAAGACGAAGAAGAGCTGTACTCAGAGATGCAGCTGGAGGATGGAGGGAGGAGGCGAGTCAGTCTAACATCGCATAACACACTCAAGGTAAAAAGCAACTGCCCTCCATACCAAAGGAGATGCTTAGTGGGGGAGAAGCCATGGGGTTAGTTGAGCAGAGATTGGGATGTTCAAAGTGCCTCATGGGCTAAGGTTACCTTCCAACTCAAATTAATGTTGTCAGGGATCTCTAAGTTCTCCACTCTGGTGGGGGGAAAGGGGGAAAGCTTCCCAAGAATAGTCTCCGATTCAGCACAAAGAATTCCGTAGCCTTCAGCATATTGCAAATGACGCCTGACATTTCTCTCCCCAGTGGAAACTCATAAAATCAGAGTTGGAACATTGCACGCTCCTCCTACACACAGACCCCGTCCCACCTGCCATGCACCACAGGCTTTCTCTTTCGTAGATGTTCAAGCCGAAAGAGGGAGGAAACAAACCACGGAATCTGAAAATCAATTAAAGTCACCCCAAGATAAAAGTTAAACTTGTTAAATTGGGTGTCCTTTAGCAGAGAGGAGCAGAAAGAAACAATACCAAAGAGCTCATACATCTTGGCATTCTCCATGGTGCTGCTTTCTTCTATGTTTTCAGCAGTACTTTGTCTAGCTTATTTTAGGTGTCACTATGCCTCATGCTTCCCCCTGCCCAAAACTGAGTCGTGTTGAAGGAGCAAGGAAAAGCCTGGCACTAAACAGCTGGATTTTTTAAAAACCAAAAACCAGAGCCCTGGACCTGAGTGTTCCTAGTCAGTTTCCCATTTTCTTATGGAAAGCATAGAGGTGCCTTATTGGGACAATTCTCACTATAGAAAAACGTGCTGGTGGGTTCCCATTCTTCATCTAGCTTCTTTCAATGAGTGGAGAAGAGACGTTGCACTGAGGTGATAGGCTCCTGAAAGACAGAGACCAGAGGGCAGTGTTAAAACATTGGGTAAACGTCCTGTCCTATCCGTGTGCCAAGACAGCCTCTTGGGTACTGCCAACTGCCTTGTTCCAAGTGCCTCGGTTATGGTTCTTGTTTAGAGCCTCCATGTGTTGGCCTGCTGTACTGACGTCCTTGCGCTGTGTAAGACACTGGGCAATTTCCTAATCATGTCTTTTATTTTCCACAGATTGCCATTCAAAGCATGACATCTTTCCACACTGAATAAAAAAAAGCTGCATGCTTTCCGTTCGCCATTGCTCTAAAACTAATTCTGTCTTTATTTTTTTTTCTTTTCCCACCCCCTTCCTCTTTTTGTTTTGGTCGCACACTCTTTGTTCCCCTCGCCTATTCATTTCTTTCTTTTCTTTTTCTTTTTTTCCCCCCAAAAATTAAAACCATACATGCTTAAAGGAATGTTATAAGAATAAGACTACCGAAGCCGCTTTTTTGGAACAGCCTGATTTTGCCCAGCAGATCCATCACAGTAAAAAGCTTTTCAGTATCCCCGAAGTAGCCGAAGAGGACGGTGACTATTCGGAACTTTTGCACAAGCAGGGTTTAGGGAAATCTCACAAAATGAGGAGCACAGTAGCTAGAGAGAGTAGATCGGCCAGGGCCTACAATCAAGAACAGCAGCACAACTTCTGGCACCCAGCAAAGCAGCGGATTTTGGAGGACCTAGAGGAGCGGGGCTACAAATTTAGCCGGTCTTCCACCAGGAGTCCTGACAGTGGCCTGGACTGCGGGAGCGAAGAGGAAGAGCTGCGCTTTAACTTCCGCAGTGCTTACGGGACGGTTTCTGCCAATGTCGCGCCCAGCTGTTGCGCAGACGGCGGGAACTGCTCGTGCAAGAAAACTTCCCGGCCGCTGCTGGCCCGCCGGAGGACGCTGACGCGGCAGAGCAGTATTGAGGAAGACTTTGGGGACCCCGTGCCTTCATTTCTAGAATCTCGAAGCGAGGAGCGCGAGCCGGTTTATTATGAGAGGAAGCACGAACCTCAGAGGTGTAGTAGAGCAGATAATTTGACTTGTGAAGATTTTCAGGGAGGCTGGAGCAGCCCCTTAAAAGGGAATGACTATAGGGCACCTTGCGTCCCACTCCCAAGGCCATCCAGCAGAGAGCCTAAAGACCCTCTGGTGTGTTGAAATAAAATCTTCCTTCTACCATCTGCTTGCCAAATCGACCTCTTTTTCTTCCTCTTTGTATTTTCTTTCTTTTTTTTCTCCCCATTCTTTTTCTTTTCCAAAATCCATCCTTCAGCATGTCTTTCTGTTTTTCTTCTTCTTCTTAATTTTCTTTCCCCACCTATTTGATTCCTTTTATTAATCTGTGTTGCTTCACAGGCTTCTTAATACTTGTTTTATTAATTTTTTTAATTATTATTTGGTGCCATACTAAAATGGGATTAATTTGCTCTACAATTCTTTTTTTTTTTTCATCCCTGCAGGCAACAAATAAATAAAAATAAAAACTGGCTCCCCCACTTCCTTTCAAAGGACAACTGAAACTCAATTTTAATTAAGGGTTAGCTGAACTACCATTTTCCTAACATTTGGGGTTATTCTTATTTTCATTTCTTTATTTCTCTCTCTCTCTCTCTCTGTGGTTTGGCTTTCGATGTGCTCCTTAGACTATAATCATAAAAAACTTTTGTTATTTATAATTTTGGACTGAAACAAACGCAACAACTGAACAACCACCTTATTTCAACCTTTGTTTTCCCATTTGTTTAAGGTCGGCTTTAAATATTCCATTTGTCATATTGTGTTTGCTTCCCTCACTCCCAGATTTTCAAGGAAGAATTATCTTTCTCTTCAATTCTTATCTCTGGGCAAGTACCAAGAACAATTTTTCCCTCACCTTCTCCTGTCCTGTAGTGACAGTGATCTTAGGGTATTGGAGTAACAAAATCCATTCTGTTCCTACCATCCACCCCTTTTTGTCATCACCTCTTTACCTCCACCCCTTAAAAAAAAAAAAGAAATACCATCTCTTCTTGCCTTTGAAGTTGCAAACTGCATCTCAGCATGCAGGGAAAAGCCTCTCAGCCTATACCCAGCTCCTCTCTTCACACACAACTGGGGGAGACTTAGTGTGGTTCCATATTGCACCCGCAAGAGGGCAAGCTGTTGCCAACAAAGCCTTCCTAATGCACCAAGAGTGGTTGTTTGGACTACAACAATCCAGACGGTGGAGGAGTCACAAATATTCCACCATGCGGGATGGACGATAGTAAATGACAGCGGCTGCTGCATCCATGTTAGCTAGACCATCCATTGATGTGCAGAAGAGTCTTTCTTCTTTCCGTCTGCCTATCTGTGTCTCGCTTTTTTAAACCGTCCACAAACAAAATTGCTGCCAAGCTTCCCTCCCCTCCCCTCCACCGTATTTAATCTTGGTTTGTTGCCCCCTGAAGAGCCTTAAAATGTGCCACAGACCACGCTGGTAGAGGTATGATAGGGCAGGAGAGCAACAGTGACGCTGCAGATGCCAGAGTGTTTGAGCTGGAGAGAAAGGAGCAAAGGAGTGACACTCTGTTCTTTGTAGCCCTGGGGGACTAGAAGCATGTTTAATGGCAACGACAAAGGCAAAAGAATGTCTTCAACTCTCTTTTTTTCCGTTCCAATGTATTAACTCGTTCTCCAAATATGTACCACATTCAGATTAGACAACTCTTTTTGTTTTTCCTTTTTCTTTGATTTCCTTTTCCAGGTTTAGTGGCATCTGTCCTCTTTTCAGCTAACCTTTCAGTTAAAAACCAAGTTTAGTTGCCTTTAGACCTTCTGCTTTTGAGAATGATTGACTTGATTTTCTGTTGATTCCGCGCACCCTGCCCTCTTCACTAACACCAACACCCTTTAAGGTGTGCAGTTGTGTAACTTTCAAACCTTTCTCTCTCTCTCTCTCTCTCTCTCCCCCTCCTCCTTTTTTATTTTATTTTTTTTCCTTTGGTCTTTAGCTCTTAGGTAATCCATCATCCGCTGGACGTCCGGACAGGATGGAGCAGCCGGGTCGAAGAATATCTCACGGCAGTGCAGGACCCCAGAGGTCGCGCCCTATGTTGGTCCCATCTATTGGTTAGTTGGCTTGACTGTTGCTTTCTGGGGCCACTAGGTTGGGGTTGGCAGATGGGAATGACAGATGGAAAAAGAAGGTTAGTTCCTGAAAGACAGCTCTTTTTCAGTGTCTGGTTTGCATAGGAATATGTGGTGGGGATTTATTGCAAGAGGCTTAACAGCAACTCACACAAACTGCCTTATGAAATGTGCTGCTGCACCTGGAGACATGCATTGCTTTAAAGAGGCAGGTGCTTAGGTATTAATGGACTTGGATCACTTCAGCAGGCTACAGGGGAAGGGGTGTGTGTGTCCAGATTGCTCTCTATGCCAGCTTCCCATTGCCCAGCAAACCCCCCAGGGAGCAGGTTGTCCAAATGGCCTTCCTTTTTATGTGCTTCTATGCATATGACAGCATGGGAGCCTTTGCCCTTCCTCTCTTTCCTGCTTGCATTCTGAAACGATGTGCTCCCTTGAGGGCTTGTGACCACATGGCTTCTCTGAATTGTCTCTTAGTCAAGGCAAGGCTGGGGAAACAGAGGGCAGAGCTGTTCGTGTTGGCCCCTGATCAGCCCATTGAGAGGACTGAATGATCATTCTTGTGTGTTAAGTAAGAAAGAGTTTGTTCCCAGAGAAGTTGAGCTGGCAGTCTCTTCTTTACTTGCCTGGGCCTGGGAGAGGAAACTGTTGCACTGGATTTGAGCCTCAACCTCCCACCCCACTGTAGTGTTTTTTCCCTCTAATTTGCTCTTCTTCCTTGTTTGAAGATGGAGACTTTTTCAAAAATCTATATTGAATTAGCTGAGATGCAGCTTGTGGCATCTGTTGCTGGTTGTGCCATCAGTACACGTTAAAACTCTTTTACGAGTTGCCAGTTCTCCTTTCTGCAACACGGAAATCTTGGCTTCCGCATGCTGACCAAGCTTAACCAAACAAGTTGTTGTTTGTCAAATCCTTGCTATCCTCTCCCTTTGAAAAACCCAAGTGAACTTCAAAGCAGTTTTGAACAGGGGTGGGGGAGAAATTTGCTCAGTTCACATTTTAATGCAAACCTCCCTGCTTTCGGACTTTTGAACTTGTATAGGAATGAAAAGGCAGATTTCTTTGGAAATTTGCACTTCTTCAGATTTCGTAACGGAGCTCTCCAGTCAAAGAATGCGTACCCAAACTGCACACGTTAGGGAAGATGACATGGAAATTGCACTAAAGAAATGGCTTGCAAAAAAAAAAAGAGTGCAAATTGGGAAGCGTACATATAACAACGTATGCGTTAGAAGAAACGTGTACAAAATTTTCATGCAAACTCTCCTTAAAGGAAAAAAAAAAAAACTCAAAAGGGCAGGATGAACTGAATTTAAAATTGGAAAAATGAGAAACTGAGAAGCCAAAGTTGAAAGTTTGTCCACTTGCTAGACCGGAGTGGAACGACAGTTTTAAGAACAGCTTGGTGTGATGATTTCAAAAAAAGAAAATTTAACACTGTGGTAACAGTTTTCTCAGTACCTGCATGTCTGCTTGGGTTTTATTGTGGGGAGAGGGGGTGTTTCCTTCCAAAAATATGGAGGAAAATTCTCCAAGATAGCTTCCTATCTGTACCCCAAAGCCTAGGGTTGGTGTGGGAAGGAGAGAAAGAAAGAGGGAAGCAGTGATACTTCACAAGTTTGTAACAAAGGCATACCTTTTTTTTTGAAGTAAATTGTAACTGGATTGCACTTACCCTGTTTACTCACCTACCCACCCCGTCTATCTATGCATTCATTCATCCACTCATCCTTCATGCCACTCATCCTGATCAACACACTGCATTTTCCTGTCACTTGTTGTGAAGTTTGAGAGTACCAAGAAATATCCAGCTGTCTGAGTAAGAAAAGAAAGACCTCCACGTCCCTAAAATTTCCCTTCGTTGACACTGCAGTTGTTCAGGCCCTCCCAAACATAAATCCGTCTGAGATGGCTTTTCCCTACCATCATCACTGACTCCCTTGGGAACAGAGAGGTACATTTTTAATAGATTAACCGTTCTCTCTAATAAGCAAACGCAAGAGCTGAAGTCCCTCTCAGTTTAGAAGTAAAAAATGGGACCATCAAAAAATGGGGCAGTGGTTTCTACAAACTTGGATGGACCCCTTTGGTCTGCAGGACTAAGTCTGTAAACTCAAAGACAAAAAATTGTCATTGTGTTCCTTCATGTCATTTCTGACTTACGGTGACCCTAAGGTGATCCTATTGCAAAGTTTCCTCGGCCAGATTTCTTCAGAGGGGGGTTGGCCTTGCCGTCCTCTGAGGCTGAGAAAGGGTGAGTTGCCCAAAGTCTCCCAGTTCTCTTGTGAAAAAGATATTAAGACAAACGCAGTCTGACATGGACTTCCAGACCTGCCCAAAGTGTGTGGCAAATAAGGCTAGAAAAAAAGGGATGGGTTCCTCAACTTTTCCTCCCAGCCATGCCACAAGAGGAAAGTTGTGGCAGTTGTATTCCAAAAAAACCCCCACGACTTTTCCAAATACTCCATGCCTTGCCCCTTCAAACCCCTTCAAGTCCCAAATGGCACTATGTGGCTGAAGTTCCAGATAGTTGAGAACCCTGAGTGGGAACAAAGGTGGACCATTTTTGGCCTTACTAAATAGTGATGAACTGCAACTAGCATCAACCCTAGCCAGCAATAGCCAGTGGTGAGGGATGGCTGAAGTTGCAGTCAAGTCTGGAGGATGATCTGCTGCCCATCCCATCTTAAAGGGGAAAATTACCCTGTGACATTTTGTTGCAATACTTGTGTTTTTTGTGGAGAGAGAGGCTACTTTGGCTTTTCTTTTCTTTAGAACGTGCAAACAAAGACATTTCCATCAGGCAATTAGAATGAGGCCCTCTCTCCAGTCTGGTAAATGTTAGTGTCCATGTGAGCTGCTTCCAATAGGCGTCCACAGTTCTGTCATCCCCACTTCCAGCATTTACCCATTCAGTCTATGCCAATCTATGCCAATCGATGCATATGTTCCCAGACCATGGGAGAGTTCCTTTTTTGGACTACAGCACCCAAAATCTTCTAGGCAACATGACTGGCTGGCCAGTGGCCATGCTGACTGGGAGACTGTGGGCGTTCTGGTCCAGAAAAAGGCATTTCTCTTAGCTCTGTACGTTCTTCCTGTATGTGTTGGCATATTTCATGGAAAGAAATAGGGGCATCCAAGCATATGGGAGCTCCGTGCATGTACTAAATTGTTTCTCTGCCTTCTATTTATGTGATAAAGCTGGTAAGACTGCATAATCACACATTCTAACAAGAAAAAAAAAAGGCTGCCATTTGATGTGTTGTTTATTCCATTTTTACCACTCCCCCCCCCAAGGAGATTGAATACATAGGGTTTGTTGTCCCCCCTACCCCGCTGTGTTATCACTGCAACCTAATATGGTAGATGGGAGGCTAGAAAATAGTGACTGGCCCAAGGACACCCAGTGAAGTTAATGGATGAGTGGGAATGTGAACTCCGATCTCACGGTTTGCAATCCAGTAGCCTAACCCCTGAACCATGCTGGTTTTTTTTTTTTTTTTTTTTTGGTTTTTGGATGATTTTTTTCCCCACCAGATTACTTCATTGCACTAAACTCATGTTAAAAAAAAATAAAAGTCAGTTTGTGGTTTGACCCTTCTGTCTCCCCACCCCAGAAAGTTTTTGCAAGTCAGCTCTTACCAAAACAGGTAAGGTGGCAGCTTCTGTTAGATTAGCTCCCATGTTTGGGAGTGAATTGACTTCCAGTTTTCTCTGTGGAAATGTGTAATCCTTATTTCTGAGTCTTGTTTCATTCATTAGTCACTGTAAAAGCTCACCCTATCTGTTTCTGGATCTGCTAGCCTCTTCCTGAATTTTGATACATCCATGAAGTTGCTAGCAAGACTTGTCCAAAAGCCTACATTATTCCACTAAGCATATTTCTCCACTGTTCCTTCCTATGTGGGGCACTGAATATTTCTTCTGTGGTCTCTCCTTAACGGTTTTGCAGATTCTCATGACGCAAAGGATGGGAGGGAATTTTGTTTGCTTTTCTTCTTTACTACAAGCTCCTTCTAATTTTCAAATTCCTTAATAAAAAGGAGGGAAAGAACTTGGGATTTATTTTTATTTTTTTAAAAAATAAGATATGGGTGAAAGCAAGATTTTCAGATTTGCCCTATCTAGGTAGAGAGGCTTGGAGTACTTAGCTCTTAAAAATCCATCTCTGAATGCCCACCTATTCAATCAGATTTGTGATGTTGAATTACCAATTTGTGACGATGAATTAGCCACCTCTTCCTTTTTCTCAGGGCCCTTTCACACTGTGCACTAGCACTACAATTCCACTTGAGTTGCCATGGATGCATCCAAGAGATTCATAGGAATGATTTGAGGAGACCCTAGAGCTCTCTGGCTAAATATTCTTCCCTAAACTAAGATCTCAGGATTACATAGGATGGAAACACTACCATTATGGTGGAATCATAGCACTATAACTGTGTCGTGTGGATGGGCCCTGAGAGTCTCTACACCAGATAGATCCAACCCAGTTCTCTTCTTGCTGGGAATACCTTTATCTATTGAATTTGGCTAGTGTGGATGGGTGAAGATTTTGTCTGATTCTTTTTTCCCCCCAGATAGATAAACAGATAGACAAACGTAGTTCCTATATAAATATTTGATAGGAGCTAACTGTTAGCAACTGTCAGCAAGCAAGCAAGCAAGCAAGCAAGAAGACAATGTTGAGCTGTGCCTGGTGGCCCAGAGCTTGTAAATGTTACTTTTTGGGATGACAGCACCTAGAATCCCTCATTTAGGGTGAACAGTGACCATGTTGGCGGGGGTGAGGGAATCGGGGAGATCTCGCCCCGAACGGTAACACTGCCACGCTTTGGGTCCCTACCATGTGGAAGCCTCCGCCAAGACGATTGCGTAAGTCATGCTTAATAGACCATTCCGTTTTTCTCCATAGAAATTACAGTGGACAGTAACAGTGAAGGCGCTTGGTCTCGGTCAGGTAGTGAGGGAAATATTTCCCCCATAAAAGAAGAAGCTTATTATCGCAGCATTGACGGACACAGGAAATGGTGCCAGCAACGTACCATGGCCTCTGACTATAGATACGGTATGCCAAAACCCTTCTTTGTGCTTTGTACCGAAAACAAACAAAAAAAGAAGCTGCTTTTTCTTTAGAGCTGACTGTTAAATAAGCGCCATTACTATATGTCGATGCTGCATGCCCCTGAATGCCAAGGCAGCTGCCTACATAAGGCAAGTCTTCTCCCGCTTGCCCTCCTCCCCTCCTCTCTTTAAAAAAAGAACCAAACACACAGGTAAGTCTTGCTTAGGCTTAGCCATCAAGGGAGAAGAAAGCTTTTGGTCAGCCACCTACATTCCCTGCCATGCCATCACGCTTTCCATACTGAAATGAGTCAAAGCACTGAACCTCCATTGCATGAACCTCCTTCCCCTTTCTCTTTCCATCTGGCTGCCCCGGTACCAGCAGACATTGATCACAGTACTGCTTTTTTTTTTTTTTTAACCCTCATCCAAAAATGCTTCCGTTGCAACTTTGCTCAGGAATACAGGGTCTTGGTGACAAACAGTAGCAAAAATCAAAGCCGAGGAAATGCCTTCACGAGGACTGCACTGCTGTAGCAGAAACAGGGCATAAACTTTTCAGTTCTCTGCAGAATCTTTCATCAGACAAGGGCAGGTATCTGCTTAGGTCCTGCAGATTCAGGAGTGTGGCTTCCTTGATTGAGTCTTTCCATCTGTAATGCAGTCTTCCTCTTTTCCTACTGCCTTACCAAGCATTATTGTCTTTTTTGATGAGTTGGGTCATCTCATGATATCCCCAAAGTATTATAGCCTTAGCTTGCTTTTTGGATAGATAAGATATATTTGGAATATTTTCAAGCCATGGTTGGTTGAATCTGCAGATACAGAATCTGCGGATGTGGAGAGCTGACTCTGTGCTACTCGTGCAAGTTCAGCTATGTGCAGTGATGAAACAGTGCAAGAGATTTTATGTGATTCTGGGTATGGCTGCCTCAAAACATTGTGGTGCAGTGGCTCACCGGTGTATGGAAGCTTAGGTGTGCATGGGTAAAATGCCACACCAACACACACCTTGATCATTTCAACATTGCTTTTTGAGGCTATTTGTGTTTTATCTATGTACGTACGCCCATTGGTAGGAAGGGTCAGAGATGATGTTAGACTGGCCAAGGGGTGGTGGTGGGGAAACCTCATGTGCTTCCAATCACAGCTTTGCTTTTTAGAAATTCTCCAAGCTCGGACAAAATATCAAGGAAGTGAAGCACAGGTCAGTGAATACCAGAGGAACCAAAATGAAGAAATCAGGGGCAATTCCCTCTGATACTTAGGCACAAGCTGTGTTCCCCAAGCCATTTTTTTAGTTTGGGAGAAAATGAAATGGAAAAGTACCAATTCAGGACAGTATATTTATATATTTAATAAACTGGCCTAATAAAGTATACTTCCCTGTACCTCTAGGCTTCCTCTCATTTACTTAACCTCTTTGGGACATAAGCATGTAGAAGGCAATTCCTAAAGACTGCACTCCTTGTCCACAGCCTCACTGCACTTTAAAAGCAGTACAAATACAGGGTCAGGAGGTTGGCTGTCCTTCCACTGGTTGGCTGACTTCCTTAGTTTGCAAGCTTTCTAGTACGTAGAAATCAGTTTCAGTAACTTTCCTCCCAAAAGGCAGTGTGCCTTCAATGACGATAATGATTAATTATTGTACCTTCTACAGTCCTTCTTCGATGTTTCTTGTTTTACTGTGACGTGTCTAATGTTCCCTATCAAAATTCAAGATATAAATCGTTGAGTCCAAAGATTGTCCTGAGTGTCCAGCCATGTTACCATAAATCTGTCCTCTAGCTTTTCATTAAAGCAAAGACCTTGGATTTTTTTTAGCTTTAAGGGCAGCAACTCACCAGAGATGTGTTTAATAAGACTGAGACTGATTTACAGTCGGCCCTCCACATTTTCTAGGGTTAGGAGCACAGGATCCCCACAAAAAGTGGAAAAAAATTGCAAATACCAAAATGTGTGTCTGTGTCTGCCGGAAGGGGGCTGAGGCACGGTGGGGAAAACAGACACCCAGGGTCCAAACCAGGTCAGGGAAAGGGGGTGGGTGGGTGGGCGGGCATGGGTGGCCCTATACTTCCTCTATCTCACCCATCTCCTTCCTTGGGTGTCGGGGAGGCATCGAGTTTGTGGTGCTGAGAATCTAGGCTCTAAACCATTCTTAGCTGGTCAGGCAGTGGCAGATGGAGGAGGAAGACCAGAGGTGGGTTTTTAAAGGGCTGTATGGCCTTCTTGGAGCCACCAAGAGGGAAGGTTCCCCAGAAGAGAAGCTCCGGAGGTGGGGGTAGGCAAGGATTAGAGAAACTTGCAAATAATCAAATCCATGGAAGTCAAATCCAGAGGGGCAGTTGTATATGAATTTAAAAATAAGAAGTAAAATTAGTTCAACATAAACAACATTTCCACTTAGTGGTAGCATTATAGCATTGGTGTCTAAAAAGAATCACAAAACAATAAAATATATAATTGCCAGTCTTTTACAACATGTTCTAATTCTTTCTTCCCTGCTGTGCTTATTCTGTGTTATTCCGTAGGCAAAGGAACAGTTAAGAGAGACATTCTCAGTTTTGAAGTGTATTTGTAACTTGCATATTTTCAGACATCTTGATGCCCTTCATTAGCCCATCTGTAAAAGGTGACCTGTCCTTCAATGGCTGTCTTCGAGTCTTGTGTCCTATATTTAATTTTCAAAAGCAGATGTAGACTCTGTGCTCAATCTGACTGGAAATGATCCATCACGATACTTGCGTGTCTTCCAAAGTTTCACAGATGCAAAATCAGGAGGCATGTGGCCAAGCAGCATCAGTGACCAGTCAAGATGGAAAAATGTGTTAATGAAAGACAAACCACAAGCTGCAGAAGTTTCGCCAATCGTAGTCTGCAAAAATGTCTCTTTCTACCATTTAAATGGGCCCTCCTTCACCTCCCCTGAAGGAGTGTTCTTTTGACGGTTGGTATACAGGCTCTACATAAATGCTGAGACTTTTTGTGCTTAGGAAGTTTAGGATGGTCTTCCTATGTAGTGCAGGTTGTCATTTCTTTGGACATGCTGAGGCTAATACCAAATCAAGTTGCATTATAGTGGCAGAATTAGTTTTGATTATTCTGAGAAAGACTCAAGAGCCATCCAATACTGATGCTTAGTGGCAGAACTTTAGCATTACATCATTAACTAAAGGGAGAGAAAGCAACTGTATTTGTTCCATATGCTCCAGGGAGGAAGTATGTTTAAAAAGCCTGCAACTTAAATGCAGGCAACCAACCAAACAGCACTGTACGTTCACCCGAATGCTACGATCCCATATGCTACAGTCCCACTGAAATCAATGGGATTTACTTTGTGCTTGGTTCGTATAGAATTTCACTGTATATCTGGTTGAGGGAAGGGCCCATCTGAGATCATAGAGAGGCGGGTGGAAATAAAGTGAAGTACAATCTCTGGATAAGCTAGAGAGTGTTGTAGTTGCCATCATGCTTGAGATCTGCTGTGTCATCTGTATGACTATTATACAGTGTCTGAGCATGAAGACGTACTTTGCGCTAACAGTGAATAAGGCCGCTGTAAATGCACCGCATTTAGATGCTGAAGCATGTGTTCTAAGTGTTTGGCTGAATTGGATCCCAATGCATTCCCTTCGCTTGTTATGGCCATAGACAATGTTTCCTAGTACCCTTTGTGTTTTTAAGAGTGGTTGTTACCTTGCAAAGCTAGGAATTCTGTTATGCGCCAGAACAGAACTATTTCTTTCTTTGCGCTGTCTTTCTCTTATGCGCTGTTGTTCTTGCTGTTGTTAGTAGTGCTAATGGAAGTAGCAGCATCAGCAGTACCACTTACCATTGTGCTTTACCATATTTATCTTGTTAACCTTATACACAAAATTTAAACATTCAACCTTACACCAAGCCTGTGTGTTAGCCATTTTATAGGTGGCAAACTGAGGCAGGGAACTAGTTACTTGCCCAAGATTACCCATAACCGGGATGGGATGTGAACTGAGATGTCCAACATCCTGCCCTTTCGAATCTACCAAGCCTTTGCGACACATGGTTTATTCAAACACACAAATACATACCGACAACAGGATTGATGCCAGAGCTCTGAAAGTTGACTAGGGATTTCTGAGAGGTGTAGCGGAAATATCCAAGCTCTGACTTAAGCCTGCCATTCAGGCTTAAGTCTCATAGATTTCAAATGGGACAAAGCAGGCAGAGTTTTTTCACAGAGTGCATCCATGCGGTAAAGATCGGCAGTTTATAATGGACCCTCAGGTGTGCTCTTGTATGCATAGACCAGTCTTCCCCAGGCTGGTGTTTTCCAGACATTTTAGGCTGAAATGCTATTTGATGTTGGAAGAGCATAAAGAGATTACAGAGATCTGCAGAACCCTATACAAACACTGTGTACTAGGTAGCATTGGAACAATGTTGCTGCTTAGTGAATTCTGGCATGATGTCCCAAACCCTTCCAGTAAGCAGCCACTGGAATTGACAGGGGTCCATTCCCTGGTCAGTTGAGAAGCAGCTGTCGGACATTCCCAGCCCCTCCTGTGAGTGGTCTCTGGCACAACAGGCAGAAAAAGGACCCCGCTGCAAATCCCCCTGTAGTCTTGATGACAGTGCACTGATTAGTAGTAGCCAGGATGGGTTTGTCAAGAACAAATCATGCCAAACTAACCAGGAATCTGTATTGACCTGGTCACTAGTTTAGTAGACGGTAGAAATGCTGTGGATGTTATTTATCTGGATTTCAGCAAAGGATTTGATAAGACTTCCTGTGATATTTTGATTAGCAGTCTGACTAAATATGGAATAGATGGAAACACCATCAGATGGATCTATAATTGGTAGGAAAGCCATGCTCCAAGAGTTGTCATCAGTGGTTGTGCTTCAGACTGGAAGGAGATATCAAGTGCCTCAGAGTTCTGTCCTGGGGACTTCACTGATTTACTGGTGGATAGAGAGAAGGTGTTCTCCTTCTCCTGCTAGAACTTGGGACTGATAGGAATGTAGAAAACAGCCTTATACTGAGTTAGACTATTGGTCTATCTGGCTCACTATTGTCCACATATTCAGGCAGGATTCTTTCCTAATCCTACCTGGTGATCTTCCACTCAAGTACTAACCAGGGCAGACCTTGTTTAGCTTCCAAAATCAGACAAGTTCAAGATAGAATGGTGGTTCCCTTAATAACGTTGTTGGAGAGCTTGGCAAAGTTACTTTGTGGACTATGGCTGCCAGAATCCTCCAGCCCAGCATGGCCAGTCCAAAAAGAGGGAGAAGTTTTTCAAGCTCTGTTTTGTTTGATGAGGACTCAGCCTAGGCAAAAGAAAGTACTTTTCATATATACCTTAGTTAACTCACAAAAGGCTGTGATATCTACACCTTTGAAAGAAAGTAGCAAAGCCACTAGGAATAGCTTTATTCAGCAGGTATAAGTCAAGATGGACAAATGGAACCTCCATGCTTAGAGGAAGGATACCTCTGAATACCAGTTGCTGGGCAGCAGTGCTGGGATGGTGTAGCTATCAGTAGCTATTAGCCATGATAGCAGAGATTGAAAAAGCTGGTTGGAACATTCTGGGAAGTATTCTAAGGGGGAGCCCTTTTTCTAGGCCAGATAAAACCTTCATGTTTGCAAGCACTGTACCTCTGAACAGCAGCAATAGAGACCTGTTTGAAATGTCAATCTGTTCTCTCTGTGCAACAGCATGGTGGGTTAGGTTACCATTTGGTCAAATGCCTGGAGCTCTCTTCTTGCTCCATCTTTCCACAAGCAAATGGTGGGCTTTGCTTCAAAGCAGGGTGACACAGCCTTTAGACCTCCAAATGTTTCATTCTAAAAAGTCTGAAGGGACAAATATTCCCAGTTCCTACTCGAAGGATTGTGTTACTCATCTGAGATTCCGAAGCACTATCAAGGGGATATTGAAAACTCCAAACAGGTCATCGTGCTGGTAACTTTCATATAACTGAACTTTTTTCTGTTGATGTTGCAGAGGGATACTGCAGCCGAGACCGTCTATCTCCAGAAATTTATGAAGAATCTGAAACCGATCCTGGTGCCGAGGAGGTGTCTACACGGATCTTTGTTGCCCTTTTTGACTACGACCCACTGACCATGTCTCCTAATCCTGATGCGGCAGAAGAGGAGCTCCCATTCAAAGAAGGACAGATTATCAAGGTATAACACAGAAATGGATTGTGCTTAGAATGGAGGCGCCAGATGATGGTGTTTCTCCCGTGGAGTTGCTAAGCTGTCTGCGCCTCTCTGGAAAGTCTGAAGCTCAGAAGATGGCAGGGCAGCTTTTTCTCTTAACAGAAATAGCTTTTACTGCCACTACTGCCCCCTCTATTACACTGCCCACAGCCTTTCCACCCCTACTGCTACAGTGCCACCTGTACCACCTTCACTGGCATAATCATGCCAGCCAACAGGATCATTATCACAATCAGCAATTGCCTTGAACCTTTGGAAGTTCTTATTACTCAGTCAGCTTTGGCCACTGCTACTTTCCTTATCTTTGGTCAATATCAGGTTTATGGCGATAAGGATGCTGATGGGTTTTACCGAGGAGAAACCTGCACAAGACTGGGCCTTATCCCCTGCAATATGGTCTCCGAAATCCAAGCTGATGATGAAGACATGATGGAGCAGCTTCTGAAGCAAGGGTTTCTCCCTCTGAACACCCCTATAGAAAAGTTAGGTAAGGACACCCAACTGTAGTGGCACCTCGCACTGCATGATTTCCTCCATTTATTTTGTTCTCTGCTACAGTCACAGAGCTGCTTTGCAGTTTAATAGTAGGTCTCATTTCAAAGAGCAAAAATTACCTGCCTGGTGTAGTTAGTGGCTTCTATATCTGTTTTAGTCTGAACTCCAAGGGACCTATCCAAAGTGCTGGACCTATTTTGGGACAGATTTCAGCACCCTGGAAGTCTGGGCTAAAATCCCAAGTGGAGTCACTGCTCCACTGATGTGGAAACCGCCTCTCATCTCTGTCCCTGCCAGGAACTTGATGACAGTGTAAAGCAATGGAGAAAAAGCAAAACAGGGATTGCAGAAGTGTTTCCTTTTCGTGTTAAAATCTCTGAGGCAAAAACCACCCCCCAAAAGTCTATTTTGTTCGGTTTCCTAAAGAAAGATGTTGAACTTCTGAACTCCTGTGGTGCATTCCATGTCACTGATGGGTCCAAGACACCCTCTCACTCATGCAAGAGCCTTAAGGAGTTCTCAGACAGTCTGAATTGCACCATGTTTTGTGCTTGGCAGACTGTGACCATATGGGAAACAAGGCTAGCTTAAGGCACTGGTGGGTCAAGCACAGATCATGAGAGAATCAGAGACCTGAATTCAACGTGACCTTAATTTCATAAGTCCAGTTACAGTTGACATTTTTGTTAGGGGAAATGTTTTATATGCAGCCTCGAGATAGTGGGTTACAGGTGTAGGATTTCCACTCTTTTCTCCCAGCTAGAATCTTAGTAGTTTTTCTTCTTGAAGCTGCTCTTTCCATTTCAAGGGAAATTTTCCATGGGACTAATAGAGGAGCTTTGAGAACTGATTTTTGTTAAATGTGAGACTTCATTTTCTTCATCTTTTCTAGAGCTCTTCATAGGCTAGAGGGTACAAAAAGGGACGGGAAAGAACAAAATTGCATGCCATGAATTCATGCAGTTAATGTAAGAGTTTCATCCCAAAGTTTCTGTGTCTTTTCATAATCTCTTTCTTTTGTATAATCTTATCTGTTAAACTTTGGTCTAGTTTGTTTTGTAAATTCCTCTTGCAATTCACAGTGAGTGGTGATTTAAATGTGAAGCTTGTGCCGGGTGCTGTGGGAACGTATTCGTGCTGGCTTCAAATTTAATACAAATGGGGCTGGTTCTTCACCGCTCTTCCTCTCAACAAAAACAATCACCCCCAGGCAGGATTATGAAAATGAATACCTTTCAAACTGTTCAGCTCTGTATTTCCTTCTTTGTTTTAAACCTTTGAAAAGCCCACAGTTTAAAAGAACAAGAAGATAACTAAGACTCATTGAACAGCTTTCTCTTTTCCTCTTCATCTGTTTCTATGTGTTCTTTTCTCGAAGTCAACCGGCCCGTTTCAAAGAGAGCACGCACTCTGTCATCGCAGATCCAGAAAGTCAAAAAGAGGTCTGTGATTTTTTTAAAAAAAAAAAAAAAAATCCAAATCACCCTGAAACCTTAAAAACCTGAAGAAATGACCTGTTGACCAAGTGAAGTGCTTTGACTTGTCTCATGTGATATCCCTTTTGTGCATCAGAGCTGCTCCTGTCAACAGAAGAAGTTGCTCGGGGGAACCCTCATTGTAAGGTTTAATTAAGCATTCCCTGGTGCAATGGATTTTGTGGTTGTGTCCACTGCCCCAAAACGATGCCAAATATTCACCAAAGAATGCAAATCTTATGATTTGCATATGTTACATGCCAATGCTTAATTTGCATAGGACAGTAGTTTTCATACCATGCTGTGGGAGACTCTGCAGACCTTCAGAATCTTTTGGGAAGTCCCCAAAAGAAAAAGTAGTGATAGCATCCAAGGTTCCTTGCAAGATAGCTTGCTTGCTCCTATCTTCTCCCTCCGGAGTGTACAGGGGAATATGAGGCATTTTTTAAGCAGAGCTTGGAAAAAACTGGTTTGCACTACAGGTTCCAGAATCCTCCCACCAGCAGGGATGGCCATGATCCCTGGGGGATTGTGGAAGCTGTAGTCTGTTTAGAGGCAAAAAAATAAGACACGCCCCCTCCCTTTAGTGCCTTGCCCCCTTCCACTGCTGCCACCAGGATGTCCTGCTTTTAAATTTTCTTTTTTTTAAAAAAATCATCTTTTTTAAAAAATAATTTTTATTATTTTCTAAATTACATTGAAAAGAACAATGAAACAAATAAAACAATGTAAGAAACAAAACAATATAAAACAATAACACTAAACAACTAACTTTTTAAAAAAATGTAAAGAAATTTTTAAATTTCGTTACTTTACCTAACTCTTTACCTATTTTCAGCCCTTCCTGTACCAGTTGCTCTGTTTTCACCAGGCTGAACACTGTTTTCCTTTTTGGAAAAAGGTTGAGCCAAAGGTAGAGAACATTGTTTCATCTTCTCTGTCTTCTGTGTTTCACCATCTCCCTACATAGTGGCCCTCCCCTTTCCTTGGGTTTTCTTTTTTACTCTAAAGATACCAAGCAAACACAAAAAGAAATTATTATTTTTAATTTTTTAAAGCTTAGCTCATTTGAGCTTTTGCTCTTCTTTCCCCACAAGCCTGTTTGCCTGTATTCCACTTTCATGATTTACCCCTTCTTCTCTTTCTTGTAATGTGTCTTTTTTAAAACTCTGTCCTATGGAACTTTATACGCCTAACCTGGTTTGGAGACGTGTCCCACTTTCCTTCCACGTTGGAAGTGTTTGTAATTGTGCCTTCAACATTTTGTCTTTAAGAAGCCCCAAACTATCATGAGCTTCCTTTCCGGGCATTTTTGACCATGGGATTTACCCAATTTTCCCCCAAAATGATTGAAAAAGCTTTTTTAAAATCCGGAGGGTGGCTTCTGGTTTCCTCTGCGTAACGACTTCCACCCTGTTGACCAAGTTACCCTGTTGATTAGACTCACCTTCCTGGCAGAATTTAACTTCCAACAAGCATCAAAATGTTTATACTGCTTTTTGAATGTTTGGTCATTTATTCTAGGAAGACTTCCTCCAGACTTCGGTCTGGCTTGGGGCCTTGTGCACCGCCACAGTAATGTCACTGTTGTTTCCCTCCTCTTTAATATTTACCCAAATGCTCCTGTGCTTTGAGTCATAGATCTCCTCACAGGTGTACCCTTCCCTTTACATATGTTATTTCACTCCCTTGACTGTTTGATCTGTTTCTTTGAGATAGATTACACCTTCTGTGACTACCTTACAATCATGAGACTCATCCTACCAACCAGGTTTTCTCCATCAGTGTCTATGAATTCCGTGAATTCTGGACCCAACATCCATGACAATACTAACATGGATGGTTTCTCTTGCCAGATGGACCAGCAGCAAGACTATATCGCTGTCCTGCAGCTTGGGCATCAAACCATCACAGCACTTTAATTAAGAAATGTCTAACTTTTTCATGTGAAAACCCCCATGTTGCTCTTTCTTAAAACGTGTTTGCTGCCTTTTTTTAAAGCTTGCCAACAAAATATGTACATCTCTGGCCTGTATAGAGGTTTTGTAACCACAGAAACATCATAAGTGTTTTGAAAGAACCTTCTTTTTTTCTAGTAGAAAAAGGGCAACAAAACCAATCAACAGAACTTTAAATCTAGACAAATTTTAACGGTGGGGGGGGGGGTCCCAAATTTCAGCATTGTTGGGAGCCTCCACACTGAGTGTTGTGGGGTTGACGTTCAATTTCTGCGTGTGTGTAGACTGGGATTCTTGTGGTGACATCTCAAGGAATAATGTAAATTTTAGTTGTGTATGTGCTTTTTTTTCTTTGCGGCGGGAGGTATTCAGCATCTCCGAGCACAGTGACCTCCTGCCCATGTTAGCTCATCAGTGGGGCTTCCTCTCTCTTTGATGTACCGCTTAGTGGCAGGAAAATTGGGGTGGCCAGGCAGCAACTGTTTAAGGCCATTGGCGGCCACAAGAAGGAACCGGCTTCCTTCTGGATCTTCAGGAGTCCCTTCTGGAGGTCCAGGTGGATGACCAAAGAGTTAGCTTGAGGCTGGGGTGGGGTGCATAGCTTTGCCTATTGGAACTTTATACACTAACCATGAAATGCAGGATACCTAGTATAATCTAATTTGCTGCTCAGGGATCCTGGCCATGGTTTGTGATGAAATTTGGGGGGCAAATTGGATTTGCTGCTACACGTGTTTATTGGCTTTGAAGGAACAACTGAAAACTGGAGAGTTTAATGGCTTTGTTGCCCCTTCTGTGCTAGCAGAGCCCTTTATTCCAGTGGTGGGCAAGGTGTGACTCTCCAGTTGCTTTTTGATTACAACTCCCTTCATCCGTCACCATTTATGTAGCTAGGACTGATGGGGCTGCTGTCCAGTAACATCTGGAGGACCAAAAGTTGCATGTCCTGCTCTTACCTGAACACTAGAGACTACAGTTGAAGGAGAATATTAGAACCTCATTCTAGAGCAGAGAGTTTATATTCTGTGACATATAATCTGTGTTTACAAATCACCAAGTCAGAACATACCTGGCACTGAGCTTCCTGGACCTGTATTCCTGTATTATGTTAGCATCTTGGGGGTTAGTTCATTTTTCAGAAATACTATTTGGATACAAAAGTGTCTTGTCACATAATTTGGCTAGAATAATAAGCACCTAATAGTCTGAACAGTTCTGGAAATCAGTGGCTATTGAAGTTGGCCCTGTCCAGACTTTCAAGTGAGACATGCACTCTTAATGTTTATCTAAAAGTAATTGCAATATTTTCCT